>JAQJVK010000003.1:36952843-37328632 GCA_035578135.1 Flexamia atlantica | reverse complement strand
GTTAGACCCCCATGAAAATTTTCCTTCAGATCTGATGAAAAAAAACATCAGATCTGATCAGAAATACCATCAGAACTGATCATTCCTGGTCAGGAATTGGTGCATTTTCTGACCAGACCTGATCAGGAATGTTGTGATTCCTGATCAGGTCTGGTCAGAAAATGCACCATTTCCTGATTAGTTTTGATTTGTATTTCTGATCAGTTCTGATGTTTATTTCTGATCAGATCTGATCAGAAAATGCACCAATTCCTGATCAGTTCTGATTTACATTTCTGATCAGATCTGATCAGAAAATGCACCAATTCCTGATCAGTTCTGATGTATATTTCTGATCAGATCTGATCAGAAAATGCACCAATTCCTGATCAGTTCTGATGTACATTTCTGATCAGAACTGATCAGAAAATGCACCAATTCCTGATCAGTTCTGATGTATATTTCTGATCAGATCTGATCAGAAAATGCACCAATTCCTGATCAGTTCTGATGTACATTTCTGATCAGAACTGATCAGAAAATGCACCAATTCCTGATCGGTTCTGATGTATATTTCTGATCAGAACTGATCAGAAAAAGCACCATTTCCTGATCAGTCCTGATGTGTAATTCTGATCAGATCTGATCAGAAAATGCACCAATTCCTGATCATTTCTGATGAGTATATATAATCAGTCCTGATTTGTATTTCCAATCAGATCTGATCAGAAAATACACCAATTCCTGATTTGTATTTCTGATTAGATCTGACAGCATTCCTGATCAGGACTGTTCAAAAAATGTACAAATTTTTACTGTTTTACAGTTTTTTACAAAACTGTTGATTCTATTTGGATAGGTAATAAAAAATTAACACTTTTCAAAACTGGGAAACATTTTGTAATTATATTACCAAAAAAATATATCAAATACATTATAATAAAAACTCAAACTAAAACATTATATGATAAACTAAAATGTTTCTATTAATACATCATTATTAAAGTTATTTTACAATTTCTTTTTTTAACCTTTCTGGGACATCTTATCTTATAACAATTAATTCACATTTGTTAACCCTAGAACGGCCAAATGACTTTTTCAGTCTATAGGCCGATAGGTCGATAGGAAAAATTAACACTTTTCAAAACTGGGAAACATTTTGTAATTATATTACCAAAAAAATATATCAAATACATTATAATAAAAACTAAAACTAAAACATTATATGATAAACTAAAATGTTTATATTAATACATCATTATTAAAGTCATTTTACAATTTCTTTTTTTAACCTTTCTGGGACATCTTATCTTATAACAATTAATTCACATTTGTTAACCCTAGAACGGCCAAATGACTTTTTCAGTCGATAGGTAACGGTAAGATTGTGGCTAAACAACTTTTACAGTTGTTTGCTATAGGCTTTTGTTCTAACCAATATTTCAAAATGTTAAATTGCAGTAATCACAAAGATCATTATACCATTGGAAAGATAATGAAATTTGCTACAATTTCAATATACCGGGTGTCCCATAATAGTCCCCCCCCTAACTTTTTCCTATATTTTTTCAAATATCAATTCCACACCACCCCCAAACATTATTGGGTAGTTAATACTTCATTTTGAGGGGGTACCTAATTTTGGCCGCCATCTTGTATCCCCCATATTGGATCCAAAAGAATTTTTTCAAATGTTAAAGTGGTGTTGTGGCCCATCATTTTGAATTAGATTTTTTCACTGATTTCAATGCCGCAATCCGTTTTTAATATCTCAATTGGTTCTCAAGATATGGGTACTTTTAATTTATTTATTTTCAACCAATTTTAAACATTATAAATTGATAAAATAGGCCCATAACCACAAAATAATGCTAGATAGTGACAAATAACTACCATCAGTCATTGTTGAGCGATTTACACTTAACTTTTATCAATGTAAATTTTTTTGGCGCCATCTTGAATCCGCCATTTTGAAATGAGGTAAGTTATTTCAAATATGGAAATGGTATTGTGACCCATCATTTCAAACTAGCTTTTTACGCCTAATTGAATGTCGCAACCCGTTTTTAATTATGGCGTTTTGTTTTCAAAATATTGTCATATTTCAAAAAAAATATTAAAAATATGATTTTTTCAAAAACCAAATTTTAAAGCTAAAAACGGGTTGCGGCACTGAATCCGGAGTAAAAAACTAGTTTGAAATGATAGGTCACAATACCAAATTCATATTTGAAATAACTTACTTCATTTCAAAATGGCGGATCCAAGATGGCGGCCAAAAAATTTACATTGGTAAAAGTAAAGTGTAAATCACTCAACAATGACTCATGGTGGTTATTTGTCACTATCTAGCATTATTTTGTGGTTATGGGCCTATTTTATCAATTTGTAATGTTTAAATTGGTTGAAAATAAATAAATTAAAAGTACCCATATCTTGAGAACCAATTGAGATATTAAAAAACGGATTGCGGCATTGTAATCAGTGAAAAAACAAATTCAAAATGATTGGTCACAACACCACTTTAACATTTGAAAAAATTATTTTGGATCCAATAAGGCGGATCCAAGATGGCGGCCAAAATTGGGTACCCCCTCAAAATGAAGTATTAACTACCCAATAATGTTCGGGGGTGGTGTGGAATTGATTTTTGAAAAAATATAGGAAAAAGTAAGGGGGGGGGAGACTATTATGGGACACCCGGTATAATACACTCATTTATGTTTATGTTTACTATTACGGCAGGATAATTAGATAAATATAATGAAATTTTAAACTTCCCGCTCTGCGGCACTGCCGAGCGAGCAGTGGAGGCAAAATGGGCAATTTTGTAAAAATCGTGGGAGCTTAATTTCTTGTCATAGAAGCTAGAGGGTGGTATAGCTGAATTCATTCAATCAGTTAACTTAAAATGCTGCAAGGGAGGCAGAAACTGCCAGGCCCCACAGAATCTCACAATTTGGCCTTTCTAGGATTAAGAAGCTTCTTAACCCAAATCCTTACTGTTTTTAACTATAACAAAAGTTAAGTCCAAGTAAGTTAACTTAATTCAAATAAGTTTATTTTTGTTTGCGTATCTCGCAAAGTTTGGTTCCTAAGTTTTTTGTAATTTCTTGATTATTCATGATTTGAAGGTTGTGCTTGGTAGCTAATGTTTTTGCTGCATCTGAAAAAAAAGGATGTTGAAGATATTTTTAAAAGGATATTACGTGTCAAATTTACAGTCATTTTACCTCACAATCTCAAAATTTTATTACGTTTGGTACCAAATCAGCAGCCATATAGCCATGAAATCAGCCTATCAGCCATTTTACCAAAAATTTGTCATTCCAGTTTTACACATAAAATGATAATTCACACACTTCAATACAATTACAAAACAATTAGGTATATTGAATTATTGTTTCTTTGGTCCCATGATAATAATGAAAGTTGCAAACAGAGTCCGCTGCCCACTGTTATCCCTATAGGAAATAAATAACATTTTATATCTATAATATTTCTCTATTTCAATTTACAACAGTTTGTATGTGGTTTAATTTTTAAAAGGGGAGGTTAAAGGAAATTCAGTGTATCCCTAGCGGCCTGCAGTAGCATCGGAAAAGTTACTCCTCGTTGGTGCTACCAGAAAGTAGCAGGACAATATGTTTATGTTTATCAGTAATGCCACTGATTACTCTTTCATTTATAATGATATTGGTGAAATAAAATATATTCATTTTTAAAGGACTTTATTTTTCCTTATTTTGGTACATAAGTTTTTGTCGCATGTTGAATAATATTGTCAGAATATGATACCGCACATTACAAACAGAGGTAAATGCAATGAAACCCTTGTGAACAGGAATGCATTCTGACTATTTGTATGATGTGAAAACAAAATGGTCTATGTTAAATTAAAGAGGAATTAATTTTCTAAAAAATAATAACATTATATCATATGTTAGTTACCACAATTTGATTATTATTTTCTTATTATTCAGAGTTCAATTACTACTCTATGTTATTATGTTACCATCCAACATTATCCAGTAGTCCTTAAGAAAAAATACCATATATCAAATTTTATACATTTGTATACAAATATATTTTGATTTATTTTCCATAAGGATGACATTGTTCAAAGTAATCTGTTTACAACTTTATTAATACACATTATGTAGCCATAATTAGTGTTTTTTAGTGTAGGCCTAATGTAATAAATAATTATTTCAAAGTTAACTTTTTATTAAAAAAAATTACTCACCAAATACAGCTTGAACTCCTTTAATGGGGAGGGCGTTGCGTTTATTTCCCCCTACATTTGTTTTTTGGCCAAATAAAGAACATGTTTTCAGCACCTCTGGACGGAAAACTGCCACCAACAGGTTCCTAGCTATTTTACAATGGCTTTTCGGTTGCATATTAATAGCCATCATGGCCTGCTTGCCAATGAACACACCTGATCCTGCAATCAGTTCTTCCACCTAAAAATCACACATTAATGTATTAGGGGTGATTCATAAATTACGTCATCTGAAAATAGGGGAGGGAGGGCCCAAAGTGAACTTCTAAATTGGTTTACAGTTTATTTAATAATGTTTATAAATGAACTGCTGTTTCCTGCTACAGCATAACAAAATCAAGAAATTAGGCTACATGGTTCAAGGTTATAAGAACACAAGGATATTGTCCCAAACCTTTTTTGATACTCCTTGACCAGACGGGCTTTTTCTGATATAATAAAATAAATTATTGAATTGCAACAACTAACCTCTTCATTCATTGTTGGATGGAGAAAGAATTTATCATCCTCCATGAAACTCCTATCTTCATGATTTTCTATTGTTCTCTCAATTTCTATTTCTTCTGTCTTGAGCCCCAACTCGGGAGGCGGAGTTGTAATGCTTGACCCTTTTTCCTCAATGTTCGATCCTTTTTCAAAAATAGGCTGTAGGTCACTTGGTTGAGAATTCAATTCTTGTCCAGGTCCAGGTGGAGTGAATGTTTGTGCCAGTTTTTTAATTTTGTTCAACCATTTGTTGACATCTGCAATGAAATTGTAATTAATAATTAACTGGTGAACTTGATAGGTATACAAATTTATTTTAAATTATTGTATATACAATTCATTATATGCCAAAGAATTTACGGTAAGGTTCAATTGAAAGAGTCTGTAGTTGTCTTTGAAATAAACTAGACATATACATACACATGCTACATCATGATAAAAATTATCTGGATCTGGTTTAAACCGACTACTTTATTGATGATGCAAATAGCCGCTAGTTAAGAATAAAAATTCTAAGTATAAAATTTGCAAGATAGTGTGCTTACATTAATTTACTGTAAGATAGAAGTACCAAATACCACCCTGATAAGGTGTACTGTTAAAACCTTACAAGTTAATACTGGGGCAGGTTCCATGCACAAATAATAACACATTTTAGTATTAGTACGAGGAGACCGGGCTTCGCTTGGTCATTCTAACTAACCTTTAAAAAAATAAAACATTTGTCATTTTCAAATAATCATTCTGCATAAAAATAAAAACATCCAGAATCAGCTGTTAGTTTGGGTTAACTGCAGCAACAAAAAAGTTCCATAATGATAACAAGGGCATTTTTTAAAGGACTGTAGGACAGAATTCGGAATTTTCCCAGCGTTGAGACCAGCTGCAATCGAGTTCTCCTAGCCAAATACCCCACATTAAACCAACAAATCAAAAATCATTGGACTGAGAATTTTTTTGCCTGTACGCTATTTATTTTAAACTACCACGAATTTATAAAAATGGGTGATTTTGGGCTAATATACAATGGATCTCAACTATAACAAAATTTGTTTTGCCAGAATTCACTTACCAATGGCTGAGTTCTTTTCTTTTGTGAGAGTTTCCACTTTTTTCTTTAATTCCCTGTTTTCAGTCATTAGGTTTTTGGAAAAGGTGCAGTTACATTTCTTTTCAATTGCTTCATCGCCATTTATCAACTTTTCCAAAACTTCTTTGGCACTTTTAGATTCTTGTTTTTTTATTGCTTCCTGGAATGATTTGTAATCACATAACTTTACCCACACTGATAAAACAAGCTTAGGCCTACCTAAATTTAAAATTACACTACTTATAATTGTATTGTAACGTTTTCTGCTGTAAGGATGATAAAATGAAAAGTGTTTTAGAGTTTTTATTAGGGTTACCATTAGCATTTTATATCTAGACATGATTTGTTTATTTCCAAGTCCCGGGTATTTCTGATTTCTCTAAAATTGTAATGCATATAATTGGTTTCCTTACAATTTTCCTACTTAAAAATGATGAAATTATGATAACAAGCATTTGAAGCTTAAGTCAACCTATACCTGTTATTTTTTCATTGCTGACAAATTGCTTTTAAGAATAACGGAGGCCACACTTATACATCGTACTGCGGCGGATATGTTAGGCTGGGTTATCATAAATATGTATGACTTTCCTGGTTTCATTAAATATCGAACAGTACCAGATGAGTCATACTTTCGCCCGCCAAATAGGCCACGGTCAGGTTGTTGACCGGAGTGCGTGCATCACCTGTGGCGGTCGAAAGTATGACTCATCTGTTATCGTTTGGTTCTTAACGAAACTAGAAGAGCCCTAACATTTTTATGATAACCCAAACTAACATAACCGCCGCAGCATGGTGGCGGAGTACATGTGGCGATCGGTTGTGGCTGCTAGCAGCGGAAACACGTTTAAATCAATCCTTGCTGTCATCCCTGCCTTCTGAGAGGGAGAATACAAAGGCCGTTCATCATAATTCTGAAGATATATAGATAAAGATTTATTTTTTAGTGGCAGTATACACGAATTATAGCCTATATCCTATACTCTTATATGAGTAGTGTTACCGTGCTTGTATGCTTGCTTGCGTGCTTGTACAATTATCTCTAAAACGGATCTGAGGATTTCCTTCGAATTTAGAAAATAAGTTATTTTTGGCTCAAAAACGTCTTTTATGCAGATTACTTGGCCAGAGAAAATCTATTAACGTAATAAATTGAAATTAAAAGTTGTAAAATTTTAACATTGGCCTTATGGGTTGCCATAATGGCAACGAAAATGAACAAGGAAAGTGTTAACAAATAAAGTAATCATAACAGCTGTTTGGAATCTACAGCCACCAAGGAAAAATACAGCAAGTGGGATGAAGAGAAAATAGAACAATAAAAAATTATGACATTGAAATATTTTATAGTAACTAGATGAACTCCTAAACATGAAATAACACCGAGCAAGGCTCGGTCCACCAGGTACTACATTAATTATTTAAGTAGTTTTTTTTTTTATTATGTTGCCTAAATAGCCTGATTTTCATACCTGGGACACAGCTTGAATAGGCCTAACACACAATGACAGCTTAATACTTCAATAACAACTGCAACTTGACGATTAAACAATACCAACTTACTTTGTTTGATCCTGGTTGCTTAGGTATTTCTTCATCCTCTTCATCACTGTCAAATGTTTTTTTTTTCTTGAACCTTTTGCCTCTGCCAAGGCTTTCCTCCCCAGATTGATTTTCGTTTTCTTCACACAGAAAAGTTGACAAATAAACCTCAGCGTCTTCTTTTTTTTCTATAACAGGCAATTTGGTCAAGTTAGAAGAGGTTAGCATAACAATAAACAGTTGCACTTCCGTAGACACCCAGTGGAACAATAAAAATGAAAAAAAGTTAATCTGGCCTACAGGAGTTGGCCACACTGGGGATTTCCATTCCAGAAAAAAACCTGTATTAGGTGCAAAACTGGTGTTGCTATTCGCCGACTTAAAATTTAAAAGTAGGTTAATGTACTTTAAAGTCAAATAACATTTTGTTATAGACCACGACCATTCAGTTAAGGTATTGGCCACAACGTTTATCAAAACCGGATGACATCGGCAACAACATTTAATCATACCAGTTTAATTAAATTGATTACAGACTAATATAGATCGTTTAGCTATACATCCGGTAGGATGAAAACATCAATTAAGATCAAACGATATATCGCAATCGTATGATCTTTCAAAGTAATTTTGTAGAACTTGTAATGGGTGTATTTTGTTAGTAGGCCTAAAACATGTAAATTTAATGATTATGGTAAAAATAAATTATTTTTTCTCCATATTGTGAATGTCCTGTGCGTCACGTTTAGAATTGCCTATTAATTATTCCATTATTTCACTCGAGAAAACACTTTAAAAAACTACCGATGTGTTTATTTTAATGTATATATTTACTAAATCTAAGTCACCTCTGAAAACTAATTGAAAGAAATGCACGGATTGCTAGTTGATTGTGGTGCACGGGAACTTTAGTCCCGTGCACCACATTCCAGTACCACTAATTCCCACAGGACTGCACTTTAATAAGTGGTCTACAATACTATAAAATGAACATATTAAACTAATTGAAAGTATCCTAAATATCGTAATAGGAAAACAATATTTGTGTTCATAGAAATATTAATTCAATATTTTTTTCGGTTATTTACAATCTAGTTTTAAAATGTTTTTGTTTGGCTAGGTTTTGGTACTTTTTTTTAAATCCTCAATAATTCTAACTTTTAGATGGTACTAAGTAAGCTATGCTTAGAATTAACAACTTAGGCTAATGTAACAAGCCATGACAAATAAGAATATACAGTTTTGATTGCAAAAGTTATTTAAAGGTCTGAAATGGATTTTCAATTAGGCCTATATGATACCGTATTTCACTTTGACGTTCAGTTTTATGAGGCTTTAGTGCAGCAGAAGGGGCACGTTTCGCCTCACTATCTACGGGACACGGTGGAAACCGGGTTGTTGGGTGGGGAACAATCGATAGTCAAGCATCCATATGAACGATATATAGGTAGCCCCGACAACCCCGGTTCCCACCGTGTCCCCAACATTGAGTGGGTGTACTTCTTTTACGGAACTTGTACCGTTTTGAGAGTAAGTTACTTTTTAATATAATGTTTAATCAATTTTTAAGATAAGTACTAATTCTATTATTTCATTCGATAAGTTTAGTAGTGTAGACCGCCAACTAAAGTTCAGCCTCCCACAGTGTTGCCAAGATTGACTGGATATAATAACATAATAGGTTATGAGGGGTGCACTGCTTAAGAAACTGCAACAGGTAAACATGAAAAACACACACTGCACTATGTTTTGGAGTGGGCCTCCGTATGGGAAAGTACCAAAAATTAGGCCTATGAATTGCATGTTGAATAACCTAACCTAAGTTCAGGCCTGATTTAGTTGGTTAATCAATAGATTCAATAGGTACTCATATTAATATATGAAACAAATATCGTATCAGCTTACCAGATGCGTATATTACCGTAGCTTCATATTCACTGATCTTCCTTTTATTTCTATACATGACCTGTACCTGGTCACCAACGATGATGTCTGTGTCTGTCACTATTTGCTCTTCCTTTACAATATCAACTGAATTGTCGTTTTCAAATTCAACTATATAGTGTTTTGATGTCATGATGCAATTAATTAATAAATTTTGTAAAATAAAAATCGAATAATAAATTTAGTGCCACAGTTTGATTGCAAGGACAAGGCAATGTTGATGTCACCCGCATCCGTTCCCGCCGTCGCCAATTGCGTCATTTCTTCTTCTTCGTCTCTTGATACGAAGGATACAAAGAGTATTAACTAAAACATTGTTTTAGATAATTATATTAATCATTATTATTTGCTTCTTTCTATAAACACCTATTAATTAAAAATATTATAACTGTTATATTGGAAAAATAAAAGTAAACACTACCCCTGTTAAGAATTGTACTTCTTAAGTAACATGTAGAGTGAAAACACGAGTTTATTAAAACTTCATATTAAATAATATGTTTAACTCTTCACAGACTGAGTACAATGGCAACACTGAACTGATAAGGCGGGAACTACTTATTTTTGTTATTGTTTAAAAATAGTTGTTGAGGGCAAAGACAAGGTCAATTAATTAATCATTAACACCATGTCACAATGGCCAGAGGGTTAATTGCAGCACCAGAGTTATCGATATATATTTATTGAGTTTTTTCACGTTTTCTTGTTCTGTATATCAATATGTCCGACGGAAACAGAGGGAGGAACAAAGTTTATAAGAGATACCTCTCATCTGCAACTACAAAGGTAAGGAGAATCCTATTATCCAGGACTTTATATACACACCGACTTGTTTATAAGGTTCCTTCAGTCGACTATTCGTTGAAAACTACCAAAAATGTAGTTTTTCATGGTTTTCTTATGGAATTTTTGTTAGTTTACTGATGACAAATAATAAAATTCTCCAAATGTTAGGATAATGTGTTTAGCATCAGCCTAGTGGATTTTTATGCCCTATTTATGTTTAGGCCTATTTAAATTTTTATAAATTCTAAAAATCCTGTATATATATACAGGCCTATTTAATTTTTTATAAATTCTAAAAATCCTGTATATATATACATATATATATATATATATATATATATAAACATACTGATACTTATTAATATTTCTTTACAGTTTGAAGTATAATTATTGACATAACTAATCTTAGGAGCTATGTTTGTCCTTTCATGGTATACTTGACCTTTTTTGCCTTAAATGGTATAAATTTTTATTTTCTAGTGGTAAATTTAAATGTTATAATGTAATATATTTTGATTCCATTAGTTAATCGTGGCTAATTAATGAATCAGCTGCTCTTTGTCAGTAAAAAAAATCTTAGGTTGTATCATCCATTTCACTCCTCTTTCAATCATATTCACCTTAAATTACCTTCTATCTGTGGCCAGCATCTTATGGTAATATGGTAGTAATGACTGTTGTATAGAGATATATATTTTAGTTGATTTTAGTTGGAAAACAACATAGTCATATAAAAAAAGTATTAGGTAGATGGAATTACTTTTTGTACTTGTTTGGAAATTTTAGTATAGTGTCATTTCTTTTATTACAGATGATAATAAGATATTAATGACTGTTGTATAAAAATACATATTTTAGTTGGAAAACATAAAGTTATATAAAAAAGGGATTAGATGGAATTACTTTTTGTACTTGTTTGGAAAGTTGAGTAGTGTAATTTTTGTATTACAGATACCTAGAAACACTAAAGCTCGATGGAAAAGGATCATTACTAGAATACCAGGAACATTTGGAAGTACTTCTACCTCTAAGTACCAACCTGATGAACAACAGCAACCTGAAGAAGAGTCATCTTATGACTCCTCTGATCTTGAACTGGACATAGAAGATGAAGATGTGTTAAATGAAGACTCTGCAGATTTTTCCAGTGAGAGTGATAGAGATGAAGAACAAAATGAAACTGAGCCTAGTTTTGAATTCATCAATGAACCGCTGTACGATGGCTGCCAAGTAAGTGTGGGGGAATGCATATTGTTTATTGTTAATTTTTTTTTCAAACACAGCATAAGTAAACAGGCATTAACTGGACTTTTGGCGCTTATAGGACTTATTTTACCCCCAGTAAACAATTTCCCATCAACTTTTTATCATATGACAAAGTTGATTTCAAAATTATGCCATAGCTATGAAGCAAAAAAACACTATTTTTGCAGCACATGCCAGTATTACTTACCCCAATTCAATGAAACAGAAACTGGTACACCTTGCCCAGCTTGCTCAAATATAATTGAAAGTGCTGGAACATTTATAGAGTACCCTATAGAGAGTGTCTTGAAACACTTAATGGAAAAAACAGTTCTACATAAACATATACGGCAATCGAATTACAATGGTGAACATATTGAAACAGAAGATGTATGTGATATCACAAATGGGAAAAAATACAAAGAACTGAAGGAAAATGTGGGTATGAAAAAATACGACATTGCATTGATGTGGAATACCGATGGTGTTCCATTGTTTAAGAGCAAATCTGTTCAGCTATGGCCTTTGCAGGTTTCAATTGCTAACATTCCTGCAAGTTGTAGGAAAACTTTCCTATCAGTTTGTGGTATTTGGATTGGTGAACACAAACCAACGATGAATACCTTTCTCCGTCCTTTTTGTGAAGGTCTTGAGAAACTTAGTTCCCATGGGTTTGAATGGATCCATCCTGGAAGTATGAAGAAAAAAATTTCTCGAGTATTTTCAACAATCTCTATTCTTGATGCTCCTGCAAGAGCTGCTGTTCTGAACATGGTTCAGTTTAATGGTGCTAATGGATGTCCCTCATGTGAAATAGAAGGTGAAGTGATTGAAAGAGGAAGTGGACATTCAAGAGTATATGTCGAAACAACTGTGAAAAAACGAACCCATAAAAGTATGTTGGAGAATGGAAGAAGAGCGCATGAAAATGAAGAAAAAGCTGTGTTAGGAGTAAAAGGCCCAAGCATTGTATCCACCATTCCTTTTATTGATCTGGCTCAAAATTTTTCTCCTGATTACATGCATTTCCTTTTGTTGGGTATTACTAGACAGTTAATGTTTTTATGGTTTGATTCTATAAATCATAACCAGCCTTGGTACATTGGCAACCGGATCAAGGAAGTAGATAACCTAATTTCATCAATAAAACCTCCAGACTTCATCCAACGATTGCCTCGAAGCATAAATCAGCGGAAGTACTGGAAAGCTTCAGAGTACAGATCTTGGCTAATTTTTTATTCTCTTCCTGTATTGCGTACTATTTTACCTTTTCCATATTTACAACATTGGATTCTACTTGTTGCTTCTTCTTTTATTTTATTACAAGAGAAAATCCTGAAGGCAGAACTTGAGTTGACTCGAGTGCTTTTAAAGAAGTTTGTGTCACAAGTTGAAGCTCTATATTCAAAGGAATATTGTACTTTCAATGTCCACCAACTTCTACATGTGTCTGATTTTGTTGAAAACTGGGGCCCTTTATGGACATCATCTGCATTTTTATATGAAAATTATAATGGTGTTTTATTAAGAATGGTGCATGGTTCCCAAAAAGTGACAAATCAACTTGTTAACACTTTAAAGTTTCTAAATGGAATGCACCATTTATCTTGCTTATTTGAACAAAATTCACCTCCTCAACCAAATGGTGAACCAGAAATAAAAATAAATGCAACTAAAATTAAATTGTCAAAAGTGAGGGAGGTTTGCGGAAACAATGTGAGTGCATTTATTTTTGGATTACATGATTTTAGGGCATATGAAATAAAGAGTCTAGTTAGGTTTGAAAACAAAGTATATTCTTCTAGACTCCACTCCAGGCAACAGCGACATAATAATTTTTTTGTTAAATTAAGAAATGAGAACTTTATGTTTGGAATTATTGAATGTTTTTTGGTGAAAGAGAATGATGTTTTTTGCATTATAAGTAAATTTAATAAAAATAACTGTGGTTCATTTTTTCATGAAAGTACGTCAACATCTGTTAAACATATTATTCCTGTTAAACTTTGTGGTACTATTCATAAAGTCAGGCTTGCTTCAATTGAAGAGAAAGTAGTTTTTGTCAATAACTATATTTGTCTCCGACCAAACAAAATTGAAGTACACTTATAGTCCATTTAGAAAAAAATAAAACAGATCCCCTCTTATCCAGAACTCAGGGTAAGCAGAATGAGGAGGACTACCTTTAATAGCTATAGCCACATATGATTTGAATATAGTTGGTTTCAAAGAAAAAAACACTATTATGTTCATGATCAGGGATATTTTTCAAGGGTACTGTAGTTGGATGAAATTGTGATTGGTTTTATTTGCTCCTATTAATAGAAAAAAATTCTAAAATATAAACTATTGTGAATGTATATTGCAAATTCATTTAAATATTAATGATTGTCTAATGATCTTTTATTTTGGTTTTTAAGGGAATCATAATTTGATTGAAATGTGTGGATTGCTGCAGTAAAATGTATTGCAAAATGTGTTGTAAAGTTTGTTGTCATTCTATTTTAATTTAATAATTCGTCTTTTGAATCTTTGTTATAACAATTGTAAAATTTTAGGTGAAATTTTGATTTTAGTATTATGTATTTATTTATTCGATGGTCAACACCATATTACATTTAAAATACATATTTTTACATATAATGCTTGAAACAAGCGAACAACAATACAATACATAACAATAATATTAAATACATAACAATTTATTTTAGAATTATAAATATCTTTTATTTTTAGTGCATTTAATAAATATTAACTTGCTGATGTTTGTGTTCCAATCTATTTTACTTTGAAAGTGAGTTTAATGATGTTATAGATTACCACTGAAACATGTAATATTTTTTAATAATACTAGGAAAAGACTGTAACGGTAGCATTTATTAATTTTCTTCAAATATTTGCTCACAATAGGCTACGTTTTATTGTCAACCTTAGTCAGTCAGTACATTGTCAGTACAGTATTGTGAATATTGTATTATTATATATCAGTCTTAGTGCCTTTTCCTGTATTTTGTATAGTTTCATGCTCAATTCATTTTCCCCAAAATTGTATTCTGTATTTCCAAACAATAAATGTGTGTTAATAATTTAAGAATTATAAATTTGGAATAAAAAATACTATTATTCATTTATATTGTTGACTATTAATTATGTAAACACCTATTAAGAATACAAACTTGATAGCTTACCAATTATTTTCAAGTATTATCAGACAGTATCAGATCAAGTATCAGGCCTGAATACGTAGTTCTGATCAATCTTACTTGATCAGACATGATCAGGGAAGGTCCCACAATCCATTAAAATGTAATATTAATTATAAAACTGATAACATTTGTCTTTGGTATATATATTAAAAAATAATATTTTGATTGACTTAAGATAAGACTTAGGAACACACTCTTCTTTCACTCATCTTCTGCTCAATATTCCGCCATGTAGTCGAAGTCATAACGACTAAATTTAACTGGAGTCCACCAACACATGTATTTCAAGGTTGCCAAGTTAAATCAGTCAATATTAAGATATTTTATGTTTCTTGGGAATGGTCATATCGTAAATAGTGTCTTGTTACAAATAATTATTAAATGAAAATATTCATAGAAAATTACCTCGTGTATGAAAACATAAAGCTTTGAAGCTGTTTTCTGCAGCTACTTGTTAGTTAGCATACCTTTAATTTGTCGGGATAATATCAGATCATATGGTATTAGATTCATGACCAAGCCTGATCTGTCCTGATCATGTTGAAATCAGTCCTGATCAGACTTTATTAGTTGGAATCAGACCTGATTGGGTTCAGGATGAAACGCATCAGACCTGACTGGGTTCAGGATCAGACCTGATTAGGTCTGATTATATCAGATCAGACATGGTCAGATCTGATTATATCAGATCAGACATGGTCAGATCTGATCGTGTTCAGGAATTAACACATCAGATCTGATTGGATTCAGAATCAAACTTGATCAGACCTGATGAGATCTGATTATATAAGATCAGACTTGATCAGATCTGATCAGATTCAGGAATTGACGTAGCAGACCTGATTGGATTCAGGATCAAACTTGATCAGCCCTGATTGGATTCAGGATCAAACTTATTCAGACCTGATGAGGCCTGATTATATCACATCAGACCTGGCCAGACCTGACTGGTTTATGATCAGATCTGATATATTCCTGTACAGATCTGATCAGGTCTGATTTAAAATTTTCATGGGGGACCTTTTTTATTGAAAAATACATCAAACACAATTTTAAATACAATTTGTTTTGAATGCAGTTAAATAATAGTTTACTAAAATTAGGGTAACAGTAAATTATTAAAAGTCTGGCGATATGAATATTTGTTTGTATCTTATGTTACACTTGGACTCTCAATACATTTTTCGCTTGTTTTTAAGATGTTTGTGAGTGAAGAAAACTATTATTATAGGACAATTTTCGAAAAATAGGCCTATAACAAGTCGCGCATACTTCATTACATTTGCGTCCATTAATCTAATTAAAACAATAAAAGTAAAGGATTGTCTGGCCTATATGCTCAAACTTTTAATACTACATTAGCAAATATTTAAATAATTAATATCTCCAAATAATTAAACTCACTAGAGCTAAGCAATGACAAATTAAAGAACCTAGTTCCTTTAACAAATGAGTTTTAAACCAACTTATGTATAGGGTGCTAGAAAACAAACATATCCCTTTTTGCAGGACAACCTTTTGTGCCAAAAATATTTCAACATAACCTTTTCTGAATAAGTTATTACTAGAAGAAAGCACTTGAATTTTTGCTTAGGCCTATAAATGAATAAGCCTATTCAAAGTGAATAGGCCTTAGTTTAAGTACATTTCTAAATTCACTATGAATTAAAATGTAAAATAGTAGTATTGAAATATTACCAAAATATCTGTTTGGATTTACAATAAAATACAGGTTCAATTTTAAAACATCAACTCATGTTATTTGTTGTGATAGGCCCTATCATTAAAACAAATGTGATTTCTCTGATTGAATATATCAGTGTCTCCAAATTGTAAGGTAGCATATTTAGCTTTGAAGTTCGCGAACTAGATAACAAATGCATCCGTTTGTTGTCCAAATTTTCTCAAGAGAAGCTTTTTAAATTATATCCAAAATTCAAATTTTATAAGGTTATTTTTAATTATTGTTTTTACTTTCCTTGTTTGTTATTAAAGAGAATACATTATAAATTTATTGCTTGACAGCCTATTTGTTAATACTTGATTTGGGGCCTGCAAAAGCTAGCTTGATTAAGGCTTTATCATGTTGTGGGTAAGTTATAATTTACACAAAACTTACCTAATTAGTCAAAATTCCAGTTACTCCACTCATGCATCATAATTGATTGCTAGATAAAACCCAAGCAATTTAGATATCCAGAGAAAATTTTGGAAAAGTTCAAATCTGGACACATGCAGCTACCATCGATTTATAGGCTATTAATTAATAATCCTGCAAATGATCGAATCAGCTGGTTTATCATACATTCTATCATAATCTTTTATATTCATATTCACCTTAAAACATCCCTACTGGGTTTTATGAATTAAATGTAATTCATTCCATCCTCACTTTTTTAAGGATATTCTGTAAATGCTGTTTAGGTCTGATGTAGCCTAACAGGCCTGATATAAGTATAGGCCTAGGTCTGATATGTGTATGTTTAGGTCTGAACACCATACTTGGACACATAGGTGTGTTTAGGTCTGATGCAAAAGGTGGTGGTCCACAATTTCTCAAAACTTTAAGTTGTGCAGAGAAATAACTTTTTTCATTTAACACATACAATTTGTATATACTGTTCACACACTTATTTACATACTAGTTAACCCACTTACTTTAGAACACCGTTTATAAAGATAACCACAATCAAACCAAACCTTAATATGTTGTATTGTAGCATGACTATACTGAAGAAGACTCATATTGTATCAACCTTGTTTTAGCCATGCTTATTTCATGGTGGGGTGAATATGTTTAAAATATATGTGGTTTGGCTTATGTCACTAACAGAGTTTGCTATTGTAAACTATTTCATTGTGTTATTTATAAAGGTTTGCTATGCCAATAATAGGGCTACTAAACTCTCACCAAAATACCCTCCACCCCTCTTTAGAGCATAATTCAAGGTTGGGGGGGGAGAGGGCAGAATGCTCTGTTGCCTCTTTTTATCTTGTTTGCAAAAGAAAAGCAAAACTAATCAGGTAGTACATCAATTAAACGGCTATAGAAAGAGTCAATCCACTTCAATATTTAAATAAAGTATTTCAGTGGCTGGCACCCTCATAAAAACAACAAATATAATAAATTCCATCTGGTACCTACATACAAAGTTTTTTTTTAGCGCAACCCTAATTTTATTTAACAGTAAAGGGATTACACCCCCCAAGGTCCCCGGATTTGACCCCACTAGATTAATTTATTTGGGGATACATAAAAAGTAAGGCCTATGAAAACAACCCACAGGATATTCAGCAGCTGAAAATAAACATAACAAATTTAATACAAGATACTGAAAGACATACTTGGCAAAATGTGTTCAAGTATTTGTGAAGAGAGCACAACTTTGTTCATCCATGCAGATTGTTTGGGCACCTAATGTAACCTAAATGTGATACAACCTGAAATAGTTGGTTGTATAAAATGTAAATAACCCCGTTGCAGCAGACCTGCATACTCAGCGAATTTCAAATGCAAAACAACGTATTTCAAGCAAACATAGCAAGATTTGACATGTTTTGTTAAGCTCCATAAGAATAACATGGGAAATGAGTATGCAGGTTTGCTGCTACAGGTATATTAAAACTGGATGGTTTTAATTCAATATTTAGTAGATCTGAACTAGAAGAAGCCATTTACAAAGTTTTATCAAGATATGTTGAAAAATAAGCGAGATATAGAATTTTACTTATTTCCCATAAGGTTAACATTGGGACAACGTACTGTGTTTACCACTTTCAATATCTCGGTAACCAATGGGCATAGAGCAGTGATTCAAGATACTAAATTATTTGTTTTTTTGAGCTGAATTCAATGGTACCCACAAAAATTTGATAAATTTTATTTTTCTATGTAAAAAACTCAAAAAACCCATTTTTGGGGGGGTTTATCCCCCTTTACCCCCCCCTTCCGGTGGTCCGATCGGGCTGGTTCACGAACTCGTCCAATTGATTACCACTTTACATGTCCGTGCCAAATTTCATAAAGATCGGACCATTTTTGCAGCCGCTATCGTGCTAACAGACACATATATATATATATATATATATATATATATATAAATTCGAACGAATAGTGTTTTTTGCTTCTGGGGGCCCCAAAACGAAAAGTTATACTGGTCCCGAGCTTAGGTCTTACCATGAGACCTACGGTAATAGCTTCTTCCCTATAGGGGAAATTCGCTAAAATTAACAAAACAATTATTTCAACTGCATATGTGCACCATTCAATCTTAAACTTGGGTTGTGTAAAAAAAACACCCTGAAATAAAGGTTGCGCCTCCCAGTATTACTCCTTATACCGATTTGGGTTATCGGTGATTCGTATCGTCAGAGTTCTACTGTAATGTACATCAGATAGATATTGAATAATTTGCACATTATATCTGCGGCTATGGCCAAATTAGCTGATAGCAAGACACAAGGAGGAGAGGTGGTATACTTTTCTACAAACATTGTTCTACATTCCAGGTGCATGTCTTATGTTGTATTTACCAATATCAAAATTATGCTAACCGTTTGGGTGTTTTGATCCGGTTAGTAGTGCAGGAGCCATAGCGCAGATGTAATGCACAAATTGTAATTTTTAGAGCTGTCTCTATTTTGTTGTGTCTCTGGGATCAAGACCTTTAATTTGAGCCTTCTCCCATTATTTTGGGGGCCCCCACAATGGTTGTATCAGTTACATAATTGAACCGTGTATATGTATGAATGGTTATAAACATAAATAACATAAATGTTTATGAACTGTGTATATGTGTGAATGGATGTATGTTAATTGTTTTGCTGATGAAAATGATAATGCTGTATTCATGTTTTAGTTTGATTTTAATTTTATTTTTTTATTTTTTTTTAATGACAAATATGGAGAAATACTAAACTTTAGGGGCCAGGATGAAGGCTTTTCCCCCTTCTTACCTTGAAAAATGTTAAATATTACAACATTTCCACTCCAAACTCTTGCCAATCATATCTAAAATCTAAAAAACCTTATAGTAATTATTTGGAACACTGAAATTATTAAAATCTCTCCAAAAATATAGGAGGAGGCTTGATCATAGCAAATGCCTATTTTTAAATTTATATAACATATTAAATTTATTAATATACAAAATCTTTCACATAATTTACAGTCTTCAAAGAAATGATTTTTTACCCTGCAGTATTTTGATTTGAATTTAAGATATTAAAAATAACTAGTAGGCCTACATAATCAGTTAAACAATACATAACCAGTAAATAATCCAGAATATTTTCCAAGTTTATGTACGGTACAAAAATTAATCAACTATTCTAAAAATAAATTTATAAAATTAAAGTAAATAAAATACCCCCGTTGCAGCAGACCTGCATACTCAGCGAATTTCAAATGCAAAACAACATATTTCAATCAAACATATCAAGATTTGACATGTTTTGGTAAGCTCCATAAGAATAACATGGGGAATGAGTATACAGGTTTGCTGCTACAGGTATATTAAAACTGGGTGGTTTTAATTCAATATTTAGTAGATCTGAACTAGAAGAAGCTATTTACCAAGTTTTAACAAGATATATGTTGAGAAATAACCGAGATATAGAATTTTACTTATTTCCCATAAGGATTGGGGCAACATACTGTGTAAACTACTTTAAATGTCTCGGTAACCAATGGATTTAGTGGTTCAAAATACTGAATTGTTTGTTATTTCGAGCTGAATTCGAAAAAGTTTTTTCGGTGCAAACAAAATTGGATAGTTTTCATTTTTCTTTGTAAAATCTAAAATAACCCGTATTGAAGGGGGGGTTATCCGCTCCCTATGCGAAATTCGCTAAAAATACAAAATGGTGGATTACGGCAAAAATAAACTAAAAATAAAAAATGTAATTCTGCTTTTTTAGTTATTTTTTCGCACAGAATCCGAATCAGCATAGCCAGCAACGCTTTTTAGGAATGTCCTGATTATTAGTATTACGAGTAATATGATTTCACTTTTGTGTATTTTTATAACTTACTGCAAGAAAATAGCCCTAACACAAAAGTTTAAGTCCAAGTTTCAAAATTCATCGAGATGAAAGCATGTAATATTTAAATATTTCCATTAAAAATAGGTCCATTTTGTCCAATTTAAAAACATCTACTGATTTAATTGGTTGTCATTTGATTAGGGGCAATATAGACTATTTAAAAGTACGTACCATTGTCTAATTTCGAGTTAGTAATAAATTTAGCTTGGTCGGTGGCGTTATACTAATTGAAATTTTGCCGGACCTGGGTTTCAGTCTTTCACATCTTTCATTGGGTAAACCATCAAATTGTGTATGACTCTTTAAAGTCAAATCATTTATGATTCAAGAACAAGTAAGCTTATTTAGCTTAGTAGTGTGAACTTTACCAGTATAGTGCCCAGAATGTTTTCGGTAGGGGGGGATATAATTGATTTACGTCACATTTCACCTATTTTGACATTATATTCAACACATTTTAGGGTTTCGGTGAAGAAGAGGGGTATATTCCGATATCTCCCCCCCCCCCAAACTTAACTGATTGAACCAACACAGCCAACACAATCAGCCATCACACACTTCAAAATTCGCTAAACTTATTAAAAATTCAAGTATTTAATCGGCGACACAGTCCTTTACTTTATATTGTTTTCATTCGAGTACAACGGACGCAAATGTAATTAAGTTTGCGCATCTTGGTATATTTTTTGAAAACATTCCTATCATAATTGTTTGCCTTACACATAAATATTTTAAAGCTATAGAGAAAAAAATGCATTGAAAGTCCGAGTGTACCTTAAGATACAAGAACAATATATTTATTTTGCCATACTCTTATTGCATTTTTGCCGTTGGCCTAATACTATGTGCCGTTTAACAAGATATATGTTAACGAGATATATGTTGTTTAACGAGATATAGAATTTTACTTATTTCCCATAAGGATTGGGGCAACATACTGTGTAAACTACTTTAAATGTCTCGGTAACCAATGTCTCTGTAAACTAATACAGTATTTAATTGCATTTAAAAAGAATGTTTTTAATTTGTATTTTATGTATTATTTAATAAAAATGGCTAAGTTTAGCATTGATATTACGGGAACTTCTTAAGAAACAAGAATAAATAGTTTTTTAAGGAAAAACTTTCTATTTTTCCAAAAATAACGTAATGGAGTGGTGGTATTTTCATAATTAATGACAACTCTTCTACCTTTAGTCGTCTATAATAATTAATAAAAAAGACTATACGTAAAAACAAATTATACCAATCGATAAAGAATTTTATTTTCTTTGAAAAATGCACTCGGTGGACGAGATGGAAGTTTTGGTTTGGCCATAATTTAAATTCAAAGCAGCGCGCGTCGAGTTCGCCCAATCTCTCGCCATGTTTTTGTCGTAGCCGTTAGCCCCCACTTGACGTCATGACAACAGCTGGCCCGACAATCAGCTGACGCTGGATGCGCAGTAGCACACCTTACTAATTCCACCAAGAGTTAGCTAGCTGTGTTGCTGTGTTGCCGGATCGTCCAGAACCAGTGTTGCCAGATTAGCCAGATTTCAATTCAGACCATACTATACGTCATACCTACTTACTTACTTCCTTCGGAGGAAAATGTGGAGATGGAGATGATATTCGTGTCTATGTTATAAACTTCGTGAGTAAGTAATGTGCCAAACTCCGGGAATAGGTCATATGGGTCAAAATAAATGAAAAATGCAGATAAATTTTTTTTCCAAAAACGCTTTGTTTACTAGATATACGCCATTTTGTATTTTTTACGAATATTTTTTATATCCGAGGTTTTTCAGTCGATTTTTTAAAAAACTCGTTATGTACCTGTATCTATTCAAGGTAAGTTTATTTAAAAATAATTAGCATGATCGAACAGTAAATTCCATAATGGCGGCCGTTTAAAATCTTTAAATTGAAATAACGAAGAAACGGTACATTTTACAAAAGAAACTAAACAATAATAATTTTTAGACAATTTTATTTACAATCTAAGGGCACAAACTTTTTGAGAATCGGTGTATAAACAACTGAGTTATGGTCGAATTTAGCTAACAAGGCAGCATATTTTGAAGCAAAATAGTCCATTGATGCGCTGAGCCATGCGTTGAAATAGACAAATAATTATGCTGCCTTATTAGACAAATTCGACCATAACTTAGTTGTTTATAAACCGATTTTCATAATTTGGTATCATAAGATTGGAAATAAATTTTACTAAATATTGTTATTTTGTTATTTTTTGTAAAATGTACCGGTTTTTTTGCTATTTCAATTTAAAGATTTTATACGGCCACCATTTTGAAATTTACTATTTGATCATACTGATTATTTTTTCATAAACTAACCTTGACTAGGTACAGGTACATACAGAGTTTGAAATAAATCGATTTTAAAACTTAGGAGATAAAAAATATTTTTAAAAAAAGGGGAGATTACTGGTAAACGAAGTGGTTTTGGAAAAAAAATATTTTGCATTTTCTATTTATTTTTAGGTTTGCATAAAACCTATTCCCGAAGTAATTGGTGAAATCCAGTATTATGTAATAGTTGACAAAAGGGGAAAGAAAAAACTATATTTGGTTGTAAATGTATTTCAAATAAAAAAAATCTAAGCACTTCTTATAAAACATACATTTATATTATGTCTTGATTTGATAAATTTGTCAATACTTGTCCGCCTCAGTCCTTAGTAATGACATTTTAGAGCACCATTAATTTCCTGATTGCCAAGATTTTGTAGGAACTGACCTAGTTCTGGCCCAGATCTGGCCAGTTCTGGCCCAGATATAGCCAGTTCTGGCCCAGATCTGACCAGTTATGGCCCAGATATTGCCAGATCTGGGCCAGAACCAGCCAGATCTGGGCCAGAACGAGCCAGATCTGGGCCAGAACGAACCAGATCTGGGCCAGAACGAGCCAGATCTGGGACAGAACTAGCCAGATCTGGGCCAGAACGAGCCAGATCTGGGCCAGAACTAGCCAGATCTGGGCCAGAACGAGCCAGATCTGGACCAGAACTGGCCAGATCTGGACCAGATCTGGGCCAGATCTGGCCAGAAAACATTTTTTCACTTGGGTTGATTACGATAACGATGTTTAATACGTAAATTAATTTTGCCAAATGGTATGTAGGGTATTATTAACATCCCCTATGAAGGCTTTTCAACAAGACTGAATACAAGGGGTTGTTGCTGGGGGTTAAATATTACCATGACTATTGCAGTATTAACCTAAATGCATTATAAGGGTTGTATCTCTAATGTGTGGGTCTTCCAAGCATCCCCTAAAGGTTTTATATGATCTTTGGGGCACAGTTAACATCCCCTATGATGGGTTTAGACTGAATACTAGGGGTTGTAGCTAGAAATTACATACTACCATGAAGACTAGCGCAATGTTGATCAATACGCTGTTAGGGGTTGTATCTCTAAATTGTAAGGAATTCAAGCATCCCCTATAGGATATATATATATTCCTTAGGGTATTGGTAACATCCCCTATGATGGGTTTGGAAGGACACAAGATACAAGGGGCTGTTGCTGGGGGTTAAAGATGACCATGACCACTAGCGCTTTATAAAATAGGCCTACTCTTTTAGGGGTTGTTCTGAGGTTTGGGGTTTCCAAGCATCCCCTAAAGGTTTTATATGATCTTTAGGGCACAGTTGACATCCCCCATTATGGCTTTTAACAGAATATTAGGGGTTGTAGCTGGAAATTACATATTACCATGAAGACTTGGGCAATATTGATCAATATGCTATTAGGGGTTGTATCTCTAAATTGTAAGGAATTCAAGCATCCCCTATGGGATATATATATTCCTTAGGGTATTGGCAACATCCCCTATGATGGGTTTGGAAGGACACAAGATAGAAGGGGTTGTTGCTGAGGGTTAAAGATGACCATGACCACTAGCGCTTCATATATAAAATACTCTTAGGGGTTGCTCTGAGATTTGGGGTTTTCCAAGCATCCCCTAATGGTTTTATTTGATCTTTAGGGCACAGTTAACATGCTCTATTATGCCTTTAAACTGAATACTACGGGGGTTTGCTGAAAATTACATATTACCATGAAGACTAGCGTAACCCTTATGAAAATGTTCAGATCTGGCCAGATCTGGGTTCAGATCTGACCAGATCTGTTCCCAGACATGTCCAGATCTGACCAGATCTGGCCAGATCTGAATGTCTGTCAGATCTAACCAGGTCTGACTAGATCTGACCAGGTCTGACCAGGTCTGGCCAGGTCTGACCAGATCTGGCCTGAACTGGATTTCCGTCAGACCTGGCCATACCTGAACAGATCTGGTCAGATCTGTCCAGATCTAATTTCACACATTAAAAGGCTTTCATGTTTAAATAAATAAGTGAAAAGAAATATTTCATTATATTTTCAGTTCATTAACCGCAATGAGGATATAGTAAAAGTTTAGTAAAACAAAAAATATTAGTAAAAATCAGATAGTTTATTAAATAGTGCCTCAATATAACATATTTTTTTCAAAACATGAATGATATATGTTTTATATTATTGATAACAATTAGTATAAAAGGAAGTAATGACGTTCATATATATGTAGGCCTATATATGTTCAAATATATTTACAATATTTATTTACGAATCCCAATTATAGGTATTGGGTACTTATACACAATGAAAATGATTTAGTTGGTAAAATATTAATAAGTAATTAAAAAAGGTATAGTAATTCATCTTTAAAACATATAAATTTTTCTTGAAGTTTAACAAATTGTTTCCATTCATTTTTGGTACACGTTAAACGCATTTTATAACAGCACAGTATTGAAAATAGTACCTTTTGTACACTATGCAATTATCTATATTTGAGCATTACAAACATAATTCAGTATATATATTCAAGCTGGAAAACATGGGTTACACTGATATGATAAAGCAGTCAATAATAGAAAATGTGTTTGTAAAAGATGAGTTACAAATTAATCTCATAAGAGTTTGGCAAATAGCCAACTAATTCCTTGTTCAAAGACAGTAGTTTTTGCCTAATACTACTAAAAGGCACAATATCAACACATGTGATTTCAGATGAAATATGAACTAAATGTTTTAACTTTAAATTGCATTCTTTGTGGTGGAAAAATTTCTTCCATTGTTCGTGTTTTTCTATCATACAAAAAACTTCATTTCTTACATGTTTCATTTCTTACATGTTTTCGTAAGAATTCATTCGTAAGATGTATGTAATATATTTTGATGTAAATATATTTTTTCTTACCTTCTTATATTTGTCCTTTATTTTTTAAATACACACGTCATAACTAAGTATAACAATTGATTTTATTCTTAACGTAGATGTTATTGTGTGATTAATGATTTGATATTAAGTCTTCTTTTAGTTATTCCAGTACAAGACACTAATCAACTGAATATACACTTTAATTTCTGTATAAAATGCTTATACAGTTTGAACTATATAGTGAAATTAAATACAATATGATTAAACAATACAAATTCACTTGACATACTTTCCAATAATTATTATTTACATTATTTACCATAAGATAATCTTCTCCTTTTAAGATTAGGGTACATGAGAATTATTTATTTGTAAATGTTCCCATAAAAATTTACTAATAGTACCGAATTACTAGGTAGTATTTTAATTTTACAGATTTTATTTATATGCTTATCATATATTGGTGTTTAAGGTACAGCTGAAGGTATTTCATCAGGGAGGTTCAGTGATCATTTTATACCTCTTAATTGCCACCGGCTCCCTCTAGATGTGTGCGGCTTACAGTTTGCAAACAAAAGTGTTAAAGTGTGCTGATTATAGGAAGAAAACATCACGGTATGTGTGTGCGTAGGATAAATCATATCTGCAACGAGAGGCCTACACAATACTATGTGTCTCTGTTAAGTGGTGTATAATATGTAGGTATAGAGTGCATTATCATAATGAGTATAAAGTGCAAAAGTGGGTCGGCATAAAGAGTGTTTTTTTTTGTGTGTGTAATGTGAAACAGCGCGGTTTTTGGGATGCCGTTACTCAAGGTAGGCGCAGGATAAGCATAAGAGGATACAATTAAATACCCATAATATTAATTTTTCTTCCTGATTCGTGTAAAACATTTCTTTTTAAATCAGGCTTTTTATTACATAACATAATTTGAGGGCATATATTAACTGCCAGATCAGACCAGGTCTGGTCAGATCTGGCCAGGTCTGATCAGATCTGGCCAGGTCTGATCAGATCTGGTTTTTAGCGGCCAAAACCAGATCTGGCCAGATCTGTTTTTTTTTTATCTGGCCAGATCTGAACATTTTCATAAGGGTAATATTGACAAATATGCTATTAGGGGTTGTATCTCTAAATTGTAAGGAATTCAATCATCCGCTATAGGATGTATATATTCCTTAGGGTATTGGTAGCATCGCCTATGATGGGTTTGGAAGGACACAACATACAAGGGGTTGTTGCTGGGGGTTAAAGATTACCATGACCACTAGCGCTTTATACAGAAAATACTCTTTCAGGGGTAGTTCTGAGGTTTGGGGTTTCCAAGCATCCCCTAAAGGTTTTATGTGATCTTTAGGGCACGGTTAACATCCCCCATTATGGCTTTTAACAGAATACTAGGGGTTGTAGCTGGAAATTACATATTACCATGAAGACTTGGGCAATATTGATCATTATGCTATTAGGGGTTGTATCTCTAAATTGTAAGGAATTCAATCATCCGCTATAGGATGTATATATTCCTTAGGGTATTGGTAATATCCCCTTTGATGGGTTTGAAAGGACACAAGATAGAAGGGGTTGTTGCTGGGGGTTAAAGGTGACCATGACCACTAGCGCTTTATATATAAAATACTCTTTTAAAGGTTGTTCTTAGGTTTGGGGTTTCCAAGCATCCCCTAAAGGTTTTATGTGATCTTTAGGGCACAGTTGACATCCCCCATTATGGCTTTTAACAGAATACTAGGGGTTGTAGCTGGAAATTACATATTACCATGAAGACTTGGGCAATATTGATCATTATGCTATTAGGGGTTGTATCTCTAAATTGTAAGGAATTCAATCATCCGCTATAGGATGTATATATTCCTTAGGGTATTGGTAATATCCCCTTTGATGGGTTTGAAAGGACACAAGATAGAAGGGGTTGTTGCTGGGGGTTAAAGGTGACCATGACCACTAGCGCTTTATATATAAAATACTCTTTTAAAGGTTGTTCTTAGGTTTGGGGTTTCCAAGCATCCCCTAAAGGTTTTATATGATCTTTAGGGCACAGTTGACATCCCCCATTATGGCTTTTAACAGAATACTAGGGGTTGTAGCTGGAAATTACATATTACCATAAAGACTTGGGCAATATTGATCAATATGCTATTAGGGGTTGTATCTCTAAATTGTATTTAGAGATATTTTCCATAAGGGTTTAACCAAGTGTTCAGTCAAGCTGTTCATGAGTTCATTGCTGCAATAGCCGTTGCATTCTTTCTTGATCACCAGTTTTGACATCCGTCATAGGTACAAATTTGAGAATATAACGAATGCTTTCCTCACGGTTGTAAGGTGCTATAATTGAGTGATAAATTGTTGCGTACACTTTATACATGAAAAACCCTCTGCCATTGTTTTCTTCAATTTGATAGTTCTTTTGGTTGCCGTTGCGAGCACAGAGTTGTAGGAACTAATGTTTTCTTTGTAGTTTCTGTTCAGACTATCGGTACCAGTAATAAGGCTTTGAATGTAATTGCTTTGTCGGTATGTAAGTAGATTCACTTTCCCTTATGGCAGCAAATGAAAATCCTTAGCCTCTTCCTCTTTTATCTCATTGAAAATGTAGCGCGCCACATTTCTGACATTGTAATGCCATCCCGCCAAGTGAATGCTGCAGAATCCTTGAATTTTTTAGTGATATTTTTGTCAGTGCAAAAAAACAGCTAGGCTGAGTTTGAAACTAATTTGATATTTATACTCAACCCCACATTCACCTTTCAGTACAGACCATATGGAGATATCTATTCTGTTACCTTAGTTTAATATCTCACACAGCTGATCAGATGTTTATTTGTTTACATTTTCGCTTCTGTCAAAACAATTTTTATTTTCAAACAACTTTTACACACTTTTTTTGAGTTATATTGCCTCAATTAAAAATCTAAAGACATTACGTGAATCTGCTCATAGAGGTGCGTTTTTTAATGTATAATATGTGGGGGTAAGTCTTAAAATAAAAAAGCCTTATCATGATTAAAGTTTCCATGCAGCGTATTAATAATATAGATTTAGTAGATCTCAACTAGAAGAAGCCATTTACCAAGTTTTATCAAGATATGTTAAGAATTAAGGAAGATATAGAATTTTTTATTTCTCATAAGGATAACATAAGGAATGAGTATGCAGGTTTGCTGACACAAAAATGGAAATATTGAGGATTTTAGTGTATCATACTTTAGATCACATCTAGATGAAGCCACAAAACCACGTTTTATTAAGATATCTTGATAAATAGGCGAGATATATCGAATTTTACTTATTTCCCATAATGTTAACATTGGGATGACATTCTGTTTTTACCACTTTCAATATCTCGGTAACCAATGGACATAGAGCAATGATTCAAAATACTTTATTGTTTGTTTTTTTGAGCTGAATTCAATGGTGCCAAAAAATTTATTATTTTTATTTTTCCATGTAAAAAAACTCAAAAAACCCATTCCTTTACCCCCCCCTTCCGATGGTACAATCGGTCTGGTTTTCGAACTCGTCCAATCGATTTCCACTTTACATGTCTGAACCAAATTTCATTAAGGTCAAACTATATTTACAGCCACTACCGTGCTCACAGACAAACATATATATATACAGGGTATTTCGAAACTCCGTGGGCACGTTCCTTGGGTTAAAACAAACAAAAAACGTCATATAAGTATAAGGTCTATCTCGCTCCGTTTTCTGTCTGTGAGTCAGTTATTTAATTGTTATTCAATTAAAACTCTATAACTTTAAAACAGCTTAAAATAAATTATTATAACTCACTTTACATAAACTATAGTCAGGATGCCCAAACTTTTCACTAACTTTAAATTTTTTATCTTTTGGTATTTCAAAATGGCGGCCTTTTAAAAACTTAATTCATTAATATCTAAAAAAATTGGCAAGTTGACAAAACCTTTTTGTACGAATTTTATTGGTAATTTCATTACAAACACAACACTTTTTACCGCAGGCGGCATGTATTTTTTTTAAATCTGATAAAAAATAAACGAGATACAATGATTTAAGTAAAGCATTGTTGCAGTGCGGCATGGGGCGCCACGGTCTCATGCGCCGGCCTCTGGATGAGTCGCATGGAATGTGCCAGGACATGCTTTACTTAAATTTATGTATCTCGCTTATTTTTTATCAGATTTGAACAAAGTATTCTGTTTGAAATGAAATGGCAAATAAAATGTGCACTGAAAAAGTTTTTGTTAACTTGTCCACTTTCTTAGATATTAATGAAATAAATTTTTAAAAGGCCACCATTTTGAATTAAAAAAAAGATAAGAAATTTAAAGTTACGGAAAAGTTTGGTTATTTTAACTATAGGTTACGTACCAAGTTTCAATAGTTTATCTTAAGCCGTTTCAAAGTTATAGTTTTAATTGAAAAACATAAACTGACTCACAGACGGAAAATGTAGCGAGATAGACCTTATACTTATGGGATATTTTTTATTTGTTTTGACCTAAGGAATGTGCACACGGAGTTTCTGGAGAGAGTTTCGAAACACCCTGTATATAGATAGATAGACAGATAGATATAAATTCGAACGAAGGGTGTTTTTTGCTTCTGGAGGCCCCAAAACAAAAATTTATGATGATCTTGTGCTTAGGTCTTACCATGACACCTACAGTATTAGCTTCTTCCCTATAGGGGAAATTCGCTAAAATTAACATTGACAAGAAATCATCTTTATTAAACAATAGGATGCAAATGAAGATTATTCCAAATGCAAAATAAGCTATCGATTAAATATGCGATAAATTTATTTGCCTAAATAAGTACAACACGCGATATTTGGTTAACAGTTCTTAAATGACTGAAAAATTTTGAAGGGAGCAGCACCGGACCTCCATCAGGTGGGGATCAGATGCTGCTATCTGGCAAGATTCTTGTGTGTGATTTAATGAAAGAAATCAGAACTTTTCCTCTGGGCTTTTTTGCATGTAAATTTTGGGTTTTCCAACATCATGATATGTACCTTTTTCGGGAAATATATTCCTTACATATTTAATTGATAGTTTCGTTTGTATTTTAAATTATCTTAATTTGCATCCTATTGTTTATTAAAAACATTTTTCCCAACGCTAATTCAATGTATTTTCCAATTTCTGAAATAAAACTACTAAAAAACATTTTTGGGCATTAGCTTAAAAAATGAATGGCATGTTTTAGGTGGACTGTTGAACGTTTGTGCAAAATGAATGATCAGTGCTACCGTTCTTTAGTTAACGCCTTACACAGTCGCACAATGACGGACTACAAATCTTTGACTCCACTAGCTAATACATAGATTCACTTCACTTCGTTCTTTCATCAATTAACTATGCATCCGCCTTCAATGCCTCTGAAAATTAGCATTTGAAAGCAGATGTTGCAAAGTAAACTTGCAAATGTTTTATTTTTCTCGAAGCTATCAGTCAGAGGAGTGTAGCATTTTGTACCCACACTAACCACACAGGTAATTTAATAAGTTTGATAAGAGATTTCAAAAGAAAAATTACCTAGTTTTTTAAAAGTAGGAATTTGTAAATAGAATAGAATATATATTTCAGGATTCAGGATTGAGGATTCAGCAGTCAACTCAAGCAAATACAAGACCATTAGCTTTTTTCTTTTGGCAGTTTCACGTGAAGAGATCTTACTCGTTTATTACATACTAATACTTAAAGAGTTATATTTCTTACAACCATATTATTGACTTACTTATTGACATACTAACTCATCACACTTTCACAAAAAGCTATGACCATAAAACGTTACACAAATATTCCTTAAATACCCTAGATAAAAACTTAGAAATTATTTCAAAATATCTATCTATTCAAAAATGCTAAACCGTTGTAAATTATAAAATCCAAATGGTAGCCATATTCAGTTTTTCATAGTTGAATATTTTAAAACTATTGATTTTAGTCCCATAATATTACCAAAAAATTAATTTAATAAAATAATTAGGTAATTTTAAACTTATATTTTTATCAAAGTCATATACTAAATATTTGTTGAATAATATTGCTCATTGATCGTAAATCCCAAATTACTTCTCAAACAAGAACCTCGAAATTGAGCCTGAACACATATTTAACAGGGTATAAGCATCTGCTAAAAATTGTTTTGTACAGTTTCATGTAGTGCGATTGGGCTGGAGGGTTGAGGTTTTGGAATAATTTAGACTGATCATCCTTTATGTTTTCACCTTTAACTATGTACTTTGCCATATCTTAAAATATGCTCAGGAGGAAACGTTAAAGGAAGCTTGGTCGGATTTGCAGAAACTCCAGAATGGTTGGTTCTCCTGCATGGTCATCAGTGCGCTGTCTGTTTAACAAATTATATTAAGTAATTCTATTTTATTTTATTTTATTTCCTTGCTTTAAAACAGGTTACAAAACCCAAATATATTAAAGCAGTTCAAACTAATAAAATGTATTTTCATGTGGGTTGAGTGTGTAACTCGCCCTCCTACTCGACCAATGTGACGTTGCCTTTAAGATTGTAACCTAAGCAATACATTATACATTCCATGGTTAATAGTTGTGAGTGTGAGTTTGTTGTTTATTCTGTTTAAATCAATATAATATTTGATAATCAATATAATAATTACATTTTATAAATTATTGTTTGTGGCAGAGTTTTTGTTTCAGAACGATGGCTGCTATCATTCAAAGTCTAGTGAAGGGGTATAATATTTTGATGGAGGAATATGCAGGTATGGACTGACATTATAAAGAGTAAAACATTAACTATGCCTACATTATTTTGACATCTCCTATTCTATTTTATACATAGACAAGGCAAATTACGACAAAGTGGTGAATTCACAGCAAAATTCTAATGAAGCTCATTTTGCTATACAGGTTCAGATAACCATAAATTCTAACCACCAATGTGTATATATGTTGTAGCAAGATGCTGTAATTGGACACTTCATGAAGTGTTCAGGCAGTGTTGGGTACTTAATGAAGTATCCCGGACGCTTGGCACATGGTGTAACTCAACTATTTCAATCGAGATTACAGCATATGCCCAATGAAACGAGACACTTCATGAAGTGCCCATACTCATTGGACACATGCTAATATAAAATTTTATTATAATAGTTACAATGAAATCTTTGTTTAAGTTAAAATAAAATATTTTAATTTACTTATCACTTAATCACATTAATAAGACAGGTACCTCATTGAGGACGTTACCCTGAATATGAGTGAAGGATGAGTGTACTGTGGGTGAGATGTGGTCCGTCGGGCTGCACTGTTTGATAATTTTGCAGGAGCGTTCTCAGCGACTCGCCATTTCCAACTGCTAATTTCTTTTGACTCGTGGTAATAGAATCCATCGATGGTGTTGAGGTCTGTCGCCGATGTCACATACTGTAGGTGTGATATGGTCTGTCAGGCTGCACTGTTTGACTTACACAGTAGCAGTTGAAAATGGCGAGACACTGAAAGCGCTTCTACGAAAATATCAAACAATGCAGCCCGACGGACCACATCTCACCTACAGCATGTGACATCGGCGCACGGTCTCTAACACCATCGTTGAAAAATATTTTAATTATTATCCGAATCCAAACATTTTATAATTCTTGAAATGCTCTGGTAGCGCTGGGCAAGCGATGAAGCAAGAAGCCCAAGTACCAATGATACGCAACTCCCGGGCGCGGGTGCCCATAGCGCTTGCTTGATTACATCAAGGGGCTAAGACATCTAGGCTCCTGTCAAGTCACTAGTCTGGCACGGGCCGCCATATTGGAAAAACCTTCCCAGACTGTGTTTTCCAACACATTAATCGAATTACTTACAAAAACCACAATAGATATAAACAGTGTAAAAGACATCTTTGTAAAGGATAAAGTTTACAGTAAAATTGGTAATGCCATGACAGACATATTTTACAAATAGCTATTAACTTTCTTTAATTATAATACTCTTTCCATAACATACACAATTTTTTAATGTTAAATATATTCCTAACAGAGTGAAGCCTGTTGATATAAGGAGATAATATTTATGGAAACTTGACTTACTTGGATTTCTTATGATTCCAGTAAGTTAATACCATGATCATCAAAATTGTCCATAAAGTATTTACATAAATTTTCATGTAATGTGCCAAAGCCTGAGGATCTATAAAGGAGGGGAAATATTTTTCTCAGACAAATTAAGAAAAATTCCAGCATTTCTAATTTCTCTGTCAACAGCATTTCTTAATGCAAAGGGTACAGGTCTAGGTTTGGTAACAACAGGTTTTATATTTTCATTAACCAAGCAGAAACTGGTCCCTTAACCTTTCATCCACATTAGAACCGAATTTACCGCTTTGTGCTGCTGGCTGATTTCAATTCGTTCGTGTACTGTTTATTTTATTGTGCTTTCGTTGAATATTCTTGAAGTTGATTCGTTCTGACAAAAAGTGAAGAACAGATGGTTAAAAATACGATGATAAAAAATTCACAATTTCATTTTAGGTTACCTCCAAGATTGATTTTGGATCAAAATTGTCTGCTGTGCTTTTGTAAACTTCTGGTCCTAGCCATTTCAGTGGCAGATTTCTTTTGATCTCTGAATCATCTTCAAGGCCAGCTAACTTGATTTCAAGTTCCAATCGTTGGTGGTAGTTTATCGATCTCCATTCTTCAGTTTTGTGGTTAGCATTTGTTGTGAGCGTTCCTAGTGAGTTTGAATCTCCGATACCTATCGTCGCCATTTATGTGATGTATGCTTACTCTTAGTAATAATATTATAAAGTTAAATTAGGTAAATGCATTTTATTCTAAGAATCAAATTCAACTGTATATTTCCCCAAAAAAACTATTTCTAGGTAAAAACATACTTATTTTTTTCTAAATGTAAATATCAATCATCTGACATGTCATAACATATGTTTAAAGACAACACAGAAATCGGTTCATAATGTCCGTTGTCCATTTCTGCAATACTCTCTTGCATCACTTTTTTATGTCGTTAACATTGACTATACAGAGTAAGTCTTCAAGGCCTTTCACAACAGACCACAATAGACAAAGTTGAAAAGCAGTAAACAATAGATATAAAAAAGTGCCAAATAAATAGTGCCAATGTATTTAGGTCGGTGTGTATCGCTCCACTGCTGGTTACTTGTTTGCAGTGTCTTGAGGGTGCATAACCAAGGAACAACCAACCTTAAAATAGTTTTCACTCTTTAAGGGTGAGAAAGTTTATTTCATCCTTGTATGTCAAGTAGTTCGTCTAAAATCTGATATGGACAGATGAGAAGACTCATCCTATTTTATGTCAATGATATTACTTTTTTACAGATCCAAGAGTGAAAGATTTCCTCTTCATGGATTCACCTCTACCCACAGTTCTATTGTGTCTTTTGTATCACTTCTTTGTGAGTGAATGGGGCCCAAAAATGATGAAAAACAGGCCTCCGATGAACCTTTTCTACCCCATGATGCTTTATAACTGGGTGCAAATAGTAATGAATGGGTGGTTTGTTTATAAGGTAATTGTATGACGAACACTTACTTTAAATTTATTTTTTAACCCATCCCCCCCAAAAAAAAGGGTTTTTGGGTTTTTTTATACCTATAAATAATAATTATCAAATTATGGTTTTGGCCTTTGAGTTCAGCTTAAAAAAAACAATAAACTACAATCCTGACTTTATTGCTCTATGTCCATTGCCAATGTATAATAACCCTTTAAGTAGGGAAACCCAATATTAATTTTTTTGTCCCACCACCGAAAATCAGCTGAGAAGTTAGTGCTGATGCTTGGAATAGTTCAAGCTGGCTCCATCGTGCTCATTTCTACTCACTATCTAAAATGTCAAAATGAGAATGTTTATAAGCAAAAGCATGATTAAATATTATAGTCAAAGATATAACAATTCAAACATTGACATGCAACTGTCAGAATACTGCGACTAGCTACTCGACTTCGGAAAGGCAGCTGATCTGTAAACTACTATAACAATGTCAATCCGAATAAAAAAAACGAAAGGGGTACCACATTCTATTTCAGTTCTGGGAAATACTCGTTCAGGTGTCCCTAATTAGTTAGTGTTCATTTCCATTGTTTGCCAAGATATTGCTAGTGGTAAACACTTCACCTTGTCCCAATGTTAAACTTATGGGAAGTAAATAAAATTCTACATCTCGCCTTCTCATTATATCAGAATTAAACATGGAACTAAGCATCTAGTTGAAATCAACTGGATTATGGCAAAATCTTTCAATTTATTTTCATGGCAGCAAACCTGCACACTCATTTCCCATTTGTATTCTTATGGTGAAAATTTGTTTAGCTTATTTTAGAATTTAAATTGATTTACTCAATTTGAAGCTCCAGCTGAATGATTTGCAGTTTGCTGAGTATGCAGGTCTGCTGCAAGGGGGTATTTTTGTAGTATGACAGACATTTGTTCATCTCATGGAGCAAAAGTGTCTTTTTGGTGCTTAATAGTTTTTAGTACTCCAAATAGACCGGGAGCTGGGAGGTCAAAAATTACGTCATAAGGTGCACATGTAAAAGCTATCCCGTTTTGAAGGGGCATCCTGGGGGGTGTCAAAAATCGTGTTTAGAGCCCACAATCTGTGGGCTTTCTCCAAGGTGGACAAACTTGAAAATAACCCATAAAAATTGGTTTTTTGCAATTTTCATGTAGAACAATTTATATGATCAAATTTTAGTTCACACCATTGAATTCAGCTTAAAAAAACAAACAATTTGGTATGTTGAATCATTGCTCTATGTTCACTGGTTACCGAGATACTGAGGGTGATGAACTCAAAATGTCGTCCTATGTTAACCTTATGGGAGATAAATAAAATCATATAACTCGCTTATGTCTCAACATATCTTAATGAAACGTGATATGTGGCTTCATTTAGTTAAGAACTATTGTATATTAGCCTGAAATCCCCCATTTTTGCATTTCCGTGGCAGTAAACTTGCACACATTTTTCCCATGTTATTCTTATGGGGAGAAAATAAAAGTCTCTATCATCCTTATTTGTTAACATATATTGATAAAACTTGGCATAAGGCTTCTTCTAGTCCAGGTTTATTGGACATTGACTTAAAACCACCCAATTTTTACATACCTGTTGCAACAAACCTGAAAACTTCATCCCCATGTTATTCTTATGGAGAATACATAAAAGTCACATTTAAGTTTGTCCACCTTGGAGAAAGCCCCCAGATTGAGGTCTCACAAACCCATTTTTGAAACCCCCCAGGATGCCCCTTCAAAATGGCACAGCTTTTACATGTGCACCTTATGACGTAATTTTTGACCTCCCAGCTCCCAGACTAAAAAAGTACATTTTTGCTCCTTGTGATGAAAACTACTATTATAACATCCACAGTGATAGTGTTGATGTAAATACATTTTTTGACAACACAAATAATTGTTAGTTTTTTCTTGTTTTTGTTTTTAATAAATACCTTAAGTATAATAATTGGCTTTTTGGCTAATTTACTCATTGATTTAGGGTACTATAGTCCTGAGCACCAAAAAGGGCGGGTGGGTGAGTGTGCTGCTGGTGAAATTATGTTTATTATGTTTGGGTAATTAATCAACTTATATGATCATATGTTACAGTAAACACAAATTTACATATTAAAGACCCTTAAAAACGTAAATGAAGTTTTGACAGCTCAACAAAAACATATAATTCTGTAATTTCAGCTGAGGTTTAGCCATCGATGTAAATAAATACAACTGGATAGCGCACTTCCCGTAAGGCTCGTGTAGTGATTTCCGAGCCAACACAGCTGTTTGTTGGGGTTGCAGCCGGGCCGAAGTGAAGGGGAAAAAGTTACAAAACTGTATTGTTAACCGTATTGAAACCGCACAGATTTGGGAGCAGTTTAACGGGTAAAGCTTGCTATAATAGATGTATTGCTATAACTATTAAGTAATTACCATTAATATTTAACTAGACAGTCAGTACAAGTTGGCCGGAAAAAGATGCGTTCCCCCCCATCGCCCCTGCAAAATCTTAAACGCAACCACTGCCTGCGACTCACGTTGCGGGGCCTGAGTTACCAATCCAGTGTACTTATTTACATCGATGGGTTTAGCAGACAATTTGATGGGTTTACAGTTTTTGCCCGCCCGCCCTATTTTGTGCACTCCGTTCTAATAAATATCTATGTACTAATAAATTAACTTTTCAGGCTTTTATGGTGATTTGGATTCCCAGAGAGTACAGTTTAATCTGTGAGCCAGTGGATTACACTTACACGCCGCTTGCACTTGAGGTAAACGTGAAACCAAAATTCATATTATTGGAACAGAATGAAAAAGATCGGCAGAATTACGATAATACTAGTAATCAATGTGCTTTTTTTCTACAAAAAGACAGCCAAATCAATCAACACTTAGCATGACCGTGAGTAAACGGACCCAGTTACCTTTAACATTGATTTGCAAGTTTTTGGTTGTATTTCACAAAAACCCCTTGTCAAATGGTTTATATCTTGATGATGTACACTTTTTTTGCCATAAAACCAATGTGTTCTTATGAAATTCAAACTGCTTTTCTTTGTCACACTTACTTATTCCCTTTAGAAACGTTTGACATTTTCTTAATGCTCATAAGTTTGTTAGTGAAATAACTTTGCTTTTTGTTTATACAGGTTGCTTTTTACACATGGCTTTATTACATGACCAAAGTTATCGATCTTCTGGATACTGTAAGTAACATCACAAGAATTCTTAATGTAAATTTTTGTTTTTACTTCTACCTGTAGCTTTATGTTTAGTTGTTAATGTATAACTTTAAACAGGTTTACTCTGTAAGTATTTCTGATTCGATAAATTTTTACATTATAGGTGTTCATGGTTTTGCGCAAGAAAGATCGGCAAGTTACTTTCTTACATCGCTACCATCATATGGGAATGGTGGTTACGGCATGGATAGCAACTAAATATGTGCCTGGTAAGATGGGTAATTTATTACCTTTATTTTTCTATTTTTGTGTTTAATGAATTTATCCTTAGTGCATAAGGTTTAAGTGTTTAAAATTAAAAAATATTCCTTTGAGAAAAAATACAGAGGCTTCTTGCACATCTGGCCAATTATAAATATGAGCTGTTAACAAAGAGTTTCATCAATTTTTTTGAATATTTTGTTTGTAATTAAGCCAATTGTATTCTTAACTTTTTTATCGGCAATGGTCCACACATGGTCTTGTTACAATCTGTCCGCAACCTTTAGATAGCATAGTTATATTCATAGCCCAAAGACAAATGGAAAATGGATCCAGTATCGAATCAGGCAGGATTCAAATCGGATAATTAAATCATTTATTGCCCATTCTATCAGCTCGAGATTGATTTAAAAATCGCGTGGGCCAATACTTGAACCTTGACCTTAATAGTGTTTCACTCAATGAGGGGGAGAAGGGCTCAAGGGATTGATCATGTGGCCCTATATAAATAATCTTGGAAAGTTTACAAAAAACTTAGGAAATAAAATAATGGAAAACAAGAACACTTCTATTTATAGTAGTTCCATAATTGGCATATTGATATCTGAAAACAATTTCTTCAGCAAATAATCATGTACGCTTCTTTTAGATAAAGTAAAATCCCAGATTTCCAGTTAGAGTTTTGAATTGGTAAATTTTATTCTATTAGAACACTGAACCTACTCGGCAGCAAAATGTAAAGTAGAACACAAATAAATAAATAAAACAACATAAAGTTTTAACAAATGTTTTTGATTTGAAACAAGATTGACTGATAGTGGAGAAACTTGATATTAAAGGGGAAAGCCCCCCCCCCCCCCACAAAACCAAAATGTTCTAGTCTTATGAAATTAAAACTGCTTTTCTATGCCCAGAAAAAAAGTTTGGGAGAATTTCAATTCGTAGTAATTAGTGTGCTTGCTTCCAACATCAAGCTAATTCCACTGAGAATTTTCCTTGTACATGAGGCCTATTAAAAATAATATGTTCTCTCAACAAAGAGTTTCATCATTTTTTAAATATTTTGTTTGCAATTCAGCCAATTTTACTCTTAACTTGATCTGGAACGGTCCATATAAGGTCTTGTTATAATCTATCCACAACCATTATAACCATAATCTTACAATCGTACAATAATGCTATGAATAATAGTTTGCTGGTTGCTTGGTTTCTGTTTATTGGTTTGAGTATCAGGCAATCTATCGGCCTGTGATACTTCATATACAGTATGTTGAGAAATCATATGAAGCAGTCAAATTCATTGATAAATATAAATGAAATTAAGGAAATGGGTTTAAAAAATAGTTTTAATGCTTATTTTAAAAAGGTAATATTTCTGGTGCAGACAGAATAACTATTTTGTTCGACTGGCTTAAAATGTGATTGTGAACGTTCATATTGAATTTTTCATGAATTGCAGGATTCTCAGAAACTTTAGACTTCCATAAAGCCAGGGTTTGCATATTTTCATATTTACATGTTTCAAAAATTTTGGTTTCAGGGGGTCACTCAGTTCTGTTTGGCACAGTGAATTGCTTTGTTCACACAGTAATGTACAGTTATTACCAACTGGTGCTGATCTGTCCTGAATACAAGAAAGATATTTGGTGGAAAAAATACATCACACAGCTGCAACTGGTGAGACTCCAGCTGCTTCTCCCTTTAGACCAATTTCAACTTTCAATTGCTCCAGTCCACAATCACCAAATGAATAAAAATTTTATTTGAGGGATCAGCTAATTTTGAAGGATAAATTTTCCAGCAGAAGAAAAATATATCTAGCGATTTTAGTGGGCAAATGTTTAATGTCATATGTATGTAATCTTCAGTATAAAATCTAAAATTTTAAGTCTCCAGAATGTTAATGCTTGTTGTTAATTTTGGCATTTTAGTTTTGCTCACCGAAATTGCTAGGATGTTGGCACTCATCTTAAGAGGCCTAGAAATTTCTGGGAGAGGAGTTGAGGGATGAATTTGAAAGTTATTATTGGTTTTATGAGAAAGCTTGTAAACAAAATTTATAATACTGGAGTAATTAGCTTATTATGTTTAAGAGAGAGATCTGTAATGTCTTAAATTTATTCATATTAAGTGATATTTTTAACTTCTACAACACACTGAACACAAAACTGACTCAGCAAAAGACTGGGCACACACAATCCATAATATGACGTAAGAGGAATGACCACTCCCTAGTGAATGACTGTTTGTTAAAAAAATTCTATAGGTACTATAAGCTTTTTCCTTTGGCTAACTATTCATAAATAAGCATAAAAGGAATATTGTTCAAAATGTATCCATCATCAATTTAAAATTATGGTAGAAAAAATTATTTTATTTTTACTTACTAAATATTACTTATCCAACCACCTACAATTTGGACCTTGCCAGCAGGCAATGTTAATATTCATTCTGTAACTATGTAAAGTGAGCTGTAATTTATTGATAGTTGACACATTATTCTGGATATTTACTGTATTTAATGTAATCTACTTTAATACATGTAAATAGTCAATAGTCAATCATCTTTATTCATGATCATGAATAGGTCCTACATTGGTGGTACAGTGAATAGTGTCAAGACAAAACAAATTAACTTGTAACTTTGTACAAATACTGTTTAATCTTTAAAAGACAAACGAGCTTTAAATAGAGTAACGTACAACTGTAAATAAGAAATGAAAGATTAATGTCAATTTTACATGAGAATTTGTCCTTAACTGATTATTCACTGGTGCACTCACCCACAGCATTATTCGAAATGGCCTTTAGCCACTATCAGGTTGTCTTTTTTCCAATTTACAAAGACAAATCATTGAAGCCAGTACACTTCAAGTTCTTCAGTGTACTTCAGTGGCCAGTGGCTCTGTTTTTCAAGTTAATGCAGAGATATTTACTTTAATATACTTTAATACAAAGTAAATAACAATATATTATTTCCTTTCTAAACTGAACATTTTGTTAGTCTGAAAAGAAAACATAATATTTTGTCCCATAAGATTTGTCTGCACTATTATAAAGTTACATCACTTGAAACTGTGATGGACTGTTGAAATGAACTTTTCAGAACTTCTAGGTACTTTCTTTTGTAATTTTAATTTCAATAGATAAATTGTTCTGGAATATCTTTTATAGAGAAATAAATTCCAAATTCATACCACAAATTTACATTGTAATACAGGACTTAATAAAATATTCACAACTTTTATATTCTCATAAGATTTTTTTATATCCACAATTAATTCATATACAGTACCAGTCATTTAGCTAAAAAATCTAATTGAAATGCATGGCTTATGGGCATTCTGCACCATTCGAAGAAAGTGGAATGTATAGCTTACCCAGGTTTTCATTGGTTTATTCTGTCTGCTTTAATACATGGGATTGGTAAAGAAGTATTTTTAATCAATAAGAGACAGTGTTTTTTCAGGTCCAGTTTGTCATTACCTCAATGCATGGATGTGCAGCTCTCGTCAGTCCAGGTTGTGCTTTTCCCAAATCCCTTATTGTGTTCTTTGTTCCTCAAGATGTCTTCATGTTTTTCATGTTCCTTGATTTCTACAGGAAAGCATATTGGAATAAGAAGGCAGAATAAATTTAATTTTAGTTCAAAATCGTTTGTTATTTACACTAATACTCTCCTTCTTCCTTAAACCTTAAATTTAATTAATTCAATGTAATACCTAAATTTTTTTCAAGTGGTTTTATGGGTCTGTGATAGTCAAGTATGATTAAAAAATTAGTCCGGGTATAACAGAAATACCCGCTCAGAAATTACCGGGTATAACAGAAATAACAAGCTCAGTTTTTAAAACATTTTAATATAGAGTTGGAAACTATATCCCAGGCAATATTCATTTTTTAAGCCAAAACAGATTTTCAGCTATTAGAACACAGCTGTTAGCCTAAACTTTAGAATAAAATACCTTTCAACTATCATTTACTATAGAGTAGAGGACCCATGTGCAAATTACGCATTTTAATATTATTTCTGTTTGTGAGAAACTCACTTACAGTTAGCATAAATTGTAAGGCTTTAAACTCACCTCTATGAATCAAATTGACCTTTTCAATTGAATTTTAAAAATCTCGCCTAAGAAAACAAAGGCCTAACTGAACAAAACACACACACACACACACTATTCATTGCCCAAGCCAAGGCCACACTAGTGTGGCCTTGCCCAAGCACTACTTTCTTTTATTTGGTTGTTGTCTCGCAAAACAGTAGACTATAAGATATTGGAAGTTTTTCTTGGGGGCCCCATTTGCAAACTGCACATTTCAATATTTTTTATGATTTTCAATCAGTCTTTGTCCCTCAGCAGTTCTATGTTCTTGCCAAAAGTTATGCATATTTTCCCTAATCTCTTCGACTCGTATTTTCCTATACCTTTTTTTCTCTCTGTTCCAGGGTTCAATTTGCAATATATTTATAATCCATTGATTGGGGATCTTTACCATAAAGAATGATTCACCTGCCTCAATTTGGCTACAATTACCGACAAAAGTAGCCCAAATTCATTTTCTTAAGCTGGATCGGATTTTGTTTACATTTGCTGAAAGTCTGTTTTTGTTTACAATATGATTTAATACCTAGGGGACCCATGCGCAAATTGCGCATTTTAATATTACTGTATTTCCGTTTGTGCGAAACTCGCCTACGATTAGAAGAAATTGTAGGCTTTAACTCGCCGTTATTAATCAAGTCAACATTATAAGTTAAATTTAAAGGTCTCGCCTGAATAAATAAAAGCTGAGCTGAACAAAACACCCATAGCTCATCACCCCATCACTATACATGTTTAATTTTTCTTCTGGCTCAGCAGTAGTGACATTCCTGTCGCCGAAAATCTGAATCTGAGTCGGAATCGGAACCAGCGTGCACTCAGGACCTACCGTTATACCGGAAGCTTTTCTTCGCCTATTTCATGCCCTTACGTCATCTTTAAGTCGCGGCAAGTAGACAGGTGGTGCAGTGCCCTCTGATGGTCCTATCAGTCTTTGTCTCTCGGCAGTTCTCTGATCTTTTCGAAGGTTACAGGTTACAGTACATATTTTTTTCCGAATCTCATCAACTTGGTTTTCTCTTTGTCCTCTACATCTTTCTATACCATAAAGAATAATGATCCTTCCGCAATAAAGCTACAATCACCAAAAAAAGTTGTTTATTCAAGAATTAATTTTTATAAAAATATAGACTATATATTTTTGTTTACAATCTGCCTTAGGTTAAAAATCCATCTGAAGGTAATGCTGATAAGACAATGCTGTTGTTAAATTACAATCACATTTAAAACCGTTAAAACACAAGTTGGTCAGCACAGAAGCGTTGAAAACACCCTCTAGAAATACCGTAAACCAAAGGCCTGGGGGTTGAAGACGTAAAATAAATTCCCAATTCAATTATCAGTCGCCGGTGCGCTACATTATAGGCTTTACAATAACTCCTCAATTGTAAAACTCGGTTTAGTAGGACGGCTGAAAAAGGGATGTTACAGAGAAAAGCCTTATTGTATTAAGTATATAGATATCTAAGCATTTTAAACACACCAAGTTGTAGCTTTGTTTGGTTTTCCTTAGCCTAACAAACATCAGAATGTCTGTCATATCACTAAACCTGTTAAGACATTGGATGCCTCCTCTAATGGTACGAGAGCCAAAATTCTCAAAATTGTTCAACATCAAGCTAAATATTAAAATACTAACAATATGACATGTTTTAAATGGTTAGAGATAGGCATGTATTTTAGCCATCTTAAGTAATTAGACCATAGCCTTTGAACTGGCCAAGGTCGTTCTATAAGGGTTTTTATCACAGAAAACAATCCTGCTAACCAGCTGGATAGGCCGCATCGCTAGAAAAATGGTAAGGTCGCACCAAACGGTTCGAAAACCTCAGAGGTTATAAAAAATCCCTTGAACATTACTTAGAGATTAAAACAGTTTTCACATAACCTTTTAGTTAAGAATTAACCTAACTTAGGTATTAATTTTTGTATTATTATAATTTAATTTTTTCTAACTCAAATTGAAGAACGGCCAGCGACCGCCTGTTAGGCAATAGGCGTACAGCAATGCCTATTAACAGCAGCAGTTTTGACTTGAAGGGGCATCATCGGCAGAGCATTAAATACAAACCGCACCGTACCGTAATACCAGGGCCGGCCCTAGGCAGGAGCAACCGGGGCAGCTGCCCAGGGCCCCGCGCTTTGGGGGGCCCCGCGCTTTCGAGAACCTCGCACGAAAAATCTCTACGATCTAATTAAAATAATGTATAGTCAAATCAAATCAAAAAGTATTTTATTTCCATTAAATAGCCGCGAACAAACATATTCACATGATGGCATAAATATTAAACTAAGACATGTGTATTTGATTGATTACATAAAAAAATATTTTTATGCTATTGCAATTCTTACATAGGCTTTTTAGCCTGAGCGTAAGAATGAGTCTCATAATAAATAAATGTAGATTTAACAATATAAAATCGATGGAAAAAACTCGTATTTCATTTTTCATATTTGAAACTTAGGAAAAAAATTTTTGATAAAAAACATTTAAACTTAGGTATAGAAGAGAAGAAAGTTTGCTTTGTATGACGTTAAAATAAGGACAGTGATGATAATGATGTGATTTGAAATTGGACATTGCTATTGACGGACGGACAGACAGACCCTCTTCCGCTCTTTGGAATTTGTTACTTCAACAATGCAGTTCCTTACGCATCCATACACACACAGACACACTCTCACTCACACGCGCACACATACCGGCACACTCTCACGCATACTCTCACCCACTCATACGCACCTGCCCCTCCCCCCTAAAATCTGTAGCTAGATTTGATAATTTGTTCTGCGTTTTCCCTACCTATTTCATTTAGCCATTTAATAATTTTTTTCTTATACGTATAATATGTTAAAGACCTAGTGTCCTTTAATGAAAATAGTAAATTCCTATAAATGATGTGTGCTAAATAAAAGGAATTAGTAGTAGAAAATGTTTTAACTAATTTAGGGATATTAATGTTGACTGTTGCGTTTCTAGTTAAATATTAATGTGCAGGGTGTTCAAAAATTAATTCAGAATGTTTATAAATATGAGAGACAATTACCCTGACAAACAGTTGTCTGATGTCCAGTAGACCCATTTCAGCATATACTGCCTCAGACGAGTATCGCCGACATCTGCCCAAGGACGCCTTAAGAATAGCTTTTTGTGTTATGAACAATGGATTCAAAATAAATTTATAAGCTGCGCCCCAAACGATAATGCCCTCCTCGAGAAGCTATTGTACATAAGCGAAATACGGTATTTTTATTTCTTCCGGACTTAATATCCCTTGAAGCTGGTAGAAGGCATAAATCAGCTTCCTAAGTTTCCTATTTAAATAAGAAACATGACCCGACCATGTCAATCTATTATCAAACACTACCCCTAGGTATTTATAAGTATCAACTCTCTCTAAAACATCGCAATGACAAACTGTACTAGATGGGACATTACAAGAATGTAATTCGAGGAAGTTAACATTAGTATCGCTTTTTACTCTCAAGGCAATTGGTATGAATTTAGATTTAGAAACATTTAACGATAGTAGATTTTGATCAAACCATTTTAGTGAATTTCTTTAAAGGAATAAGCTATTACCGTAGGTCTCATGGTAAGACCTAAGCCCCAGACCATGTTAACTTTTCGTTTTGGGGTCACCAGAAGCAAAAAACACCATTCTTTCATTTTCATACATACATATATATATCTATCTATATATATATATATATATATGTGTGTGTGTGTGTGTGTGTGTGTGTGTGTGTGTCTTTAAGCACGATAACTCGCGCAAAAATGGTCCGATCCTAATGAAATTTGGCATGGACGTGTAAAGTAGTAATTATTCGGACGAGTTCGCAAACCAGCTCATTCGGACCACCGGAAGGGGGGGTAAAGGGGGATAAACCCCCCCAAAAATGGGTTTTTTGATTTTTTTACATATAAAAATAAAAATAATCCATTTTTTGTTAGCACCATTGAATTCAGCTCGAAAAAACAAACAATTTAGTATTTTGAATCACTGCTCTATGTCCATTGGTTACCGAGATATCGAAAGTGGTAAACTCAGTACGTTGTCCCAATGTTATCCTTATGGGAAATAAGTAAAATTCTATACCTCGCTTATTCCTTCACATATCTCAATAAAACTTGGTAAATGGCCTCTTCTAGTTGAGATATATTGAATTGAAACCACCCAGTTTTAATATACCTGTAGCAGCAAACCTGCATACTCATTCCCCATGTTATTCTTATGGAGCTTACAAAATCATGTGAAATCTCACTATGTTGGATTGAAATATGTTCTTTTGCATTAGAAATTCGCTGAGTATGCAGGTCTGCTGCAACGGGGGTATTTTAATTTTTGACATTCTCTCGCCGCTAATTCAAACACTTCACTCCAATTATTCCCCTAAAAAAATATGGCTGTATCGTCGGCAAATACGAATAACTTACCTGAAATACAGTACTAAGTTTAACTAGGTTATTTATGTAGATAAGAAATAATAAAGGACCAAGTGTGCTCCCTTGAATAACCCCATAGTTAACTGAGATTAGATCACTAGTAATACCGTTGATTGAGGTAATTTGCTTCCTATTTTCGAAATAACTTTTAAACCATATCAATGATTCATTTCGAATACCTACTAATTCGAGTTTATTAAGAAGTTTGTGTCTATCAACAGAATCAAAAGCTTTAGCCAGATCCAAGAAAACTATTATGCATTTCTTATTGTTACTTAGAGCAAAATTTAAGTTTTTTGAAATATTAAAAAATGCATCGCTGATACTTTTAGAATTTCTAAACCCGTATTGGTGCACCAATACGGGTTTGTTCAGTCAGAATATTGAAATTTTCTAAATAAGAGGACAATTGGTGTTTGACAAATCTTTTCGAGTACCTTAGCAAACACACTAATTAGGCTAATTGGGCGATAGTTTGACATATTTGTAAAGTCACTCGATTTAAAAAGAGGAATTATCTTGGCGACCTTGAACACGTCGGGAAACACGCCCGAGCGCAAGCTATTATTAATAATATGTAAAAGAGGTTTCCTTAAAGCCTGAAGATGATCCTTTATGAGAGAGGCAGGTATCCTGTCATACCCCGGAGCTGAGCCGCCGCGCAGGCTGCTGACGTAGTGCAGTAGATCCGTTTCAGTAATCGTTCCCCCATGAAAATTTTCCTTCAGATCTGATGAAAAAAAACATCAGACCTGATCAGAAATACCATCAGAACTGATCATTCCTGGTCAGGAATTGGTGCATTTTCTGACCAGACCTGATCAGGAATGTTGTGATTCCTGATCAGGTCTGGTCAGAAAATGCACCATTTCCTGATCAGTTTTGATTTGTATTTCTGATCAGTTCTGATGTGTATTTCTGATCAGATCTGATCAGAAAATGCACCAATTCCTGATCAGTTCTGATGTACATTTCTGATCAGATCTGATCAGAAAATGCACCAATTCCTGATCAGTTCTGATGTATATTTCTGATCAGATCTGATCAGAAAATGCACCAATTCCTGATCATTTCTGATGTATATTTCTGATCAGAACTGATTACAAAATCCACCATTTCCTGATCAGTCCTGATGTGTATTTCTGATCAGATTTGATCGGAAAATGCACCAATTCCTGATTGTTATTCTGATCAGATCTGACAGCATTCCTAATCAGGACTGTTCAGAAAATGTATAATTTTTTAATGTATTAAATAGTTTACAGTTTTTTACAAAACTGCTGATTCTATTTGGATAGGTAATAAAAAATTAACACTTTTCAAAAATGAGAAAAATATTTTGTAATTATATTAGCAAAAGAACAGCAATGTTGAATTACATTTTACAATAAACGACAATATATATCAAATACATTCTGTTAATAGTGCATTATAATTTAAACTATACCATCATAAAGTAAATTATAATGTTTATTGTAAATTACTGTCTTACTTTTAAACATAATGTTAAAAAAAACTAAGTTGTAAAAGTATAACCTCAACTCAGTTGTAAGTAAAGTTATTAACAGTAGCTCAGTTAAGGTAACGTTTCTGGAACATCCTTATAACAATGAATACACACAAAAATGATGAAAAGCAACAAAAAAACTTTAAAATGGGCAAAACTATTTTTTAAATTATATTAAAATATGGTATGAACAACACCAAAGGACCTGAAAATGCACCACTTCTAAAAAACCATCAACCAAGCGATGTAAATCGTTATTTGGTATTTATAACAAAATATATCAAAAACATTGTAATAAAAATTAAAACATTATATAATAAATTAAAATGTTTCTATAATACATTATTGTATTAAAAATCTCTTTAATTGTGTGCGGTCGATTGCAAGGGCACTTGGCACTGGCAAACTATTTTGATCGCGAGGAAGAGCGAGAGAGAGGAACATACACTGTATTAATGCCCTCTCTCTTCCTTGAAAACTTGCTAGCACTGTGTTAACATTAAAATTTGATATTAAATTAGTTATTATAAAATGTGTTACAGGAGTGCTGATGATGTGTGTGTATGGTTGTAGCTTGGAAGAACAGTAGTAATTCTGAAGATCACTTTTTGATTTGTTTTCAATAATAAAATAGTACCATTCAATTATGTAAAAAAAGGCCTGGTTTGCACACATGACTAGTAAAGTTGTGAGTAGCCAGTAAAAACAAAGGATTCTTTGTAGTGAAAAACAGGATCCTTTGTTTGTACTGGCTACTGACATCAGAACTTGTCACCGTATAAACCAGGTGATGATTCATCATTTCCTAAACCGTAGGTTAGGAAATGATTTGCATAAAACAGTGTCAGCTGACATGTAACTTTTAAACTTAATAGCAGAGAACGAAAGAGAGGGAACGGGTACAGTGTATGTCGTTCGCTCTCGCTGTTGCCCGCACTGTCTCGCGGTTGACCGCCTAAGTTAAAAAAATTGTAAGAATTTTTACATAAGACCTGCGCTTTTTAACCAAAATCCTTACTGTTTTTAACAATAAAAAACTCAAATAAGCTGTTTATTTTTGTTTGTGTATCTCGTAGAGCTTTCTTCCCAAGTTTTTTGTAATTTCTTGTTGATTAATGACTTGAAGGTTATGTTTAGTGGATAACATTTTTGCTGCATCTGAAAAAAGAATGTTGAAGATAATTTTAAAGGGATATTACATGACAAATCAACACAGTCATTTTACTTCACCATCTCAAAATGTTATTAGGATTGGTACCAAATCAGCCATTTAGCCATGAAATTAGCTTATCAGCCATTTTGTAAAAAATTTCTCATTCAAAAACCAGTTTTACACATAAAATTATAATTCACACGCTTCAATACAATTACAAAACAATTGAGTATAGCCTATTAAATTATTGTTCCTTTGGTCCCCGGGTCATTCCAAGTCAAATCATCCAGAAAATAAAGGATTTGTAACCCACCATCTCAGAATTTGATGAAACTTGATGATTTTGTTCTTTTCACATGCCTATGGAAGAATACCAAATTTTAGCTTCATATCTCAAACGGTTTTTTTCTTGCAGACATTTGAAATTAGTAAAAATCTGTCGTTTCTGTTGTTCCCGAGCTCCAAGATAAACTTGCATAGCTTAAGAAAAAAAATTGTATCTTTGCCATTTTTAATCCAATTGTTATGAAAATTTGCAGTAATATTAAGTAAAGTGTGCTAAATCCAGAAAAAAATAAATCATAATTATCTTTCTATATATAGGTCATTGAAAAAAATATTAAATTTTTTTATATTTTTAGTCCGATTACAGTGTTTTACAAAAAAAATTAATATCTCCTAAAGGCACATTGACAATCAAGTAAACTTTTTTTAAAACTTATCTACATTAAACAGATGCAGCAACAAAACTCATGACTTTTAGCATGCTTTGTAAATTAAAAAACTTTTTAAAAATGTCCAAATAAAAACAAGTTTTTTGAATTTTTTAAATGGAAGAATTTTAAAAATCTAATTTTGGTTTCCACCATTAAATTCAGCTTGAAAAAACAAATATTTTTGTACTTTGAATGTTTGTTCTATGTCTACTGGTTGCTGAGATATTGATTGTTGTTAATACGTTACGTTGTTCAATGTTAACCTTATGGAAAATAAATAAAACTCAATATCTCACTTATTTTTCAACTTATCACAATAAAATTTGGTATATAGCATCTCCTATTTGACTTTTCTTTGATGTTGGCTAAAAACATAAACATTTTCCATTCCTATGTCAGCAATCCTGCATACTCATAGAAACGGAGTGTTAGCTTATCGTAGCAAAAAATAAGCAATTTTGCTGCCTTGGGAAAGCAAAAAATAGTTGATTTTCAATGAACCCACACACCAAATTTTATTATGATATGTTGGAAAACAAGTGAGATATTGAGTTTTATTTACTTTAGTAAAGAAATAATAGTATATTTCACTACTAGTCTCGAAAGTAGCCCGTTTTGGGGCAAGATAGTGTTTTACATGCGAGGCGTCAAGCCTCGCATGTAAAACACTATCGAGCCCCGAAATGGGACTTTTGTGATGAGTTTTGAACAATACATTTCATTATGATGCAAATAAGTAACCAAACTTGTAATAAAAAATCATCCAACATTTCATAATTTAGTCATTTCTCTATAAGAAAACACAATAGGGCTGAACTGTCTATTTTAGTTTAGAGTCAGATGGTTGAACTGTCAAAACTGGAACTTTGTTTGTTTGGGTACGGCAAAATTTTGTTTGGGTACAGAAATGCAAAGTTTGGGTAACGAAAAATCTGCTGATCATTATTTCTTTTGATGTAAGGAAATCGAGGGTTTTCGTAGATCTCAGCTGTACGGTAACGGGCAATTTTCGTATACAGAGTGATGAAAAATGCTTTCTGAGGTCATAAATACGTTAAATCAGTTCAAACTGTTTTTTGCAGTCAAATATACGATACGGTAATGCTACAAGGAACTTAAAGTTTCACCTAAATTTATTTTGAATTGCTGTTTTAGTAAGTAGACTTCTTGGCAGGTTACCTGTGTTAGTTAACACTGGGTTTGCAAATTATTGTGGCCTATTTATATACAATTCACATTTATAGTTTTTCACTCCAGGAAGAAAGCTTGTAGTTACAATACACGCTTGCTTACCTACATTAAATGCAAATTAGTTAAAAATTAGCAAAAATGCCTAAATACCAAGAATATTTGCTACCTAACATTATTTGTCAACCTTGGAACATCATATCGTCCAAGAGAAAACAAAACTTTGTATCATTATAGCCTACCATAGTTTTTTTTAAATTCCTTTCACACCACATGAGAATTTCCGCAGATTGATGAAACATCCAAATGAAAATAATCTTTAGTGTAACATCGATTAAAAAATTACGAGCCAATAAGGAATCTGAAGAATGTTATGGAGTTTTCCGTGCGCTGATCATATAACATCATAAGAAATATAAGACAAAAAGGAATCATAAGACACCCACAGAAAGCAATAGCCTACTAAAAACCTACCTGAATTTTTTCTCCTTAAGTTGTGTTTTGAAGCCAATCCATAGACTGAATCGATTCTCACAATTTCTCCAAAAAGCCTAGAAACTTGTAATATTTTCTTGGTGTTAAAAATGTAACAGCAAGCTCCTTCCTAAAAGAAACACAAAAAAAACAAAAAATTTACAAAATAAACATTATTAAATTGGAGATAAACAAATGTAAATTGCTTGAAGGCTACTTCAATATTTAAAAAGTTAAGTTGGCTAAGGTACTCATTACCAACGTTTCCAAATAGGCGGATGCAGTTTTGTCAGCGGTCTAAATTTTATTGGAAATTGGCTATCAATCTGAAACTTTTGTACGTCTGTAACTGAAATTAAGATTATTCGATTTCATCGAGAACAAATCAAGACACTTCAAAACATCAATTATCTATTCTAAATAAACAAAACAATGTAATCAAAAGCATTAAGGTGGAGTCTGATAAGGTCTCACCTGATGGGCCTACCCAATCAGAGTATATTTAAGTTAGGCCTTTGATAAGTGCTTGACGGGCAAAAATAAACAGTAGAAGTAAAATAGGTGATTTGCATTAGCAGAACGAAATATAATCAGAGGTTATACAGTTGGTGCGTTTCGTCTTAAGCTTTGGCCTATTCCGTTGCCGAAGCTGTCAAACATTATTTATTTATTCTTAATGATCTGGGGCAATAAATAATGAAAAATTAATCTCAACAAATATTAAATGTGATTAAGTACAAATTACAGTAAATAGGTATATAGACAGCTATTAAAAAATGTTAACATGTCAATTTAACTTTAGGGATCAGCTGTAGTGTTCTGAAGATATTCACTCCACTCCAACCGCTTCAGGTGTAGGCCTAAACGGTTCCCATAGTTCAAGATAAAACGCCCAAACTGTATCCAACAAGAAGTTCAAAATTTAGTAATAAGGCTGAGGCATACACGTAGTTAGGGGGTACGAGTTTCATAGCCTATCTGATCTTCTGCCGTTTGTTCCTATAGCAGACGATTCAACATCTGATTTTCTAAGAAACAATATCGAACGATCTACCAATAGTCGAAGTTCGATGTACCGTCTGTTGGACAGAACTCAACATCCGATTCCATTGTATTTGATATCGATTGATTTGTTACTTTACGAAAATATATTTATCGATAATATTTTAGTACAAGATGGCAGATGATGAGAAATAAGGTAGTAAGTTGTGTTTACGTTTGGTATGGTTTGTTGTTTGTGAGAGAATCAAATGATATAGGTAGGCCTAAATATAAATGACAATGGTTTCGGTATTTGTTTGTTATCGAAGTTTCTTCACTAGCCTACTGACGGTTGTTTGTTAAAACAGTACATCAGTTGAGTTAAACACGATAGGTTGATATAGTTAATATCGAATAACCAAAATCTGAACTGAGTACCGAAAACAAAACTGATCTTTGCCCATGTTAAATCCTATTGAGAATTTCAGTTATCAAACCTATAAGCATTAAAGGTAAACAATGACAATAAACATAAACCTGGAAGATCAGATATGAAACTCGTACTGAATTATCACATGGGAGTGTTTTGGAAAAGGCTAGGAGAGTTGTTATGATATGCATAATTACCAAACTTGTATCAACTAATCAGAACAACTATAATGGAATGCTGAAAGTTGAGGTTAGGTTATCTTGATTTCACAATACATGACTAAATAAATATCCAAGGTATAAACTTACCAAGAACGATGAAAGCCCGTATTAGAGTTAACTCATTGTGTCGTAGTTACTTGAAGACCGCAATTAAGTCTAAACTTCCAATTTAAAACATTAAAAGCCGTTATGACTTTAACTGAAACTGAGGCCAACGGCGTCTCACTCCACACTCCACACATCCACACTCAGGCTCCAGTTCAGTCCAGTCCACCGCACCGCACTGGTTAAACGTCGCGGCATCGCGCGTCGTCTGAAGAGAGGTTTTGTCTTGACACAATTCACGCATCATGCTAGTGTTGTTATTTATGGCCCATATTATTTTGGCAGGGTGATTGTATTAATTTGAAATAAATTGCTTATATTGTGTCAGACATTTTTTTAAATATTAAACTATTATAAAACATATTAAGTATACCGTAACAAATAACAATTTAACAAATAGTGTAATAATTTTATATAAATAATTCATAACATAATTTATAAATCCGTTAAATTTATAAAAATTATTTTTATATTTTTGAATTTAAGTTTGGACTAAATAAACGATTACTGTAGAATTTGTGTATTTTTTTACACCGAGGATGATAGTTTTTTATAAGCGCACAAGACTTGTTAATCAAAACGTATAAAGATCGAAATGAATAAACAACAAAATAAAAAAATATGAATAATAAAACGTTATATTTGTTATTTAATTTGATTTTATATACTTTTGATTCATATTTTTCACGTGAAAATAACGTTTTTAATTTCACTACATTTTTCACTTTACATTTTTTCACCATTTTCACGTGAAAAATATGTTTCGCTTTTTACTTTTACGTTTTTTTACTTGTTTCACGTGAAAATAACGTTATTTTTACATTGTGTGCTGACTGGGTTATAAATTAATTATTGAATAAAAATATTCTTAGAAAATTACCTGGTGTATGAAAACATATATCTTTGAAGCTGTTTTCTTCTAAACCAAACCATTTTCAATTTAATATTTTATCGTCATATATATAGGAATATTAAGACATGACTTCAAATATTTATTAGTTCGCATACCTTAATGTGTTGGGATTATGTCAGATCATATGATATCATATTCATGACCAAGCCTGATCCGTCCTGATCATGTTGAAATCAGCCCTAATCAGACTTCATTAGTTGGGCTCAGACCTGATTGGGTTCAGGAAGAAATGCATCAGATCTGATTGGGTTCAGGATGAAATGCATCAGACCTGATTGGGTTTAGGTTCAGACCTGATTAGGTCTGATTATATCAGATCAGACATGGTCAGATCTGATCGTGTTCAGGAATTAACACATCAGATCTGATTGGATTCAGGATCAAACTTGATCGGACCTGATGAGATCTGATTGTATCTGATCGGTCTTGATCAGATCTGATCAGATTCAGGAATTGACGTAGCAGACCTGATTAGATTCAGGATCAAACTTGATCAGACCTGATTGGATTCAGGATCATACTTAGTCAGACCTGATCAGGCCTGATTATGTCAAATCAGACCTGGTCAGACCTGACTGGTTTATGATCAGATCTGATATATTCCTGTACAGATCTGATCAGACCTGATTTAAAATTTTCATGGGGGTTTGTAATGTGAAAACTGTGTTCGTCGCATAATGGTGATCGTTCACTACAAGTGGCCCACTCGAATCAATAGTTTTTGCAAGGCTCTCTCCTTGCAACAATATTTTATCTGTTTCAAAACGTGATGACACGACAAGGGCAAATTCAGATATACGAAAATAATTGGATTAGCAATGGTGAGTCCTTTCTTTATGTTAGCACCTCGGTAAACGACGGGCTGTGCAAATCTCGGGAAACAACATCAGTCGTCTGCTGCGGCTGAGCGCTGAGCGGCAGGTGGTTTGCGCTTGCGCGCGATGTTGTCGTCTGCCTGTTTTGATTTGACTATCAGTATGATGTGCGCGCTGATGAGTTTTATCGTGAATAGGTAATGCTTTTATAAAAGCGAAAATAAATGTCCGGTTTAAGAGTGATTTCTCTTATTAAAATTCTCTTACGTATCTTTATTGGATCAGGTAGGTTGAGTCGGGGTCGGGGCATAACACTTTACCAATCTTGCCGGATTTTCAAGGCCGTGATCGTGGGATAACGGGGATTAGGCCTAGAGGAGCTGAAAGGGATCAGAATTAGTCATATTAGCATTACATTTTAAAGAGCTCAAAATTTAATTTTCGTTCAAAATAAATGTAATCAAATCCAGATACAATACGCGATTGTGCTTAATGATTCAGTTTAAATAATTTACTGTCACCAAGTAAATTGTGTAAATATGTTGGAAATAACGCTCAATTTCCGAAATGATAGTTTTACTGTCAGAAAACATTTAAAAAAAAATGGAAAAACAAAAAATATTATATTTTTTAAGGAAATGGGTCACGATAGGTCTCAAATTGTCAGGGAGAGCAAGCTTAAGAAGAATATGCAAAAATGTCAAGATTCGATCGATATTAACGGAAATACGCATTTCGTACTGTTCCTGTATCAAGTCCAGAACGTCGTTTTTCGCGTTTATAACTATTAAATCATAATTGAGAACGACTCTGTCTACAGATAGACTTATTATTAGCGATTCTGTTAACTGGACGTGCCATGGTTGTTGGATTGATCTTTTATGACCTCGTACGTATGCGAGTTTGCTGAAAGGAAGGCAAAAAAAGTTGACTTTTATTAATTGGATTAAAATAAACAAATTACCATTAAAACAAGCACTCTCCTTTGATTCCCATTAAATATGACAATAGAACTGATTTTGCAATCAATAACATTGTTTTTGTATAATATTACAAAATACTGCATCACATTTATACAACATGAGCCAAAAATGAGGTCCCTATAATTCTTTTGTTTGTTGTTTTTTTACGTCACAGTCAGTTAAACAAGGCAGCCGAAGCAGCTCATAGTGCCCAATAACAATGAATGCCGATATTTTTTTTATCCTTTCAATTTTTTATTATTTTTTAGTTATTAGATTAATTATTGAAAAATAAAAGATTAGCACTAACGCAATAAAACAATCCATTAATGTAGACTGAAGCGCTAAGCGCTGTAGGCCTGCAACTTACGCACTCGCCGACTCGCCTACACAACGGCTTCAAAAGGCTCCGCAACTCAGATCAGCCCAGGGCCCCGCAACGGCTAGGGCCGGCCCTGCGTAATACATCATGTATTTTGTGGCACTCCAATGCCTCCAAACAAGAATACAAAGTGATACAAATCAGTGACGTTCCGATACCGACTTATCAGATTTTTGGTATCGAATCAGTTTTGAAAGAAAAGTGTGGTACCGTGAGTATCGGTATCGGATCAGACATTCTTGTACATTCTAAAGTTATTCCAAATTTTACTTGTTTTGGTAGCCATTTCTCAATCAATAAACTAAAATTAATATTGATAAGTTAAGACTGTCAATCACTAAACACCGAACATGCCTACAAAAGTTACAGAAAACAAAACTTCCAGACGCTGGCCGGCCTAGTAGTGAGCTAGGTTAGTATAAAAATATTAGTTTCTGGCTACCACCATAAAACTTTGCATAATCTATGATCATGTATTTTGGATCTAAATTCAGCCCAGACACCAAAAATTATATATCTGATTTTCAAATGGCGGCTGAAAATTTTTAAAAGAAGATAAAATTTAAATATTTAGACCATGGGCCGCCAATATGACACCCTCCCCCTCCGTGGGAATTTTCGACACATATATTTTTTGTTTGAAATTCATTGTTGGTGATGGTGGTTTTATATTTTGATTTGGATTTTTGCGGACATTTACCATCACTGATTTGTGTTTTACTAATCAGTGATGGCAAATGTCCGCAAAAATCCAAAACAAAATATATATTTTTTGTTGCTACTGGAATGTACTTTAAGGTTTTGCCTGTTTGCGGCTTTTAAATTAGGCTACAGAATAACCCAGAAAAATAAAAAATATAATCGATGAATTAGTTGTAAAAAATAACATTTGATTATTTTCGAAAAAAGTCACCTCACTGCACTTTTTACTTGCTTTTTTGAGATATTGACTCGGGACCGTCACCTTTCATTGTTGGGTGGCTAATACTTCATTTTAACCGGATGATAATTTTCGGCCGCCTTTTTTCACATAAGGGAAAATAAACAGCATTCAGTATTGACAAAATTTCCAGTAATTTGACACCTCAATTATAAACATTGGTCTAAAATGAAGGTGTTGGCGAGCTCACAAAAACCGTTATTTTTCAAGGAATTATTACAAATTGTGTTAATTCAGTTTTTTTAAAGCTCACCAACACCTTCATTTTAGACCAATTTTTATGATTGAGGTGTCAAATTACTGGAAATTTTGTCAATAATTCCCGAATGCTGTTCATTTTTCTTCGGGTGGAAAAAGCGTTGCCCCATTGCGCATGAATGTTACCCACAAATTTACATGTATTTCTTATGGAAGGGATATTTATTTAAATATTAATAAAATTAGTGCTTACCGTGTAAATTGTTGGACCAAAATAGACATATTATATACTTTTCTTATAGGAAATTTAATTTTCTTTAATTTTTAAATTTAATAGGTTGTACTAAAAGTTGATAGTTTTCAAGATATTTAGGAAAAACCAAAAAATTGTACTTTTAGACCCCCCTCCCTCCCCCGCTCAAGGGCTCCGGACGGGGACTTTTGATATGTTCACCTCCTAACTAGTCAAAACAAAGCTGCAAAGTCAAAAATTGTGTTCCAAAAAATGCCCTCTATACCTTTTTGTTGCATGGACTAATGTGTCGAAAATTCCCATGGAGGGGGAGGGTATCATATTGGCGGCCCATGGTCTAAATATTGAAATTCTATCCTCTTACAACTATTTTCAGCCGCCATTTTGAAAATCAGATGTCTAGTTTTTGGGGTCTGGGTGGAATTTAGTTCCAAAATATATGATAATAGATTATGCAAAGTTTTATGGTGGTAGCCAGAAACCTAATATTCTACAAAAAAAATAGCTATACTACCTCACAATAGCAGACGAAACATTATAGTTAATTAACAACGCAATAGCCATAGAGTACGGTGTGGCAGCGGCATAAGGAGCAGTAATAAAAGCTGCAGTAAGAAATAGGCCTACAATAAAGTACAGGAACAAAAAGCACAACGTGGAAGGTTATTTAAATTTCTATATTTTTCGGCAGATTGTCTTATTAATCTTTCCTCCCCTGACGCGTTTAATATTTTATATACGATTCGATACTTTTGATCCGATATTCCAAACTTTCTTTCGGAACGTCCCTAGCTACAAAGTCCATGGTGTAGGCCTTCAAAGGTGCGGGTTGTTTGGTGCTCTGCCGATACTCCTTAATCCAAAGGAGCCTAAACTGCCGCTGCATCTGTATTGTCTAACCAACCGGTCACTGATACATTCGAAATTTAATAGTACAAAACATGTATAGGCCTACCTAAATTAAGTTTCATCCAAAAGGTTATAACGCGGGGAAATGAGTTGTATCTTTAAGTACTTAAAGTGTGTGTTTTCATAAGGGTAGTAAAGGCTATCACGATCACTTTTAAATCACCTTTAAATCACCTTCTTCACGCTTTATGAATTTTTTGAAACATTTTTCTGTAGATATAAATTGAAAACCTTTTCAATGAACACTTGTATTCCACAGCACAAATAACTAATTTTGAAACAACAGCCTAACTGGCTGAAAGGAAATTTAATATTCACGAAATTATCATTTGCAAGATTTCCCAACAGGTACCTCTAAAGTATCCTCTGATGTTGTGCAAACTCTGGTAGAGAATTCGAGAAATGAAGGGGCAGAAATCAATGCACTGGAGCGTGCGCGCTCCTCCAACGAAAATGTCTATCCTCGACTGACAGCTTTGGGGGTTAGGGCGCCCTTCACGTTCACAATGAGTACGTATGTTTCATCTAACGTTTCACCGTTTCTTAAATATTATTTTCCTTTGTACTCAACTTATTTTTTGAACTAATTTTCACATGGATACATCTCAACATGTTAAAACCGAGGGTATTAATTGTTGTATGAATGTTGTTTACACGTAAAGATGTGTACAATCCACTTACACTATTGGGTGTCAAAATTAATCTTTGTTTGGCTCTGGGTTTGTGATGCTATCTTTAAATATTATGTAAGGCTGCAAAGTTTATAATAATTACTTAATATGAATGCATTAACAGCCATAGGCTTTTGTGAACAGGTTTGTTTCAGGACTTTATATAACAAAATAATATAAATAATAATAATAATAATAATATAAAAAATAATATAAAAAATATTAAAAATGTGCTGCTTATTTTCCTCCCATTGACAGATATCTAATTTATTTCTCTGCAAGGAGACTTTTTTTACGGGGGCTTTACTTTCCCGAAATAGAGCATAAAGGATAACATTTTAAGGACATAAATATTTTTAGATGATAACTTTTTTCCAACAAACATGTTTTACAGTCATCAGCGTGCATGAATTGGATTCGTTCTGGCCATGTGGTCTCGATCATATAGAACTAGCAGTTGCCCGTGGCTTCGCTCACAATAAAAATTTCAGCTGATCTTACTTCTGCTCTTTGAAATGTCAAATTATAGAATTCACAGCTATTTACATTTCGGTATTTGAATGTTTACATCCTTATAAAATGTAAACATTGAAGCTAAGGACGTTCACGGGGCGTAGCCCGAGGGGATTTTAAGGAAGTGAATAGGCCTATATGTTTCCCAGGTTCAAGATCTACCTCTGTGTGAAATTTCAACCCAGTCGGTTCAGTATTTTTCGAGTTTACTTATCCCATACATACACACATACAGAAACCACCTCTTTTTTATAATAGTATAGATAGATAGATTAAATAGTTGAATACAACTATCCCATTAATGATCTAATGATGTTCCCGATTGTTCTGTTACCGGCAAACTTTAAATATATTTCATTTATGTTATCCACTGTGCAAAAACCAAATTAAGTTTAAAAAAAATAAATATGTTAGTCTCGCTAAAACTATTTGCTATGTATTTTTGTATATTTTTAGTTATATATGTACACTAACCTGCAGTACTTAATTGTTTATTGAAATACAAAACTCTACGGCAGTATACTGAAATATCTTGTTAAATATGTGCACGTCTTACAAAGCAATTGCGGTAATGTAAACATAAAAAATTTATCGGATATAACAGTCGAAGATCCTTTATTACGGAAACAGTTTCGAAACAAACAAAAACAATAATACAGAACATTTAAATCTTCGATAGATCGAATTTATTATACGTCGCTCAAATCCATCTTTACATGAATAAAACTACCACCGTTTATCATGAAGTGTTTATTATCTAAATATCCTTGAAAATAATCTGATTGTGAGAGTGATTTATGACTTGACAGTAACGTCATCATGACTTGACAATAACGCAGTGAAGAACTTGACTCTTTCTCCTCGTTAAAGTGACTCTAAAAAATGAGTTGGCCTATATGTACTGGTACAAAGGTTACCAGTAACCTTAAGCTGCCAGAGGAAAAAGGATTACTACATATTAACTCCATGTAAAACCTATGGTTCATTTTTACTAAGAAAATACATTTTATATATTTGCAAATGGGATGTAGCAAATATAACAAGTAATTATTTTTATTCAAGTTTACCTTTGTATTTATTTAATTTTAAAATACCTACATGTAAACTCTATAGTTAATGAGAATAAAGTTGTTTCTTCTTGCAAATAAAATGAAATAAGATTTTATTGTTATATGAGTTTGCCTTTGCCTTTATCTAATAGGCCTAAACAATAACCAGGTACTTAAGTTTCTAGCCAAACGTTTTCCAGGCTTTTCATAATTATTGTACCTTGAGGAATAATTAGGTGAAATTATAATCTTGAATGTATCAAACATGAAATACAGTCAAATTAAATAGTCTCGTTAATGCCAAAAACCAATAAAATGAAAACAAACTTGTTAAAATCATGTAAGCCTACTCTTTTATAGGTATAAAACTAAATTTGTAATACTATTTTTGATAAATTATCAAAATTAGTAGGCCTATGTTTTACTTATTTACAACATTTCAGAATGATGTACTTTAAAATAAAGATTGGTTAAAACAAAACTTTAGGATGATTAAATAAGAAAGAATCATAATAAATATAATATAGTACGACGATTGGTTCAAAGGCAAATGGGATGGAAATTCACCGTTGCAGTGAAAAATGAGTAAGGAATGCTGATAATCAGAACCTGTTAATGCTGAGTTTGGATCAGGCGTTTCATTAATTTGGTGTATTAGTAGAATACAGGCGAACAATGCTTTGGAACACAGCCGAGAAAAACTGTGCACCTTCAAATGTTGGATTTCGGGCAGTTTTTCAGTTTTTTTCTGTATAAGATTTAGTAATAGCCATGAAAATTACTCCTGTACATTCGAATGGTATTATCGGTAGATACCAACGTATTTAAAGGATGTTCTGGTATCCTTGATTGAAGTTGGATTTGGATAGAATCAAAAAGTCCCGGGGCTCTAATTCCATGTCTATGAAGATTTGATTAACTTATTATAAAAAAAAACAAATGTCGTGACAAATTAAGAAGCGAACTACATGTGTCATGTGATTTTGTGACCTGGATGTGATTTTGTACTCACGATTTATGTTTAGATTGTTGTATCATGTCACAAATGGTTTTCCGCAGATTACAGACCAATACTGCCTGTTAGCATGATTGACAATTACAAAGCGATATGGTGTGCGTGACCGATAGGCCCTTCTTTTATCATGGAGTAATGTATGAATAATACACGCTATGCATTTAATTTATTACAATGAATCTCTGAGAGAATTAATAGGACTTAAGTGATTCATCAATGTTAAAGACCTTTTAACAAGAAACTGTTTAGCTTCATCAAGTTTAGTTCCTTGTTCTGCTTTAAAAAGGTATGAATTCCTTTTTTTTGACATATTGATGCAAGATAATTGACATTACAAGCGGAAAAATATCGGCTAAGCGGACAAAATAAAAAAAATATATTGGAAAAACAACAATAATAAACCATTCATACCTTTTGTAATATGCATCGACCGATTTCCCCCAAAAATGTTGAGGGGATGAAAAATGACTTTGTATTAAATGTTCAAAATAGTTTTTTACCCTACATGTATATTTCATTTGAATGTCACACACAATATTTTTAAACTTACTTTTTAATTGAGGGTTGAATCTACTTTTTTAAACTTGGAGGAGTTATTTGATATTTACCAACTATTTATTGTCAGTTTTTGAAATAAACAACTTTTAGTTTAAAAACAATTAGTCCCTCCGCTCATTTTTAAATACCGGTCGAATCTCAGTAATTAGTTCAATTTATCACCTTTGACTAACAAGTAATTTCACAAAAAATTAAAGATTAGAATTTTCTCAACTACTTCACCCTTCCTCCACAACTCTAAGACGAATGTAAAATGCAAGGGAGCCACGGACGTGTGGCCTGAATATTTCACAGGGCCGCTGTACGTCGCGTGCAGTGGCCGAGCTGTTGACACCATCAATAATTACCGACTGGTGGCCGGCCTCGTGTATTAAACACGGTATCGACTCCGCAACAAGTGATGCGCCCACTGCGGGGACGTCTTCATCGCTTTGTATCGCTCTTGAATGAAAAAATTCTAATGTTTTGGGCTTTGCATTGTTTGGCAAGTAAATTCGAATGTTTTTGTAGTATTTACATACTACCTGTCCGCTGGCCCTGAGTGCTGTATGGTTATCGGTCCAAGCCTTGGGAAATTAAGGATATTCCGTTAGCCCTTAAACAAAAATTCTGGAAGATATTGATTTTTATAATTAAATAAATTGAATGAGATTGTGCTAGGTTTGATGTGTCACCAGTCACTCCCTTTAGGAGGGGATGAGTATATTAGAAGGATTTACAAAATTCGGTTGTGCTTCGACTATTCAATCATGGGGTAATGATGAGGTTGATTGATGAGGAGGATTACGTGAAAACTAGTGAAAACAAGGTGCTGATGCTGCATTCGGTAATTTTCTGAGGGTGAAAACTATATATGAGATGTACTGTTTTACTTTGCAATCATGTTTCTTTTTAATTAACAATCCATCTTTGACAAACCTTCTATTCATAATTTATATGGTTTCCTGCATTACCATGCTCTGTATGCATTACTACGGGAAGGAGAAAGTTCCAATAAAAATTAATTTGAATTTGGATTTTTTTGAGAATACATGCGTCTTTTTGCAGATACTATTATGTTTACGAATTGTACAAATTACATATTTCTTGGCTATATGACGAATGAATTTTAGTACCATAAAGGTGACACCTTATTCTTAGTACTAACATTATAAAGTACGATTAAAAAATCCAATTTTCACAAATTTTAATTTAGTAATTTTTCTAATAGTTTTCTATTAAAATAAGAATTTTAATTATTGTAATAAATCAGTAGTCAAAGCTTTGGTGTATCTATCCTAAGCAGCCATAATTACAATGTTCTTACAGTCATGTGAACGTAAACATATAAATTAATATCCAAATAATATGATTCTCATAACTGCGAGGAAATGGATAAAATATAAAAATAATGGAATATCCTGGAATTTAGGACGACCACAAACGTAGTTATTGTCTACGCCGCAATTTCACTGAGATCCGTAAACATCAAAACAACTCATGATTTGACAACGTCGTAATGAAATCAAGAATAGCTAAGGAATTTAACTTTTATGAGAGTTGGCTTGATTATGGTTTGCTGTTCATATCTAATGTATTCATAGCTATTTAGCTATACTATATTTATGTTTGCATAAATTCCTTGATATGAGTACGCAAATCTTACATTTAGAAAGTAAACAAATCAATATTAGAAATTACATTAAAAAACTAATACAATGGAATGATTATTATTACTTAAGAAAAAATTAAAACCACGCCTTGATACAAGAATAAGTAAATTAATTTTATCTATTGGTCAAAATTTATGACTTAAAAGTAGGGATGTTATGGCTTTACGAATAAGCAACATTATACAAGACGGAAAGTATACATAAAAGATGGAAGGAAAGTCGTGATCGATTACGATTGGTCAAACCAATTATCATCAGGCCCAATGAGAGACTTGCAGGATCAAGATGGCAGCTTTACTTATACTCTATTGCTCTCCGGAAGTTGTACCAAAAAATCAGGGTTCTATAAGTTACGTTCGAGTCCATGATGACTTGTTCGTTCCGCATTAATTTATTATTTGCTAATGGTGTCCCGCTTCGCTAGTATGGTTTTCTCAAAAGTTTAGCCTTTATTTATAAATAGGTTCTCTTTCGTGTTATTCTTGAGGATATGAGTAATTTTTCTTCTCTTCATTGAGTAGATAATTTCTAAAATGTATTTTGTGACAGTAAATCCTTCTAGTTTGTTGTTTTTCCAAGATGATACTTGTTATTGGACCTCTTGACACAACTATCATTCTTAAATTATCACATTCGCTACAGTTAATCATGTATTTTATTTATATCCACTACATAGAATAGATCGTATTATGCAAATCAAGAAGTATCAACAAATTGTTCTTTTTAATGGAGGTTCAGTTCTTTAGGTTTTTCTTCACATTTGCAACGGCCAAAGTTCTAATTCTAAAAGACTAGGAGAAGGGTGAGTAAATGTAAAAAAGTGGATAACGCTGGCAACAACGGTCCAATAAAATACAATATACCATGAACTTCGATACCCAGCTAATCATGCATCAGCCGTAGGCTTGATGTGTTTTGATATATTTTCAAGTTCATACCACGAGAATGTGATCGGAAACGTTAAGGAACTTCCAGAATATACTAGTTTGTACCTTGACTATCAAAAAGTATTACGCCATATATAATGTTAGTATAATAAAATTACTTAAACCATAATACTGACTGAATAGGAAATTTTAGATTCATGTTATCGAAAATGAAGTACGTTAAAGGCTGTTTTACACGATGCCAGTTTGGATATTGACTGTAAGGACACTCCCAAAGTGTGACTCGAACGCCAGCTTGCTAGCTAGCCCTTGAGCGTTTACACATTGACATTTACTGGAACATGGTGTGTTCGATTCCACTTTTCCGTGCGTGTCGTGGTTGGATTGCTGGCGAGAATTTCAATATTTAAATACTTGGTTCCATGTAAAAGAAAATTTAACGCTGCAAATAATACCTTACTTACTTACTTTACTTACTTACTTTATCAGTTAAAACGACAATTATATCCATATGTAGTTCATTATCAGGAGATAGGGAGCATTAGAACCCCAAAATAAATATCAAGAAAAATTAACACGATAGTGGATGATTAATAAAGTTTAATGGGCCTTAGATACAATTATTCCCAATCAATCCGATTTCCGTATCTAAACAGCTACGTGCTTATGATCAGCAGGAATGTAACACTGTTGTAAGACCAACTGGGAGCTAGTGCACCAGTAAAAGTGAAATATTTGATCTACTATAGAGCTGACAGGCCTGTCGCTAGTTGGGTTTCCAATGGGCACATCGTGTTTACACGGTGCTAGTCGCCGTGATCCACTGACCGGCAATCTCCCCTGGAACGGCAAAGAGGGTCATGTAAATCAGTCTTTAGAATGGCCTAATGATCAAAATTACAGAATGGACCATCAAAATTGATCGCTCATTCTACAAATTTACTTTGAATTTTAATATGTACGTAGTAAAAGAAATACATTTTGAGAAATAATTGATATATTTAAATATCAAATAATTTATTACATTAAATTGAATTATTTACTTCATAACTTGTAAATTATAAATACAGCTGTTCTAATTGTGACATTTCATTTTTTAAATTAACTGTAGATGCATATGGAAATAAAATAAAGAAAGGTAGATGGATATAGAATAAAATAAAGAATGAACAAATATATAACAGTTCTCCCCCACTTGACTTCAACGATCATACTGACAACAACTGCATCCTTTATTAGGTTTTTTTTTATTCTTGAAGACCGCCGTATTGTTGGCTGATCCCCATTCTGTTCTTCAGAACTGGATGGTGTCGCTTGCTGTGTTCGTTGATCCTTTAATCCAGCATTACTCCTTTTCTCGGGAGTACTCATTGAAGTTCGTGGAGTTAGTTGAGGAGAGGATGTAGTTGATTGGGAATCATATTCTGAAGACATCACGTTTCCTGAAGATGAAGGAAGTGGTGAAGCCGTCATATTCCCTAGAGATGTATCAGGCGGTGAAGCATTTTCTAGGGAAACTCTAGGTGCTTTTTGAACCTCTTTATAATTCTGAAAAAATCTTGGAGCTCTTTGCAATTCATTAGTATTGACCTGTGTTTTTCTGAGTTGGTTGATATGCCTCTTGATTTGCTGGTGGTTGTCTAATTTTATAACATAGTGAAGCTTTCCCAAACGTTGGGAAACGGTACCAAATTTCCATTTTTCTGGTCCATTATAGTTTCTGGCTTGAACTCGATCTCCTTCTTTTAGATATCTTAATTGGTATGAATATTCATTAGACATTTCTTTCCTGGTATTTTCCATGGGATGCATAAGATGTAATTTTGTTCTCAAAGTTCTGTTCATAAAAAGTTCTGCAGGTGTTTTCCCATTGTAAAGAGGGCTTGAGCGATATTTAAATAAGAACAAATTTAGCTTTTCTTTAAGGCTTCCCTTATCTTCTGTCATTGCTTTTAATTTCTGCTTCAGGTTTTGTACAGATCGTTCAGCCAGACCATTTGTCGCAGGGTGGTTTGGTGCACAGAAACGTTGTGTTATCCCTTTACTTCTACAGAATTTAGTGAACACATCAGACTTGAATATAGAAGCATTATCTGAAACAATGGTGTAAGGAAGCCCATATCTAGAAAATATTTCATCTAGTGCATGTACAGTCGATGTTGATGTTGGGGCCTTCATGGACATTATGACTTCTAGCCATTTTGATTTGGCATCTACCACCACAAAAAATACTGGTTTTTAAAAGGACCAGCATAATCTATGTGGATCCTTTGCCAGTTTTCTTGTGGTTCTTCCCAAAAGTGAGGAGGAGCTTTTGCCGGATTGGTTTTTACTTCTGCACAGTTTTTACAGGATTTGACAATGTTTTCAATAGCAGCATCTATTCCAGGCCAATAACATAAAGATCTAGCAATGTTCTTCATTTTCACTATGCCTATGTGAGATGAGTGTAGTTCTTTTAGCACATTTGATCGTAGTTTTCTGGGGATGTAAACTCTAGATCCTCGCATAATGATTCCAGAATGAAGCGTAAATTCTGGATTTTTTATTTCTCCTGCAAGAAGCTTACTTTTTAAGCAACGTAATTCCTCATCTCTGTTAGTTTCTAATCTGATTGTATCTGCTGTAATAACTGAGCTGTCTGTAATAGTGTTTAGAGTAATCTGATTTACCTTATAAGACTCTTCAATGTAATCTACCTTTTTGACGTCCAGAGGAATCGGAAATCGAGAAAAGTAGTCTGCGTTCATATGATCTTGAGACGGCCTTTGTATGATTTCATAATCAAATGCACTAAGGAATTGAGCATATCGTAATAAGCGATGAGCTGATATGATGGGCATGGCTTTCATTGGATTGAAGATTTGTTGTAGAGGCTTATTATCTACTATCAATTGAAATTTCCTACCATAAAGATACTGGTAAAATTTCTTTATACCCCAATATACAGCGGTGGCTTCCTTGTCAAGTTGGCTGTATGACACTTCACTTTTGGTTAAGGATCTGGAAGCAAATGCGATGGGTTTTTCTTCACCATTGATAATATGGGACAGAACTGCTGAAAGACCAGTAGGCCCTGCATCCGTAGCTAATGTAACAGGATAGTCTGGATTGAAAGGAGTCAAAACTCTATCACTCGTAATTTCCTCTTTGATTTTATTAAAAGCATTTTCACACTTTTGATTCCATTTGAATTTAACATCCTTCTTTAGAAGCTGAGTCAAAGGATGAACGATCGAAGATGCATTTGGAATAAACTTGGCATAGTACAGTGCCAAACCAAGAAAAGACCTAACTTCTTCTACATTTTTAGGACGAGGTGCTTTTGTAACAGCTTCTATTTTATCTCGACATTTAGTGACACCTTGACTTGTGATACGATGCCCGAGATAAGTAATTTCAGTCTGAAATAATTTACATTTGGACATGTTAACGTGTAACCCATATTTTCTCAATGTCTGCAGACACTTTTCAAGTCTTTGATAGCACTCTTCGAAAGACTTACCTTGAATGAGGAAGTCATCAAAATATGCTATAGTTCCATCCAAATTAGCTACTATCTGATCAATGATTTTGTAAAATTCTTTTGGTGCAGTAGTGATACCCATAAACAGACGTTTTGCTTTATAAGTACCCCATGGAGTGGATACTGCCGCATAGATTTGACTTTCCTCTTCTAACTGCACATGTAAATAAGCCTTATGAAGATCTAGAACACAGAAGTATTTCCCCCCTTTTAGTTTATTTAAAAGGTCTTCGATTCTGGGAATAGGATAATGAGTATCTTCTAGTTGGGGGTTCAATGTAATTTTATAATCTGCACAAATTCGGACAGATTGATCTTGTTTAGGAACAATGACCAATCGAGTACCCCATGCTGAATGATCAACTTTTTCAAGGACCCCTTGTTCAACTAAAGATTGAATTTCCTTTTTAGTTTTTTCTAACAAGGCGTAAGGAATTGGTCTGGGTTTCATAAATATGGGTTTTGCATCATCTTTAAGTTTTAAAGAACATTTGAAATCCGGAATAACACCCACATTTGACTGAAACACGTCTTTGTATTTATTGAATAGTTTATCTTTGATGGAATCAATTTTACTCTTGTCTGATTCTACGTGACAACTGGTCTTTACTAAATTAACCTCTGCCAATTGTAAATTTAGTTTTCTTATCCATTCTCTACCTAGTATAGGTGTGTAGTTCCCTTTTACAACGTATAAATTACCACGAGCTCTCCGTTGTTTAAATGCAATGGGCACTCTGACTACACCTACTGGGGTGAAAGATTCATTTGTATATGAACGAAACCTAACTTTGGATGGTTTTAAATCGAAATTCAATTTTAGATTTTGAAAATCAGTAAGAGATATAATACTAACTTGACTTCCTGAATCTATTTCAAATTGTTTTGATTTCCCACCTATATTGAGTGTGACTACAAAGGGATCATCTCTATGTTCGCCTAAATTGTAATTAATTGGTATAGTTTTTACCTGGTTGCAGTCATATTCAGAATCTACTTCACTGATTTCTGATTCTGATCCATGTATTTGGTTAATCTGTTGTTTTATTTGAGATGAAATGCAGACTTTTTCGTTGTGTCCAGATTTGTTACAAGATTTGCAGTGTAAATTCTTGGATTTGCATTCTGAGGCTTTATGGTTACTTTTCCCACAGCGTAGACACAAGTTTTCCAACCCAAGTTCTTGAATGATGTTTCTTTTCTTGAATTTGTCGGACATTGGTTTGCTTTTTCTAAAGTTGTTTTTTTAGAAATTTGTGACTTCCAGGATTTTTCGGAGCTCTGGATTTTGAAATTTTCTTTATATCTGTACCTGAACAGTATAATTTATTTTGCGTTTTAGCAGTTTCTATTGCTATAGAAATTTCTACTGCTCTATCAAAACTAATGTCATTTCCTTGTTGTAGAATTTGTTCTCTTATGTCACTATCTCGAAGACCTCGAATAAATTGAGCTTGTAAAATGCTTCCTACTGGTTTTCCACAGTTTCGTTCCTGACAATTCCATTTCGATGTTAAGGAAAGTTGTTTTAAAGCGGCAAGATATTGCGTTATTGATTTATCAGCTCCCTGTTCTCTAGATAAAAACTTGTGTCTCTCAGTATGTACATTGGTTTGTGGACATAGTTGTTTTTCCAATAACGCAATCAAGAATTCATAGTTTTTTGAAGAGGGAATGTCAGGTGCAGTTAGACTGGACAGAAGTGAATAGTATTTTGCACCAAGTGCATTAATTAATATTCTTGCTTTGGTCTTCTTCACTTCATTTGATTCTCCATGTAACCTTTTTAGTTCAAAGAAGTTCTCCAATCTTTCTTTGTAAGATTTGAATGTTTCCACTTCTTCATCAAAAGATTCAAAGGTTATTGAAGAATTTACATGAGAATTTGTGTCATTGTTGCATTCTCTATTATGATCTGGGTTAGGAATTAACTGTCGTATTAATTGAGAAAGAGCAGCATTATGTGTTTGTAATGCTTCTAACACTGCTTTGTTATGGTCAATTACCGGTATTTCTTGATTCTCCATGTTGTGAAACGTTCTCAATCTATTCTGATTAATGTATCTTTTTCACCTCTAAGTCGCCATTTAATATGTACGTAGTAAAAGAAATACATTTTGAAAAATAATTGATATATTTAAATATCAAATAATTTATTACATTAAATTGAATTATTTACTTCATAACTTGTAAATTATAAATACAGCTGTTCTAATTGTGACATTTAATTTTTTAAATTAACTGTAGATGCATATGGAAATAAAATAAAGAAAGGTAGATGGATCTATAAGTATAAAAGAGGATGTTGGTATATATATATATATATAGCATTGATAAACTCAGACACCGCTGGACCGATGGCCACGAAACTTGGTAGATACATGTAGAATTTCATGGAGTAGGTTTATACACCTTCAATTTCGTGATAACTTTCAGGGCTTAGCCCTGGGACCGACTTCAAGGTACCCATGTCAGGGATTTTGAAAGAATTTGAGTTAGATTTGTTTACTAACAAAACATGTGAAAGTAAAATTTAAAACAGGTGATGTAAATTAATGGTATTTCTTTTTGCTATTTAATTGTATTTGTTTACATGAAGATTTGTTACTTGGTGCCAGATGGTTAATGAATTAAGACTTTTGAATATATTTTAAGTGCAATACACTATATAAAATGCTGGTATGTAGTATAAAATAAAATAAATAATTGATATTACTGAAGGACTTCTGTGATCACTGATCACTTACACTTGAAGGACTTCTTTTTTATGACAACAAACTGCTATTTAAAGAGGAAGAGTGTGCAACTGTAAAGTATTAATTTTATCTACAGCACTTTAAAAAAATTGCCGGGACGGCTCATTCAATCTTTTTTGTTTAATATAGAATCTAAAAATGTAAGACAGCACTTTTTAATAATTGCTTGAGAGGAATTGTAATTTTTTATCAAGGTAGACCCTAAAACTTTAAGAAAATGATCTTCTACAGTGAATAAAATTTGAAGTCATGTTCTATGGTTCCTCTAACACGAATACCTTCATGAAGGAAAGAAATAGGATTTCTAATACACAGGTCTGCTGCGACGGGGGTGCAATAAATTTCAAATTAAGGGTAACCATGCTCAAGGCCCCACAGTGTGGCCTTGCAATGCTACATATGCGAGCAGATTCAAAGCCGTCGAAAAAGCCAATGGTGCCATTCCTTATATCGTGCCCCATGATCATCATCAGGGCAAGCTCAGATACTGTGCGTTAAGCAGAAACGACCATAAATTCTTCTCGGCGTTTGTCTTGGGTGAGCCAGTCTCTGTAAATTCGCTTCTTGAGTGTGTGAGCGCAATCCTCCTCACCTGATAGCAAGATCGACTGGACAGCCGATACAAGCAAACAGCACTTGCAAGAGGAAGGATGAGCACTTGCCGATATTGGGCATGAGCCTACCCAGGGCAGCAACACCATTTGGGGCTTTGTCGGTGGGGCGCTGGATATGGTTACATTTTTTACATAGACAGGCACTGTAGGCAGGAATAGAATACCCCCGTCGTAGGATATGCGTACTAAGAGCAAATTTCTAAAAACGTTTTTTTGTTTTATAGAAGTACATTTATTTGATATGTTTAAAGAAGTAGATTTTACATCAAGAAAAATAAATGGGAAAGCAAAACGATATAATTGATGGGTGATAGTGTATGTTTAATTTTTATCGTGAGCGAAGCCACGGGTTCTTCTAGTATAGAATAAAATAAAGAATGAACAAATATATAACAAATTTCTTCATTAAATTGTGTCAAAAACTAGTCCAGCCACTGTGCATTTTGTTGTTATGAGTTCATGTTGTGTCCAGGTGTCATTCCCGGCTCCATCACCGCAGGGCGCGGGCTGTCAGACAGGGGCGCCACTGTAGTGCAGGTGTACCCGGGGGAGAACCAGACATGGCTGGAGGGGCCCTTCAACTACACCACCTACCTGGGCATGGGTAAGTAACATGCATCACTGCAGCGCTGTCAGACAGGGGCGCCACTGTAGTGCAGGTGTACCCGGGGGAGAACCAGACATGGCTGGAGGGGCCCTTCAACTACACCACCTACCTGGGCATGGGTAAGTAACATGCATCACCGCAGGGCGCGGGCTGTCAGACAGGGGCGCCACTGAAGTGCAGGTGTACCCGGGGGAGAACCAGACATGGCTGGAGGGGCCCTTCAACTACACCACCTACCTGGGCATGTGTAAGTAACATGCATCACTGCAGCGCTGTCAGACAGGGGCGCCACTGTAGTGCAGGTGTACCCGGGGGAGAACCAGACATGGCTGGAGGGGCCCTTCAACTACACCACCTACCTGGGCATGGGTAAGTAACATGCATCACTGCAGCGCTGTCAGACAGGGGCGCCACTGTAGTGCAGGTATACCCGGGGGAGAACCAGACATGGCTGGAGGGGCCCTTCAACTACACCACCTACCTGGGCATGGGTAAGTAACATGCATCACTGCAGCGCTGTCAGACAGGGGCGCCACTGTAGTGCAGGTGTACCCGGGGGAGAACCAGACATGGCTGGAGGGGCCGTTCAACTACACCACCTACCTGGGCATGGGTAAGTAACATGCATCACTGCAGGGCGCGGGCTGTCAGACAGGGGGGCCACTGTAGTGCAGGTGTACCCGGGGGAGAACCAGACATGGCTGGAGGGGCCCTTCAACTACACCACCTACCTGGGCATGGGTAAGTAACATGCATCACTGCAGGACTGTCAGACAGGGGCGCCACTATAGTGCAGGTGTACCCGGAGGAGAACCAGACATGGCTGGAGGGGCCCTTCAACTACACCACCTACCTGGGCATGGGTAAGTAACATGCATCACTGCAGGGCGCGGGCTGTCAGACAGGGGCGCCACTGTAGTGCAGGTGTACCCGGGGGAGAACCAGACATGGCTGGAGGGGCCCTTCAACTACACCACCTACCTGGGCATGGGTAAGTAACATGCATCACTGCAGGGCGCGGGCTGTCAGACAGGGGCGCTACTGTAGTGCAGGTGTACCCGGGGGAGAACCAGACAGGGCTGGAGGGGCCCTTCAACTACACCACCTACCTGGGCATGGGTAAGTAACATGCATCACTGCAGCGCTGTCAGACAGGGGCGCCACTGTAGTGCAGGTTACCCGGGGGAGAACCAGACATGGCCGGAGGGGCCCTTCAACTACACCACCTACCTGGGCATGGGTAAGTAACATACATCACTGCAGGGCGCGGGCTGTCAGACAGGGGCGCCACTGTAGTGCAGGTGTACCCGGGGGAGAACCAGACAGGACTGGAGGGGCCCTTCAACTACACCACATACCTGGGCATGGGTAAGTAACATGCATCACTGCAGGGCGCGGGCTGTCAGACAGGGGCGCCACTGTAGTGCAGGTGCACCCGGGGGAGAACCAGACATGGCTGGAGGGGCCCTTCAACTACACCACCTACCTGGGCATGGGTAAGTAACATGCATCACTGCAGGGCTGTCAGACAGGGGCGCCACTGTAGTGCAGGTAAACCCGGGGGAGAACCAGACGCCAGACATGGCTGGCGGGGCCCTTCAACTACACCACCTACCTGGGCATGGGTAAGTAACATGCATCACTGCAGGACTGTCAGACAGGGGCGCCACTGTAGTGCAGGTGTACCCGGGGGAGAACCAGACATGGCTGGAGGGGCCCTTCAACTACACCACCTACCTGGGCATGGGTAAGTAACATGCATCACTGCAGGGCTGTCAGACAGGGGCGCCACTGTAGTGCAGGTAAACCCGGGGGAGAACCAGACGCCAGACATGGCTGGCGGGGCCCTTCAACTACACCACCTACCTGGGCATGGGTAAGTAACATGCATCACTGCAGGACTGTCAGACAGGGGCGCCACTGTAGTGCAGGTGTACCCGGGGGAGAACCAGACATGGCTGGAGGGGCCCTTCAACTACACCACCTACCTGGGCATGGGTAAGTAACATGCATCACTGCAGGGCTGTCAGACAGGGGCGCCACTGTAGTGCAGGTGTACCCGGGGGAGAACCAGACATGGCTGGCGGGGCCCTTCAACTACACCACCTACCTGGGCATGGGTAAGTAACATGCATCACTGCAGGGCTGTCAGACAGGGGCGCCACTGTAGTGCAGGTGCACCCGGGGGAGAACCAGACGCCAGACATGGCTGGCGGGGCCCTTCAACTACACCACCTACCTGGGCATGGGTAAGTAACATGCATAACTGCAGGGCTGTCAGACAGGGGCGCCACTGTAGTGCAGGTGCACCCGGGGGAGAACCAGACGCCAGACATGGCTGGCGGGGCCCTTCAACTACACCACCTACCTGGGCATGGGTGAGTAACATGCATCACTGCAGGGCTGTCAGACAGGGGCGCCACTGTAGTGCAGGGGTACCCGGGGGAGAACCAGACATGGCTGGAGGGCCCCTTTAACTACACCACCTACCTGGGCATGGGTAAGTAACATGCATCACTGCAGGACTGTCAGACAGGGGCGCCACTGTAGTGCAGGTGTACCCGGGGGAGAACCAGACATGGCTGGAGGGCCCCTTTAACTACACCACCTACCTGGGCATGGGTAAGTAACATGCATCACTGCAGGGCTGTCAGACAGGGGCGCCACTGTAGTGCAGGTGTACCCGGGGGAGAACCAGACATGGCTGGAGGGGCCCTTCAACTACACCACCTACCTGGGCATGGGTAAGTAAAGTTTCTACAAGAGACAATAATGATGGGAGCTGATAAAGCAATAGAAATGATTCATTTCCAAAGAATTATCGTCAAATAAATTTATGTTCAAATAATGTATGTACGTCAAATATGTTTTTTTTTAATTCTCATACTTAAATTTAAATGATTTTAGCAACCCTTGTTTTGTCTACACAAAACCTAAGTGGTAGGATTAAGTGACAGAGAAACGTTTGGAAAGGTTTAGGATTTGGCAATAAACTAGCCTGGTAAAAACAATTTATTTAGTAGCACCGCAGCTTCTTTGAAGTTTTGGATTCGACATGACGCAAAATTTGCACGTAACCATAAATAATTTGTACACATTATTACGTTCTTTCTTTTTGTAACAAGTCATATGATATTGAGACATTCAAAGTAAATCCTGCTGAACCTTAATATTTAGGCTCTTATGAAAAAATAACACAACCCAAGATTATTTAAACAAAATAAAGCCTGAGGAAAATGTACTATTAGAACAATTTTTAAATGTGTTCACTATTCCTACACAGAAATATCTATCAAACTTTACAAATGTAAGCCTACCATATTTGGTTTAAATGTGTTAATGTGTTTTTGTTTTTCTGATACGTTATTTAACGCATTTTAATGTTATCTCTTGTAATGGAATTTGAAACTCCTGTTATTTTCTACCTCCACAATATTCTATGAGTGTATGGCATAACGGTGGCGATTCTTCCAAATTATCCAGGGGTAGGAGAAATAGTATAGACGAATCAGTCTTTAAAAAAATAAAAGACGTTAAAAAAAGATTAAAAAAATAAATTTGTTTGTTCTGTTTAGATATTGAGAGCGAGGACACGACGAAAACTTTTATATTTCAATTTTTTTTAAGTCAGAGCGATTGATTTTGCACCAAAATTGTTCAACCTTTTAGGACTTTGAGAAAAACAGTTTTAACTTATTCTTCCTATAACAAGTACATCAGACATTGTACTTATGAAATTGCAAACATTGAAGACTACTTTAATTAATTTATGTAGAAAATAAGTAAGTTTTTCTCAATATTTCATGCTAAATTGCATTTCCATTCAGGTTGAGATATACAATATTTCAACCCTTACTATCATTTTTCAGAGATTAAGGCTCACTGAAAAAATATTTTTTTTATTGTCCACATAAATTAGGTAAACACGAGCTCAACCGCTAGTCCAGGCCCCAATATAAGCCTCGATAAATTTGCTAAAAATGGTAGGGGTAAATTTTCAGTAACAGTATTGTGTTTTTATAATTTTTCTAGGTACTGTAATTTCAGTATTAATATTATTGCGATTTGTTGTTACTTTATTTATTAATATATAGATAGAACTAGTATAAATCAGATGACATTTATTCTAGATATATTTGATGTTTATGTTAATAAAATTGCCAAATTAATGTTTAAATGTTAAACATTAACATGGAAACTCGTGGTACCTCTCGCCCCACCACGCGAGCGCCCTCGCTCGTGGAACTCGTGGTGGTTCTTGAACTGGTGGTGGGAACTGGTGGTGGTGGTGGTGGTGGTGGTGGTGGTGGTGGTGGTGGTAGTGTGGGAAACTCGTGTATGAATGCACGACTAGTGTTCTTCAAAACCTTATTCCATAGCTTTGTAAACGGTTTGTACTATTAATTGTGTATGGTCTTATGGAAATAAATATTATTCTTATTTTTATATGTCGACTAATAATTTGATAGCTTTGTAAAAATACCAAAGAAGCATAATGAATCTATTAAACAAGAAATTTAATGATTATAAAATAACAAACAAACTAAATGTAACTTTAATTGGTAACAATAGACTGTTAAATACATTTAATTTTGATAAATTGAACCATTTCAGCCACGAAGTATTTGTTAAACCAATTTAGTTGAGCGTGTAAACAAGCCATTTTGAAATAATATAATAATCTTGTTGTTAATTTCATGTCGGGCGTTGCCATAATTGGATAATTGTTGTTATTTATTTACCGTGGAAGCACGCCATAAGCCAGGGGCTGTGGCTTGTGGTGCATGCGATCTTCAGTGCATTTCTGGCGGAACATGCATGCTGTAGTGGATAACGTCGTCAATTATTTTGGTTCGTAAGAAATAATTTATTCTTATTGAGATTTGTATAAAACTTGGTGATAGATTGCATCATTGATCTATACTATATCTATACTATACCTATACTATACTATGATCATTGATATGACCTTTCTTGGTCATTAACACGGAATGTACATATATACATGATAAAATGAACCAGACAACAGTCTCTTTAAATGTTCGAAAATGTCTCTTTGGCTCTTTTGGTATTTTGTATATAAAAGGAGTTTTTTTCAAGCTATAACATTTTAATATAAATTCAAGCAACGTACGAAAAGCCTATGTTGGACCGTGTTATGAACTATATTTTTCAGCTTATTGTACAATGAGTTAACTAACTAATTCACAAAACAAAGACTATACAGTTTTTAACTCTAAAAGTTTTCTCCCAATATGGCATATCTATTGTTCTTGATATTTATAATAGCCAGTACTTCATTGTTTTATTGTGTTACGTCATGCTACAGATACAAACAACTAATGGGTTCGTCACAAAGTGACGATGTTTCTCCCTAGGGCGGGAAAGCTCGACTTCAACCCATGTATTAAATATAATTTATTTAAAGCAGATTTCGCAGCAGTATGACACCAAAAACGTCATTACTTGATCAATACGTTTTTTTTGTTTCATTATGATTTCGATAAGATAAGGGCGCTACACCTTACACAGGCAGTAACACCCCTGTTTTCCCATGAGCCTAAGGAACGTTTGTGTCACAGAGAGCCTGGGGTGGTGCTACGAGTGGCGGGAGCCGCAGCACATCGTGTTCCAGCTGGCCAACATATGCTGCATGCTGTCCTACTCCTCCCCCACCAGCCGATATGGGATAGTCTTCATGCACTTCCTCCTGATAATCGGTACGTATGACTCAAGTGTGATAGTTTCCGATTAGAATAAATACTTGAATAGCTACCTTTTTTTAATTTTATTAGGTATTCCACACAGAGAGGAAAGGGAACACACGATAGCAACAAGTAAAAGAAAGAATAGGATTCATATTCAATATATTTAATACAAAGTTCATGCATTTTTGATAATGAAATAGTCGCGACTTTAATCTCATTCGCTCATTTTTTCGTTCACTGTCATGCTGAAAAGTCCATTCAAAATCACTGCCATAACTACAATCCTAGAGTGCTGTTTTTAGAGTTTCACTAGATAGGTTTACTGATTGGCAGCCGTAGAGCTAATTAACATTTGGGTTGAATTTTTAAGATATATAGAATTCCACTGTGGGTTATTGAAGAAAAATAGTCAATGTGCTGAAAGGCGGGGAAAGTTTCACAGCTTTACTTCTTTTCACCATCATTGTCATATGACATAATGTTTATTGTTTACATTATTATGAAACTAAACTTTTCGTATTCCAGATCAGGAATTATCAACTAAAGAATTGTAATCAAACATTTATTAATTGATTTCGCTCTCATTTTAATTAATCAACTGCAAGACAAGATATCACAACAATATTAGTAGTTATAGGCCTACTAACAACATGACAGCATAAGAACGATGACAAGAACGTAACAAGATTGATTGTTTTAGCCATTGTTCTTGCCCAAGCCCACCTCGTTTTTGTTGCTATCCTTGTTAAGTTGTTATCCTTGACCGTTCATGTCCATTAGAAGACAGGGTTGGTTACCCAAAATATCTTAAAACTTAGGCTTACGAATCATCATGGTGACTGTGGCAATAGACGAAAATCACAATGAAATTAACACTTTTATTTGTTATAATGGAAACTTAGGACATTGAAAGCCAATTTTCAGTCTGGTTTGTTAGTTATTTTAGTTGTATCAAGATAGTTTAAAGAAACTGTAATGATTAAATACCAAGCAATTATGAATATATTTAGTTTAGTTCAATTGTAAGACTGTAACATAAACTATATCGAAAGAAATGGACTAGTCAGCGATCACAGATTTCAGTGCTCCAGTTACAGCAAGTGTTTAAGAGAAAGAAAACTCAACTACAGATAAACTGTATGTTAACATTTATCATGAAAACAAACTTAACAATAGCTGTTATATTTATGGATATAATCTTCCCCTTGGAATTATAAGCTAATCCTCACCGGGATATTATCTTCTCTTTGAGATCTTCTTAGGGATTCTTGTTGGCTAACATTTTGATGCTCTTTGCTTTTGAACTTGTCATATCTTCCTGTGATACAGAAGTATATCGCACAGTTTTTGATATACCTCTGTATCCCCGGAAGATACGGCAAGTTCCGAAAGCAAATAGCAGCAAAATGTTAGCTGTTATATTTATTTTGAATCTAAACCAGTGGAATTTTTAACGTTTTGATCGGGAAGGATTATATCGATAGTTATAGCCAGAGAGGACTCTGTGCTCGCTGGTTACATCAGAACTAACTTATTCAACATGTACGAGTACTGAAATAAAAACCGCCTCTGTGCTTAGGCTACTTCATGTTCAGCGTGTGGGCGTGGAGCATCGTGTGCGCTCCGGACGTCTTCATCTGGAACCTCAGCTTCACGCTGCTCAACCTGTTCCAACTCATCTACGTGCTGTACCAGATGCGACCCGTCAAGTTCGACCCCGAACTGGAGGAGGTCTACCACACGCTGTTCCGACCGTTCAAGGTGGATGTGGAATTTGTATGTTGTTTTGTGTGGTATGGCAGTTTATATGGTGTATTTTTATGGTACATGTGTGGTATTTGAATACATTATTGTAATATTATGTGTATGGTAAGGCGGTTTGTATGGTTTATTTTTATGGTATATGTATGGTAATGGAATGGATGGTTTTGATGTGATTGAGCATTTGTTTTAGGGTTTTAAGGAATCTGCTGTTATTAACTGGTAAAACAATTCGTCTTTCCTGAGTAGCCCATTATTTACAACGTGCTCTTTGTCTTAAAAGGAAAAATCCACAAAAACAATTAATGTTTGGTCATGAAATATTAGCTAAGAGGTTTTTCAATCATAGTAGACAATTATTTTCTTCGATACCTATAAAAGGCAAATTCCCACTGACTCATCACTGATTCTTCTATTACCCATACACCTAGAGAGAACTGTTTAATCTGTACATTGGTAAGAAATGAAAATTGCCATTAGTTTCATCGATGGAGTACGGGAAATATTGTAAATAGCAATAGACATGAGGAAACGAAGTTGGCAGCATAAATTTAGTTGGTTCAGCTTGACCAACCAATTATTATTTAAAAACACGATATTAATATGGATAGCAGTGTGAGGCCGACACACACGTTGCCATAAAGACAAGACAATCCATATTATTTAAAATAGTACAGTAGAGCGCCGATTATCCGAACGTCGATTATCCGAACCGTCGGTTAACCGAACGCCGTAATAATTCATATTTTGAATATGATTCTCAAGAAATTCAAACTCGCGCGCCAACCGAAACTCCCGTTGCGCCGGAATATCAATGTATTCAGATAGATTTCATAATAAAATTATGTGCATAATTTTTGTTTGATAATTTTTTAGCCTTTTTACTATTAAGAATTACGTTACATATATAATTTTCAAATGTTGTATTTTCATGTTCGATTATCCGAATATTCAGTTATCCGAAAACCCCTTGCCCGCAATTAGTTCGGATAATCGGCGCTCAACTGTATATTTCATAACAAGAGTGGAATGTGGGAATTGGAATATTCGAGATCATTTGGATTGCAAGATTTCTCGAGCACTTCATACGGTCGAGAGTATGCAAAACGCTTTCACTCGTGTTTTCAACGTTATTTTACACAACACGTAATTGAAATAAGATCCATTTCGCTCATTTTTTTATTTTGGAAACATTACTTTTCCTAAGTAAAATTGTTTACATGGTAAACAATATAATGATGAATTTTCGCCGGTGTTAAACAGATAAGGAAATAGGTGATATCATAGTAATGTAGTATCAAAAATATACGACCGTCTGATCCGTCCATGAGACTCGATACAATGATTTAATTCTTTCATCAATTGTTTAACGACAAAACACAAAAAATTTTCGTTGCGGCAGTGTGCGGCCGGCCAAATTGTTTAGTTTCAACGTGTATAACTTTAAACTACTGAATCAGCGAACTCGTCTGATTGCAGGTTACCAGGATGCAGTTCAAGAAGCTGGTGTGTAACGACCTTGCCCAGATAATGTCCCTGCACGCTGGGGAAGCCTACGCCATGCAGAACCTGACCAGGACCGACCGGCTGGGGCTGCTTCTCACGGGCAAGGTAAGCCACACAGTCGACGCTTAGATAGGGGTGTGTAAGGTAATGGATTAGATAAGTCCGTATTTCCTGAGCTGTACATCGCAGAACCATTCGAGTCTCCCTAATTAAGGATCAGGAAGATAGTAAGAAGGAAGATAGGAAGATAGGAAGATAGGAAAGGAAGATAGGAAGATAGTAGGAAGACACTAAAAAGAGTGGTGAATCTCTAGGTCGCGTTAAAAAGACAATGTTGAGAACGAGATTGATGGAGCGGGTAGTCGGATGGATTGGAGAAGTGTTGCTTGAGAGAATTTTAACTGGGCTGATTTATCTAGGCCTAATATTTTGTTACTGGATTACATTTTAATGCATCTGATGTCCCTTTTCAGTTAATCCAGTATAAATTTTTCTGGTTGAGACGTTTTTATATTCAATCAGAAGTTTAATGTGACTGTTATGCGCAGGTAAATGTCCTGTCGGATCAACAGTTCTTGCATCCCATCCTACCTTGCGAGTTTTTAGACTCCCCCGAATTCGAAAGCAGAGCCAACATGGATGACAAGTTCAAGGTGATTTACAATCTATTTATTTTTCTAACGGAATAATTAATATTTGCCTTTTTAAACCTATTTTTGACCTTTTTTGCATTTGAAAATATTTTAAGAAGCCTGTGTGTTTAATTAGCTACGTGCCAAGTGTTCTTAGCTATTGAACTTCATAAACTTTAATGCGGACCAGTTAATCAAAAATTTGATCATCACAAAGATAAATATTACCTATTTCTCCAATTTATTTTAACTGTGTGGCTTTTCATTCATAATTAATTGTGTCACAAAATAAAAGAGACATTCAAGATGTCTGAGGTAACTAAATCATTGGTTAAGAAAAAATTAATTAAAAAAACGTCTAATTTGAGTTTCATAAAAATATATAACAAAAAAATGATTCTTGTATATTTACTCTGTAGATATAGTGCAGTGATTGAAAGTTGCACTGTGACTATATACATTAAAGAAAACAGCCCTTTAACTAATTAATTATGAAACTTTCATAATTTTTGTTTGGATGTGCTGTACCCAGGTGTCGATAGTGGCGGCGACCAGCTGCCGCTACCTGTACTGGATGCGGACCACGCTGGAGTATCTGTTCGTCAAGGAGACGTACCTGGCCACCGTCATGTCCACCCTGGTGGCCCGCGACATCACCACCAAGCTGTACGCCATGAACAACAAGGTACGTACCCAGGTGTCGTAGTGGCGGCGACCACCTGCCGCTACCTGTACTGGATGCGGACCACGCTGGAGTATCTGTTCGTCAAGGAGACGTACCTGGCCACCGTCATGTCCACCCTGGTGGCCCGCGACATCACCACCAAGCTGTACGCCATGAACAACAAGGTACGTACCCAGGTGTCGTAGTGGCGGCGACGAGCTGCCGCTACCTGTACTGGATGCGGACCACGCTGGAGTATCTGTTCGTCAAGGAAACGTACCTGGCCACCGTCATGTCCACCCTGGTGGCCCGCGACATCACCACCAAGCTGTACGCCATGAACAACAAGGTACGTACCCAGGTTTCGTAGTGGCGGCGACGAGCTGCCGCTACCTGTACTGGATGCGGACCACGCTGGAGTATCTGTTCGTCAAGGAGACGTACCTGGCCACCGTCATGTCCACCCTCGTGGCCCGCGACATCACCACCAAGCTGTACGCCATGAACAACAAGGTACGTACCCAGGTGTCGTAGTGGCGGCGACCACCTGTCGCTACCTGTACTGGATGCGGACCACGCTGGAGTATCTGTACGTCAAGGAGACGTACCTGGCCACCGTCATGTCCACCCTGGTGGCCCGCGACATCACCACCAAGCTGTACGCCATGAACAACAAGGTACCGGCCGAGACAAATGTTGTGGCCCCTTACCGTCCGTGAGCCCGATGTAATAATTAATATAGGTGTTCTGGGTGGACTGGGCCTCGTTATCTGACTCAGACTAGGAGGATCCGGAAGATGCAGGCAGATGAGGTCTGTGATAGAGAATTGAGAATCAAGAGCTGGAGAGAGATGTCCAGGGGATGGAGGAATCAGTAGGGTTTGTTGGTTAATTTTTCTAAAATCTTGTTTTTACTTGATTTATTTTTACTCAACTAAGTGTTATTTCTAAGTAGAATAAATAAATGTTTCAAATTTAACTCTCGAACAGGACTTCTCGTATTAAGATTAATGAGAGGTTTTACTCAAGATTGTTATGTTTATGGGATTTTACTTTCATGGAACTTACTCAATATCAATTATTACTGTCTCTTTAAATTATTTTTGAATTACTCATCTCTAGTTTAAGTAATCGAGTATCTTAATCAAAAAATCTGGAATAATTTGGATTTGTAAATGCGTAAGCAGCATCGTGATCAAAACATTTTAGTACAGATATCTCAATATAAAAATAATACAAAGAAGCCTATATCCCTCTCTAAGGAGGTGTAGTTTCAGTCAATGTAATTTTTGTGGGGGTTTGATCTATCGCTATATTTTGATTATGTTGTTTGGGTTTCTTTTGATTTTTAATAATTTAGATTTTAATTTCCCGTTTCAGTTCTGATTGGTGATTTTGGAAAATTATCAGCAATATAAAAAGAACAACAAAAATGAAAAAAAGAGGCTTTTATTGTTTATTTTCAGTAAATATTGAAAAAAAGTAAATAAACATTGAAAATTATTTTAATAAACATTGAAAATAGAAGATAAAAACAGAAATTTAAAATAAAACACTCAATTTATTCAGACACGTGGGCGAATGTAAGGCAAACATCCTGCTCAAACTGTAAAAGAGGTGAGTTTGGTTCAATTCGACTGTTTTATTTACATCCGTCGGCAAATTTACTTAATAGCTCGCTTTTTCAATAGCTCTTAAAATGTGTTTCGTAATTAAATGGGGTATTATTTAAACTGCTACTTACGTTTAGGGTAATGAATCTGCTTATTTAAATATCTTTGAGATTGCTAAATCATATCATGTACATTCATAATCTCAACATATATTTATGTTCACGTACACTTCCTTCATACACTAGTTACCAAACAATAATTTGCCTCATTTAAGTATTTTTATGATGCAATGTTTAAACAAATAAATGTATAAAAAATTTTAAATTTAAAAATTCAAAGAAGCTGTCGTATTTTTAATAATTGTGATTAGCTTTGTCTCTACATTTATAACTACCCTCAAAATAATTTAGAACTTGGTGATAATGGTAAAAAACTACTTATTTTTTCCTTTCTTTTGTGGGCTTCACTCACCTCAATAAGACATCCTTTGGGGCTTATCAGATGATAAAAAACATACAGATCAAACGAAGCACACACACGGAAAAACACACGTACCTTTCGTTCCCAAAGGCTCTTCCGACGTTTCGCGAGCCAGCGGATTTGAAAAACGCCTCACTTTATCAAGGGTTTAGTCGGTTACACACACGGGTAGAGCGACGACCACGAGTCGTGGTTCGTCGTTGTGTGTGTTTTGTATGTATGTTTTTTATCATCTGGGAAAGCTCAAAAAAGATGTCTTATTGTGGTGAGTGTACCCCACAAAATAAAGGAAAAAATAATAATATCCTCACCTAAAAAACATATCCTTAAAAATAGCCTAGAATTACTTAAAAAATTATCCCAAATATGCTGAAAACCGGTGTTTTGTTTTTCCACAGATTGTGACGGAGAAAGGGTTCCACCTGGACATCCGCCTCCCCAGCATCACCTCCTCGCTGTCCGTCAACCGCGACCGCAAGAGCCCCTCCTTCAAGGCGCTGCTGCGACACACCTCGGTGGTGGCGGGCGGCTCGCCCAAGTCCCCGGAGTCTGGTAACAAAACTGCTAGTTCATGAAAATACCTAAAACTATTAGTCCAAGGTGTACAAATGTAAAAAAAACTGCTAGTCCCCTTCTAGTTCTGTTTGAAAAAATAATTTCTATGACCAACTTAAATTCCTAAATTGCTTTAAAACTAAGTCCATGCAAAGATATTTTAACTCTTAATTCTTTAATCAATTCCTTTTGTAAACAGCAACTTAACGATATTTTCTTGGGGTAGGTTTAATGAAATAGGACTCAGGGAATAAATTTACACATTCAAATTGATTTTATTTTAATCAACATAAAATTACTTATTTATGTACGTGAATGTATGTCATTCAGACTCAATTTCTCGTGCAAGTTTTTTTACATTCTGTCTCTTTTATTTCAAATTATTACTAATTTTTATAGTTCGATGTAGTGAGTAACGGAATTTCTATATAAAATCATCAAATTACATGTAAAGCAATTTTTGGAATTTTTGAATTTATTGCCTAAAGCTAGTTCATTTCGAAATAAAGTTTCCCATCATTATCTTCAGAAACACCACCGTGTATCGCAGGGAGAAGCACCGCAGGTATTAATCTAACGAGGGATGTAGATCATTATATCGGCAGAATATTCTAGGAAGTAAAAGTAACACACATCCTCCTCTTTATTTGTATTTTGCAACTTTTGTATAAGTTTTTTACTAGTACTACTCACTCGTGTGTACAAAAGCATGAAATTAGGCAGATAAATGTTTTTTTTGGAACCCCATTTATTAATAGTGAAAATGGCAAACCTTAGCCAATTTCCTTTTCAATGCACGTTATCTATATATATTTACTTCATTATAACGCAAGGTTTTATTGTTTGTAATACGATCCTCCCTAACAGTTCTGGACCGAGTTAAATAAGTTAAGTGTCGTTAGAATACGCTTATTATGAGGGTTTTAAATAAATAAAATATGTACATTTTAGACCAAAAAGATAAGTCATAGACTCCCTCAAGTTTCTTATGTATTACCATAAGATTTGAAATTGGAGCAGAAATGTAAAGAGCAGCTGACTTTAGTAAACATTTATCTATCACCAGACCATGAACAACAACTTAAGTGCTGCTTAACATCGCGTGCCAATTTATAAGCAGAATATTTAAAATTTACATCTCTAAAGTTTAAGTTGCGATATTAAAATTATGTTTCCTGATAGGATTGTGTTTTTTTTTTTACTTTTCAAAATTAGCAATAGTTCTAAGATTTCGAATGATCGATTGATACTGGACATAATTTGATATTGAACATCCGATCTTAAAACAGTTTATACGATAATATTCTATCGAAAAGTATGTAAAACGCTGAAGATCGCGTGAATGGAAAGTCCAATACAAGTTTATCTCAAGGCAAATTGCTTATAAATAGATCACACAATATCATTCGGTCTCAGCCCCCATCTTACCAGCTGACTGATAAGACTTCCTCGCCTGCCCAGTGTCCAACAGCCGGGAGCGGCTGCTGAAGACGCCCGGGCCCGGGGGGCAGCCGGTGCCCAACGGCCGCGTGGTCGAGGAGATGGCGCCGCTCAAGGAGCTGCCCTCCGCCGACGACCTCACCTCCGCCACCGAGGTCGAGTCCTGGCTCGAGTCCTCCAGCAAGTTCCACAGCTGCGAGGTGATAGTAACTCCCTATCGTTTTATGTTTATTATGTTTCTGAAAGAAGTGCTTAGTTCATGTTAGTTTTCTCATTGTAAGGAAAAATAACATATTTCCATCATACTGACAAAGAAACATCTATTTTTAGTTCCTTTGTCTTGGCTCGAAAGTTACCCATTGCCGTCCTGGGCCCGCAAAAACTTTTTGCCGGGCAAGGCCGGAAAAACGGAAGTAAACAATCTGCTGATTTGCAGCAAACCGACGTTTAATGATTGTTTATTGGTTACTTTTTAGAGAACTGCAATGGCAGCAGTGGGAGAAGTAGCTTAAACGGTTGTTCTGTTTGTAGGTCTGTAGGTTAGGATTGAAGGATTGAGAAACGTATTGGTTTATGCAAGGACTACGACTACGTTATGATTGAAAGTGATTTTCTGAGTAGTATGATGAAAAGTATCGTACGTTACACGGCCGGAAAGTTTAACGACAACCCCGTACTCGCTTTCGCTCGCGCAGGAACTATCATGCTCGTCCGGCAAAACAGTACTTTCCGGCCTAGTAGCGTAATATACTACTTTCGTTATACCATTAACGTTAATTTTTATCACATGTGTAGCGGGGCTTAGGAAGCACTCGTTTTCTGTCTAGGGAGAAATCTCAATCAGTTTAAATCCGGAAGGTCAGTTGTGAGCCAAAGCTTGTGACGTTATAATGCCGAACCTTTTTCCGGTTTCATCCTAGCCCTGTTAGCTTACTGGGGGAAAATATAGCCTTAATCGAGGTGTAAAAAATACGAAAACATAAGAAAGCCTCGTTGGGAGAGATCTTTTAAAGGTAAAAAACTGTAAAGTTTTGGTTTTAAGTAACAAGTAATTACCTCAGCTCAAGAGCCTCAGTTGAAAAACTTGACCTCATTCGAAAAGCGCCACCTCAGTCCCTAATAACAAAATATATAACATAAAAATAAGTAAAATTTCTTCATATTAAATCATGGAATACATTTGGGCATTTGAATTTTAAATTTGCATTGTTCGCACAGGGCATGTGATAAAAATCGTGAGAAGAAAGATATTTGCAACACGTTTCATTCTAAATCTATCAGGGCGTAACGTTTTAACTTTTATTTTTCTTTACCTCTAGAGTCAGTTTTTACTCTATTAACTACATTCAAATGAAACTGATTTACATTTTTCCGTACAAGAATAATAAAAAATAAACTTTGAAAATGATATTTCTGAAATGCCTGACAACGCTTGCACTCAGTCACCCAGAGGTTAGTTGACTACTCAATTTCTTAGTTGACTTATTTTCAAGCAGAGAAATTAATTCCCAAATAGCCCTTAAAAAATTCATGTTTAAAGACAGGTGAAGAACGAAACTGAACAGACAATTGATTCCTAAGAATAAGCAGCGGTACCAAACGAAGACAACAAAGATTGATCAAATTATTTAAGATAGTACCCGCATAGTTCTCTTGTTCAATGTATCAGTTTATTTCTTCGTCATTGTCATAAAACATTTTCTACGCAGGTGGTGGACGACTGAGATGAGGAAAACGACTGGGACAGCACCCAGTCGTTCCTGACGGCGGAGTTATGACGGAAGAGAGACAAGAGGAAACACCTGAAGATGGCGGGGCTGCTGAGCGGCGTGCTGCTGCCGGGGCGAGGGCCGGCGGTGCCGTGAAGACGGCGGACCGCTGGGAACGTCGCACGAAACGTCGAGAGCAGACGACTCTTTACCCACTCTTGAGAATATGACTGTTGAAACTAACGAGAAGTCTTCAAACTTACTTTGTAGAGTATGTTAATTATGGATAGACCTTGTGATGAACATCTTGGCACATCAGGACGAGGACTCGACCGAATAGGAGCAAGGGAGGAAGGTCATCGATGGAGAGGACAATCACAACCATGCGATTATGACCAGTCTGACGGAAAGCATTGGATCACCTCTACCCATGGAAACGCTATGAAGCGGTTTTGTTCTGTGCTCATATTAAAATTTCTTCCACACACCGCTTCAAGAATAAATACACAAATTGAACATAAATCATCGTATTAAACTTCATTGATTAAATAAATATTACTTTACAGCCAATTAAAAAGTGTATCATTGCCAATCGGGACAATGTTTTGCTCTTCACACAACAATCAATAAACGGTTGAAATATTTTGGATTAGCTTGTAACAGGGGGTTCTAAAAAAATCATTTTGTGGCTGAATCATTTGATCGTCTATTACTTTTTCTCCACCCCTAAAAATCTGGTTCAGTCCGCTTTTGTATGTTAACATCCAAGCTCAGCATGTTCCTCGCGAGGTGCACTGTTTAAGATAAGCTACCTACATCCTAGTAAAAGAGGGATTAAAGTTGATTTATTTGTTTGTCTATATACAAACTTTGCCTAGCTCAAAAAAGGCTCTGACTATTTTTATAACAATTTGTTTTCAATGGAATATTTGTATTTTAAGTTCATTTACAGTACTTATATATTTAAATGGATTGTAGGGATGCAAATTTTCATAAAAATGAATTTTAAATAGAAAGATCCTTGTCGGTTTCCATGTTGATTTCGAAATAACAACGCAGATGTAAACAAAACAATTAACAGCTGTTCGTATTAGCTCCAAATCGAGAGGATAAGAACATATAGACCTGCAAATACCATCAAGTACACATTGCAACGAGTTCTTTATAATAACCAAGCTACACTCGGGGCTTGGAGTACCTATGTAGTGATCATACCAATGATTCCATAATCTCATGCTTTAGATAGACAATTGTACATAGATTTCGTAGTGGAAAGGCAATATTGGATTCACAAATAAATCATGAAAAAGTGGCAGTATACATTTTAGAAACAACAATATTTATTATTTTAACTTGTAAAGCCAAGTTTAAGAACTGAAAATGTGAACCATGAACCTTTTACTGACAAATATATTTTGTGAATGCTTTAAGTAGTTTATGTCGGTTCATTCGTCTAAAAGTGCTGGTAGATTCAGCTATTTCAAAAATCCAAATGAAAGTAAAATTACTTTGCAAATATAAATTCTCTCAGCCTATCAGAAATACATAAATTCAACAGGAACAACTTTTATAAGTAATATAGAAACAAATTCAAGCGAAATATATGTGTATACTACATATATTTTGCGATATTTTCGCAAATTTAATTAACTCTTCGTTTTTTGGTTTCTTCTTATACCTATGGATTGCCCACAAAGGTTTGTGTCTAACTTTAACTTTTCACTGATGCTAAAAGTGTTGTATAATGTGGAAACTAAGTCTAATATTAATCTCATCATTTATAAATCTGATCATGTTTTTTAAATATGTTTAAAATAACTTTTAAAAGTAAGCCTTTATGCAAAATGAATTAAAATATTTTTGTACTGAATGAACTAGATTTATTCCTCCCTAACTTGTATAAAATATAAGTTTCAAGTTGTTTAAGTTAGCTTAGTAATTAAAGAGAGCCAGTTATAGTATTACCTATTCTGAGACTGGACTGGAGTACCAATATGCGTTCAAAATGTGGGCACATAATGCAAACATTTTCTTGTTGAGGTGTCATTAAAGTTACTTTTTCAGCTCTTTATCTTTAAGAGAAAGTTTGAAAAGAAGGGCGTGTTTGTTATTGTCTAGCAAGATCATATCTTATACTCACCAAAAAAAAGGTCAAAGTTAAGTTATCCCCTCCTGGAGATGACTTCAAAATTATCATTACTCACAAAATAAATCCATAAAAAATTAGATTTCTCGATATGTTATCAATTTAATAAAAGCTAAAGGAGTTAAAAAATTAAATAAATGAAATTATTTTCAATAATAAAAATAATTACTGCAGTTATTAGACCAAAAGGCGTTAAAAGTATAACGGGTTCCAGAGGAAACAGGTCAAGTGTTGATCCATGGTGCTGAGCGGCCAGCTGGTTAGACACAGGAACTGGACGCCACTTCCGGCGCGCCAACAGGAAACGTACACTTTTTGGCGGGTGATCCGAACAGTTTTCCCTAATAGTAAAGTGACATATAATATAAAGCACCCAATAAATCTTACAAAACTGTTGACAGTAGCAATTATTACTTTTGTATTAAATAACATAACATTCTAATAAATATATCTAAACTAACAACTGCGACATTACATAGTTCGTGTTAGATTCTACAACATGATAAAATTCTAATATCATCTATTAGTTTCTATTCCTATATTCATAATCAGAATCATTTTCAACATTTTGAACTATTGCTGCTTTTTAAATAAACGTGTTCCCCTTATTCCCTTTATTCCAAGGCAATGTGGAAGTCTATTACAGAATTATATATACCTAAGTAATTTCTTTAATACCGAAAATGTCATTCAAACAATTAAATTAGAAATAAACAAATATAAAAATTCATAGAATGAAGTCAAAATTGATATGGCAAAATAAATTCCAATAATATTGTACTAAACATACCCCTATGAGACTTTCTAAAACTGCTCACAAAAAATTGAAGTGTGATATAGGGTTAAGTTTTAATTTTATTCCTTTAAAAAACAAACAAAAGGCATTTTTGCCAGTCACACCAATGAAAGAGTCGAGACATAACATGGGTACGTGACCCTTCCATTCAGTGTGTGCTCTTAAATTGTTTATGTTTGACTTGCATTTACAGGGGAAGGCTTTAAAAGCAGAAGCGCTAGCGCATTTGGAGGGAAAGCATTTTACAAACAAGTTCTGTCATGGAAGTTGTATATTTTTTTATCAAAAACAGTAAGTTATGTATTAAAATTACAGGAATAAAATCCTAATATTCTAAGATTCATTGCTTTAGCTTAAACTTGGTGATATTCTTTGTCAAGTTATGTTGGAAAATCGACATTTTCAATATTATCACGTTAAAGCTGACAAGGGCCATATTGTGATATATTGCACAATAAATTTACCTTTAGAAAGGTGAGTTACAGTGTGAAATCACGTAACTGTGGATTATGTAAAACTCCACAAAAGTATTATATGCTTGTATTACATGGAATGGTTCTATGAAGAAAGTCGAGACCTTATTTAATTTATTATGTCGTTGCAATGTAATTATTTTTAGTTAATTAGGATTTGTCAAATAAATGAAATAGGCATTGAAAAAAATTAGTAATAAAAAATCTAATAATAAAATCATCGCTTGAAAAATAATATAATACAAATATATTCTTCTTATTTGTTGTTTGTATTGATACAAAAAACCAACATGATTAGTAACACAACTGCATGCCGGGTTAACTGAGGAAGTTTCTTACGTTTTTTCAGAGACACAGCTAACTGCACTAAAAGGTTTTCAAGTCCTGCTTTTAAATTTAGCTGAAGTGCAAAGTAAAAGAAATGTTCAAGTAACAAAAGAAAAGCTTGGTTTATTAGTCACGCTACTCGACAACGTGACGAGTGAAATAAAAAGGTTAATCCAATTGAAGAGTGTTGTTCTCAATTTCGTGATAGATTGTTTAAAAGCTTATCTCAACAGCATTTAAAATTTATTATCAACGAAAACCATTCAAGGAATAAACATTTTTTGTTGAGATCGAATCCCATACTTTTTTTAATGTCGTATAATTATGTAAAGACTAAAAAAGAAGCTAAACAAAACCGAAATGTCTTATTAAATGGGATTAAGCATCTGTACATTTTGAGAGTTTAGAATGATTGCACTCCCAGCCAAAATAAAAATCTTAAGCAGAATAAAATATATCCGTTTTGATAGTAAATTATTTTAATCAACTCAACTCTTAAGACTAGTTTTCGATTTGGACATATCATTAGACTTAACAAGTTAGAACAAGCACCTCCTATATGTGGGTCAATGTTTGGTAAAATCTTTAAGACAGAAACAGAAACCTTTGACCGCATAGCTCAAAACATAAATGAGTTTTCCGTATTTAGACTAATTACCTATTTAGTTTTACAACTAAAGGCTTGAGTTGGTAGATCATTGGTATTTAAAATAAAGATTAACCTGTGGAATTCAGACCTTTGCCGATTAGTAGGTACAAATCGTATAAGGTTTCATGATATATTTTTTTCTAAATTTCATTCGCTTCATGTCCATCCATTACAGATGACATTTATTTAAGATTACTACTTTATATTCTAAAGATTTATTTATTTGAATTAAAAGTCATTATTGTCCGTAATATATCTTTCTAATGAGGAGACAACCTCATAATTTTATACAATTTTGAGAATATATTTTATTAGTTTATATATATATTTCAAATTAACATAAGTACCCTTTTGTTTAAAAATTATTTTATTTTGTTAAGGCGTTTCGACTATAATAGTCATTTTCAAAGTACGACATGTTTTACATGACCTCTTATCAACTATAAATAAATACAATTTTTAAACTTAAACAATAGTCAGCTGTCCGCTATTCCATCGTGGTGCAATTGGATTCTGTTTTATATTTTATTAAATATGGAGTTCTTGTTTTCTATTAGCACGGCATTTAAAATATAATTTTTATCTATTTTATGGTTTTCATAAATATGACACTCTTGGATGTTCATTTTGTTACCTTTTTATACTATGTCAAGAATAAACATGTCATTTCGTTATTTTTGTATTTGTGATCTGTTTTTAATTTATGATCCTCAAAAGTAGATTTTTGTGTAGTTTTATTGTTTGATTTTATTGCCTGTAATGTGTTCATTATATCTTCGTTTGAAACTTCTGACAGTTTGGCCTATGTAATATCTTGGGTACTCATGAATTTTAAATATTTATTTAATTAATATATTTATTTAAATAAAAATTAAATCAGTGATCTTTATTTAACAATATATATATATATATATATATATAATGCTACTCCTGCTGCTAATATTTATTTAATGTACCGAAAATGGCGCATATAAATACAAATCACACATGAACCGTTACCGTTCAACTCAGTTCCACAGTTGTTCCGTAAAACCTGTTGAGCCAATTTAAACGAGCCGATCCCGTATTCGTGTGAGACAATTAATCTGTCGGTCTCGTGTTGCCGTATCGACCAGTGGGTGGCAGGCGCTGGGCGGGGTGGCCGCGTACGCCGAAGCTCTCCTCAAATATTCACTTATACCCATAAATTTACGAGGGTGATTCCTAATCCGAGCGGAGGTCCGGTGCGAGCAGTGCCGAGGGTGTCGAGTGTAGTGTCCAGGTGTTGTGCGATGTCGCCACCGGGAGGCTCCGGTTAGGTTAACCCGCGAGTCCCAGATAACCTCATGTTTTGGTACGCCGTGTGAGGTTCGGTCGGTGATATGAGGTAAAAACATACTGAGGTTTTCCCTGTAGTTAGTTTTCTCCTTGCCGGTTTGTGATTTATTTCTTTACGTTTATTTTACAACTCGTCCTCACGTTCTGAGACACGTTATTTACTAAAAACCTCCCCACCCCCTCTAACCTCTCTCTTTATTTTGCCCCAACACGTCTTCACCCGAGTGTCTACCCAGTTGACCTTTTCCCCTCCTGTCGGGTAGACGCGAGACCCTATGTTGTGTGTGTGGTACGTGGTATGTGGTATGTGGTAGCGGGGGGATGAGACACCCACCGCGGGGCATCAATGGTGTAGTACGGCAGCTGGCGGCATGAGGGCGTCCGTGTCGCGAGGAGCTCCCACCGCATGGCCAGCGAGACTTAGTTTGGTGAGTTAACCTGTTGTTATTATAACCTAGGAATAAGTTTGGATCGTTCATTTTTTTGCATAACATCCTGATGATGACAACTAAAGTCGATAGCTACGCTATCATTTTTACGTTACTTTTATGGTAACATTTAGTTACCATCTTGTAGACTGATTATCTATATATGGTGTTTTCTAAATTTTGACACTGTAAAGTTTTCTTACGTTAAGCTTGAAGTTGCCTATGACTGTTAAATTGATCATAACACGAGGTAAGTTTTAAATGCATAGAAACAATTAACAAATAAGTGTAGGATTAAATAAACAACAGATGTTGATTGTTTAGTTTTTTCGTTGTATGCCTATGGTGTTTAATCAGAGGAAAGTCAATTTACTTTTAAACCATTCTGTGTACTAGGCGGTATGAAACTGCGAGCTTCGATATTACTTAAACATTGATTCGTGTTTTCCTCATGTAGTAGGCCTAATGAAAGAAATCAACTGATTAAATAATTTTCTTACTTGCAATTTCATCCCACGTGGTTATCAGACTTTTTTCTAGGTTTTGCACATTTGATTATACTCTGTTTAAGTTAATTCTGGTGAAAATATAAGTACATGGTCATAAAGTTGTTTATGACACAAAGTCAAAACAATTGTGCATAATTCCATACTCACCGATACCTAAATTTAAACGACCTTTTTTCATTTAAATATTTATTAGGGGCAAATCTTATTGTTTAGATGTTTATCTAATTAGAAACCATGTAGAGGAAAAACGTTCTGATGTTTATATTTCACTGTAAGCTCCCTTGACAGCCAAAGAGATAACAGTATTAAAAAAAACTAAGAAAACTTGTGAACTGAACTATTGATATCTTATTTTTTAACATACGCTCTGTGAAACTTAATGTTGTGGAATCTTTTGCAAACTAGCTCTAAAACAAATAATTTTCGTTAAAGATGTATAGTAAAAATATTAATGGAGGTAGTTTTTGGGAAACTAGAAATCTCAAAACGATTATTTCTGACTTTATATTTAGGTAAACAACACCTTAAGCCCTATTTTAGTTGTTTGATTTGTTTTCCTTTTTTGTCATGCGAAGAAAATAAGTTATTAAAAAAAGAAAAGTAACTAGAACGTTGCTAGAATTGCTCTTAAAAACTCGGGTTCATGCAAGTGACAGTAATTGCACTATTCTCCTTTTCATTATGTTGAAAAGAAGAAACAGAATGTCAGCAAAACAAATAAACCTTTAATGGGTTGACAGTAGTTGACGTAAAATGAATAACCCACGATCACAACCATTTTTGCTTAGTTTTTTATCTTTGCTACCAGACTTGATGTATTTTAAAGGCTTCTGTTTAAATAACAAATAATAATGCAAACGAGGAATAATTCGTATTAAAATTAACAATGTATTAATACTTTGTGTTAGGATTTCAAAATAAGCCTATCTATAAATAAAGCCGAAGCTACCCGTATCTTTTGAGAAAACTCTGAACCACCTTAAGGTTTTAAACCCTATGAAGACCCTTGTGTTTGAATGAAAAGTCCCGGTGACAAAATCCCAGGGAAATGAAATTATAGTTTTCTGATAAAATTTTCCCATAAAGAGAAGATAAACATAAAGAAAAGGGCCGATCAGTTGATATATTTGTTTTTATTTTCAACTATTTGTTTACTTTTACCCAGCGAAGCGGGAAATCATCAGCTAGTTAAAATGAAGTTGAAACTTCAGTTCAACTTAAGTTAACCTACTTTCAAAATAGAGTTTTGATTAGTTTATACTGTTTGACTGCTTATTTACTTAGAGACAGTTACGTATAGCATTGATTGTAGTATTAGTTTTAGTTCATACTCTTATGTAAATGTTCAGTGAATATTTTTTAAGCATTTAACGCTTAAGGAAATCAAATACTGTTTAAAAAAATTATTTATTGCAGATAACACTCTTCAGACATAATTTTAATTAAAACGATATGTTTATTTTTCTAAAAAAATTAATTCCAACACTTTTTACAATTGATGGTATTACAAATACTTTTCCAACACACAATTTATGAAAACCTAAGAAGATGAAAGAAGACGATAAATACCTCCAATGCAGCAGACACAAAAAAAAGTTATGATGGTCACTGGATAAAATATTATTCTAATAATCAGAAAACAATTAAAAATGATAGATTAAAGTCAACCTTTGATTATCTTAAAGATCCCTTTTAAAGATTCTAATAATAATAAATTAAAAATGTTTAAATGAGGTATTTCATTCACTTTAAAACGTACACACCTTAGATTATCCGAACCTCACATAATCCGGATCCTGGATTATCCGGGTCGGTCTATCCGTGAAAGAAAAATATTAAATGTGGTAAACACGTGATTCAGCGAGTTTTACTTGTGAAAAGTGTCGTCTAACATTAGGATGCAACTTTATTACATCACTGCACGCATTAATAACGAAAAGGTGAAGTACAATATATTACAGCATTTTCGTCCTACGGGACGAGTGTTTTGGTTTGCCGATATGAGTGTTAGCAGTAATCAGCACATGCGTAACCCACGGCAATTACACGGGTTGGTTTGTTACCTGTTACTGGTTTTGGTTATAGTTGTGAAAGTTTTGAGTGAACTGACGGTAAGCTTTTAAAATGAGTAAGTGTAAAACGAACACGATATATAGTCTTGGTACGCTGTTTGCAGCATCGATGTAGCAGGGAGAAGGATTGCAACCGCAATATTTAGGCGATATTATAATGACCTCGGATTATCTATATTTTTTTGTCCGTATCGGTGTTCCGCCTCATTAATCCGGATGATCTGGGATGTACTGCATTTTATTTTTGTAAAACGTGCCATGTACCTGTTGTTAAAGCTTTTTCCCTTAAGAGAAATTTAGAGAAAATACTGTAATTTGTCATTTTTATTTAGCACTAATAAAATTTTCAAAAAAATCTTTGTCTATTACCTTTTGTCTGTAAAAAGAATGAATAAAACTCAAAAAAAAGTTAAGAGTCACGAATTCAAACCTTAAAGACGTATTTTTCCTTCAAAAGGCTTGAAGTAAAGTGCCCCAAGGGATGCATATTCATAATATAAGTTAAGATCACCGCAATGAAAACTTCTTTTTTTAACTTCAATCAAGTTGATGGACCCTACTATTCGGGGGTGAAATCGGATCAAAGTTTTCCTTTTAAACGTTTTATAAATAATTTATGAAGGAAATCCAGCTTAATCTCTTCATAGAAAACTTTTGACTTTTATTCAGAGTTTTAAATCAAGATCTTAATCTCTGTCATAATTAATGCTTCACTGATAATTGATCGATGTATCACAATCCGTTCGCCTCCATACAAATAAGTGGGTACGTTATAGAGATTTGTCCGCATCAGAGTAAATATATATATAACTATATGAAAATAAAATGTACTTTTTAGTGTAGATATTATTCATTAATCGAAATTATTGAATGAAATGAACCTAAACAAACATTATACCGTATTTCATATTATGGATAATCATCCCTGTAATCTTAATGAGTCATTACCCGATCAAGTATGAATTATATAACAGGTTTTGCATTTTCGGAGTATGACTGTAATTACCTTCACCAATGTATATTAGAATAGTAAAACTGTGTTAAGTAAATAGTATCACGCAGACCTACGTTTATGTTTATGCCTGCTCGCCACGTGAGCAGCAAACGAGCCGGTGTGGTACACAAACCAGCCACTCTCCTGAAGACATGACAAGTCTCATTCGTCTTCTCTCTATTGACCTGGCCCCGCCCCTCGGCAAACTACATTCTCTCGCCAAACCTTTCCACAATGTATGTATATATTCTCGTTGATAACTCGTACGTAACCAGTTTGTAATATATGTAATACATCCTTTTTAAGTACTTATACAGTATTTTTTTTACTAATTTTTTTACTCGATTTTGAAACACACTAATATACAACCTAAATGAATTCAAGCATGAACACTAAAACACATTAGGGACATAATTGAGCAGTAATAATTTTAGGGTCATTAATGTGATTCAAGTAAAATTTTATTTTAGTGTTTTAGTCAAACACATAATAAGTACAGTACTGTATAGAAAGGTTATTGCTTTGTTTTGTTGGCCGTAAATAAAACTTTAATCCAATAAACGATTATATTAAATTAGAGAATGAACGAGTATTAAAAAAAACATTATCTTTGTTTTCATACACTAAAACTAATTAATTAAGTAATTCCTTAATATAAAATAGTTCCTTAACGTTAAGTTTAGGCCCAAATACAATACAGCTTGCGCTCCACGTTTTATTCAGTAACAAAAGTGGATTGGCAGTAAAAAGTATAAAATTATGTTTATTAGAAATACGTTTAATAGGGTTAAGGGTCATAAAAACGTTGTAATAACCATGGAAAATTTATGTTTTTAAAGAAAACACGACCTAATTGATTTATTATTAGATTGAATATAAACTAAACTAAAACTTACTAAATATTGTGTACTACTTTTCACATTATGCCAAATAAAACGTGATGGATAGAGATCGAGCCCATCTCTAATAATGTTAACCAACTATCCCTTCAGGTTGGTTACCCAACAGTTAGCTCGGCCATTAAAAAGGCGCATTAAACCGCTCTTCCATACAATTACCGTGTTATCAGCAAACGGCGGGCAGAGTCACGGCAACTGGAGGTCTCTAGTGTGTCAAGGTCAACCTGACTGCAGCTCTTGTGATTCTGGAACTTAGTGTCGATAAGTTGTTTGATAACTTATTAGTTGCTTATGAGTAAATATGTAAAGATTGTAATTAATTGTATATTGTATCTTGTACGAAATAGTGCAAACTCGATTACCAAAGTAAATGCCGAAATTTTCTTAATAGTTAACAGTATGAAAATAATGTTCTTTAGTTTGAGGATTCATATACAGCTTTACACATACAGAGTAATACATTGTTTGTTTGGTTTTTTTTAATATTTGCAATGAAAAAAAGACAAAACGCAAATTTTATCAAAACGACTTGAACTATACGACAAAATACAACAGATTAACCTGAAACAGTCAAACAGATAAACAGGTATGAACGTAAAATATGTCTTGTAATATAAACTGTTGGAACTTACTTTTATTTAAATTGATCAGATTGATCTTTTTGTATGAGTATCTTCTTGAGTTATACCGTTTTAACAGTTGTTTTGCATTAAATCTTTAGTTTTTTTGTTTCCGTGTTTTATAAAAGGATACAAAAACCAGCATCCTACAAAAACAAAAACCAGCCTCAGAATGCAGAAGTCTGAATTATTTTTTGCTTGGAATTGTTAGTATTTAAAACATACATTATCTATTTACCTATAACCCATCTAATTTTTCGTCTTTCCTCTCATTTAAAAGTGTGGAGACTAGTGTACTTAATAAAAGAATTATTGCTTGAAATGGCTGTGGATATTTGAACGATGTAATAATAAAACTCCTAATTGGCCTGAATTAATTAACATAAATAACTTAAGATATTACTTAACGTCGTAGTTACTTACTAAGTACTTAAGATATTATTGCATTATTTTTTGGTTTCATGGAACAAACCAAAATTTTAACATAGCCTTCATAAGGATGACACTTTACAAACATTTCTCTTCACTTAAGCTAATCCTAATTAATAATATAATCTATAAAAAATAACAAAATACAAACTTAACTAATCATCTAAACTTAACAACAATACCACATGAAACGAAGGAAATATTTGACAAGCAGAAGCATAGTCTGTTTGCGGACTGGGGAAATCCAATGCAATACTTCAGTTTGTTTACTACATCCCCCGCCCCCGACAATCATTCGACTCCAACAAACAAAACTCTCAAAATGACAGAGGGATCGACCCAAGCTTTTATGAGTCTGAACTCGAACTTGGCTACTGATCACAATAATATTTGTAATCAGTATGTAGAATATTGAAACGCCGACGTTGTTGAAATGAGAGTGCTGTTTAAAATAAAACAGATTCAGTAGTAAAAATACTGTTGTGTTACTTATGAAATTTAATGCTAATATAAATATAATACTTTTTAATAGCCCATAATTAAAGGTAAGAAATTAACTGCTTCTTAATCACAAGGAGAGGATTTTGTAATACAATCAGTAATTTTTGTTTTTCTTTTGTCTGTTTATATTATGAATTAATGAAATGAAGAAGAGAAAGGGGGGATATCCCACTACAACTTTAATGCCTGTAACTCCTTTTGTATTAAACTTCCAACTTTCTACAATACTTGAAAGTAGATTTATACTTACACTGTACTTACATACTTAAATAATATTTTTTAGTGTAAATATATTTTTTAGTGTTATAAGACGATTTTTATTTACATCCAGTGAATACAACAACACATATCGCGAAAATCAACAATTGTTTAAAATTCCAATGCATTCGGTTCGTTTCCTTGAATATAAAATGCTTTTAAAGAAATCTGTAGTTCAATGGAAATGAGCTGTATAAAAAAAATGCTAACTAATAAAATAGTAGCTAATAAAATGCTAATTTTATTTAGCCTTTTTTATACTGTCTGTATATTTAATTGCACCAAGTGTATTAGTAAATTATAAATGAAACGTTCAGGCCAAAATTTTAAGAAATCACACCTCTTTTCTAGGAGGTAAATTTGTACCATTTTTAGGATTTTTCGTTGTTTATCGTTTCCAAGTATCAGTAGTAAGTTACAGCATAGCAAGGAAAGAAATTTTTGTAAAGTAAAACTTTGAATTGTTAATATTTATAAATGGTTGTTTCAACTGCAACTCTATTACTTTTATATTCAAATTCTGTGGGCTCAGAAAAAGATAACAACCATAAAAACTAAATCAATTTCAATAATTACAGCATTTATCATTAAAGTGTAAATGTGGGCCATCGCATGGCTAAGACGCTGTTAAGCAAGCTCTAGAAGGGATAACTACCGTAGTCACGGCAGCGCGTGGAGAATCGATACGGCTGACAAAGCAGCAGCGAAAACACGTGAAGTAAATAAAGATCGGTAGCTTGCAAATAAAGACAGTTAGCATCGTGAGAGTTCTGAGTTCTGATCGTGCCTAAGTCTAATTAAAAATTATCGTCGTATAAATAATGAATTACTTTTTTCGGTAGACATTTTATATAAGTCTTCTTCAGCAATGCTGCTCTATAAGGAGAGGAGGGAGTGATGACCAGCCATATATAATCATGATACACAGCTATTGATTAAACAGTCTAAGCAAAACCATCATTTGATTGTTTTTGGTTTCAAACACATAAAATTGAAACCATACAAAACAAAAATATTTTTTAAAAAGTTTGATCAAACAAGAATAACTCTGAACTCAGTTGTTTAGCAAGAATAACTCTGAGGAGATAACAATGTCTTCTGTCATTTAAACATTTAAATAGTTTTCTGTTACATTCCCCTGGACGAATTCAAAAATATAAATTGACTGCTTGTAAATAAAAATAACAGAAAAACTAGGTCTGGGTAAAATGAGGAAAAAAATATAATAAACTGCAGATATTGTACTCGAAAACACAATTAAGGTTTAAAGCAACATGCTCTCAAGGTGTATGCTTAATTAGAGCAGTGCCTGCCCTGGAGTGAACATCAAGAGAACAATTGCCTTCTTCTTGGAATTTCACGAACAAAACATGCTCCTAACTAAATTGAGGTATAATTTTTCTGATACTCCCTACAAATAAACTAAACATAATTTTCCAGGTGGCATGGCACGCGTTTACTATAACATTGAGTAGCAAAATAAAAAGACAGGTCATATAAGAACATATTTTGCAAAATTAGAGATAAGATGTAATAAAAGCTATTACCGTAACAATTGATATGCATTTAAATAACATGACTATAATCATTAGGATTATTTTCACATACAGCAAGAAGATATTGCAAATTAAACAATTGAATCGTTGACTTTAAAACAAGAAATTTATAGATAAAAGGAAATAATATTGAATTTGAAATCAATTCGGCTATTAAGCCATTTAACTCACTCGCACAGTTTTAGAGGCCAATTTCTGTAATTCTATTGACTTCAATCAATAATGTCAGCAGTTTACAACACCGACTACTATTTTAGGCGCTTTTCGTGAAGAAGGAATGGGTATATCGTTGAAACGAAAGGGCAGAAGGTGGAACTTACCGCCAGTTAGAGGATTGTCGGGCAGTTGAAGAGGGGGAGGCGGTCGGTCGGCGGAGAGGGAAACGACAAAATTAATTGACTACTCCGTCTTACTTCTTCCATTCCTGCTAGTTTCTGACGGTAAATTTTAATTTACCTGTGGAAGATAAATTTGAACGGCTCTTATAAATTTCCTTTGCACAACAATCATATTTTCATTGTTTGACATTCGTTCTCAGTGATGGTGATTCTATGTGATTAATTTGATTTTTGCGGACATTTACCATCACTGATTACTGAAAACTAAGTACTAACGTAGTAGTAACTAAGTAGTAACTAAGTGCGACGTTTCACATCTAGAATCTGACCCCGTCCACTAATGAAGTAACCTAGAGAGGATCTGTAATATTACAGGATTAGGAACACACAGCCAGGAGAACCTGGACAAAACATAGCTAAAACTGAGAACTGTTACTGTAATCATATTTTTGTAAAACCTACTTTCGTTACCACTTCCAACAGTAGGAGAGTTATAAAGTATTTCTCAAACGATTCTCATTATTTTGAATTAATATATCGTTTCACTTTGTCTACATTGATTACTACTTATAGCTTATCAATTTACTAAAAATCATATTGTCGAAATCTGAAATTTTACACACAACCCTTTGCCTCAATAAAATTTTATAAAAACTGTAACATGAATTCTCAAACTTAACTAACGACTAGCAGGGTCACTGACCACTCTCTAATGATCATGGAACACACCTACTGACATCATCTATCATTGTATTGGCTTATCATTTTTTTTAAAACGTATTACATCAAACACTTATATTAAGCTCCATTTTTATACTTATGATACAAAGCAGGAATATGACTAAATAAAATTAATATTTATAAAATTTAAAATAATTGGTGCGTGATAACTTCAACACTCAATCGTCTTACGGAATGTGATTTTACTGACACTAAACTTCATGTAATCGATTATTTTACATCAGTAAAATATTTTATCCATTCTTGACTATAATAAAACAACCAAATTCTTACTCGGTTCTCAAGCCAAAGACAATATATGCGTGTCAAAGGCCAGTAAACAAACCTGTGAGGTCTCCCAGGCCCCCGCCATGATCACCCCCCCCCCTTCGACAATTCAGAACCGGAAATCGTCCTCTGAACAAACATAAAGTTTGATAAATTATACTCTTATTTTGTCTAGGATTTTCCTTTACCGTAACAAAGCTTGATGACTCACAAGACGAATGCGCGTGAGCGTGATAAATAAGTGAAACTGGTTATAGTTAAACTAAGTTATATTTAAATAAATACAAACAATTTCTGTATCCGGATAGAACTAAACAAAACTGATTGACCTATTTCCCAATATATATATATATATATATATATATATATATATATATATATAGATTTTTATACACGTCAGTTCGAAGTCATTTTGCATTCTCACACGGGCGTTCGGCGTCAAATCGCGACGCCGAAATGAGACTCCGAACTGCCACATTCACATTATTTCACGTTCTTTCGGAGTCAGACTTCAAAATGCCAATGACGCTACTTTGCCGTATATCAATAGACTTCGAATTGCCATAGACTTTCGGCGTCATGTGCCATGCGGGTTACCTATTTAGTTTATGAACACGGAAGGGTTTTTGTGTTAGTAAGATTTTAAAAAAAAACTTTAAAAAAGTAGTTTTATTTTTAGCAATTATTTTGTGCTGATATTCAAATCTACTTAGTTTTTAATGCTTTGATAAAAAAACAAGCATTAAAAAAGGTCGAATGCTTTAATCAAATAGGATAAAACTGGTTTCTGATGAAATATTTAAAATTATTCTGGATTTTTCATATATGCCTTGAGAGTTTGGAAAGCCTGTTCATACTCATATTTATGACTTCCTGACAATTTTTGTGTTATTTTGGAGCAATGAGCCAATGCCTAAATGAGCACAATGTAATATAATATATCGATGATTCAAAATTAGAATATAATAATAGAATATATATTGTTATATAGTGTTTATTTCATAGTGTAATCTGGTGAAAAATAGTGTTCACACTTTGGCCAAAGGGTTTTGCAGCTCTCGATCGTTTCAAGTTTTCGACTTCGGCTCAAATTTGTAATAGAATATTTAGATAATTTAAGGTAAATTTTCAGTATTATTTCTGCAGCATAGCAAGTGCAACGACGTTAATATTTCTAAAGTTCTGAGCTTAAAAAACGACGGTAATTATACTTGATGGACTCAAATTGAAGCCAAATTTGATAAATATTACTACCTAATATTATAATAGAGGAATTAATTGGACTGCATCAAATATTGAAAGATCTACTTTGGTTGGAGTACGCTTTGTATCACTGCATTTGGGCACTTGTTGAATAACTTTTTGCTAAAAACCAAATCCAATCTACAATTTCTAGGTGTGTTTAAGCACCCTTTTAAAGATCTTTTTAAATCGCTTGTTATTTCGCGGTCTTTTCTCACTGAATAATCCCGGTTAGTACATTACTAATAAACTTGTAGATGGGTATTTCAATTAATCTACGTAAAAAATAAGAATTTGTTTAAAAAACCAGGCAGTTGTTAGATTGTATTTATAGTAAAATAAACTTCTGGCTTCAAATCGCAGAGATTTTCCGATGTAGTTAAGGTGAGTTTTAAGAACAAGTGACGTAGATCCGCGATGTTCATGGATCACAACTTATCCACACTTTGATTTAGATGTTTGCGGAAATCTGCCATCCGCAAAAATGTTTTGTTACTTAAAAACAACCCCACCTTTTTTACTAATCAGAGTTTCCAAATGTCCGCAAAAATCACAATCAAAATATAAAATCATCATCAACAATGAGTTTTTAATAAAAATTACAATAGTTGTTAATAGTTTTCAGAGGAAACTCTAATTACTAACAATTTACATGAATCCTCTTTGATCACAAATAAAAAAAAAATAAAATGAAAACCCCAGAGGTAATATTAAATCATTATTATAATTAAAAAGTACAGCAATTACAGATAAATTGTACAATCCATATATAAAGTGAGTGACTTTAATGATTTTTCGTTATGAGTTTCACTATCCAAATATTTAGGTCCCAATTAAATAATAAGTAGATGGATGATAGAAACTTTTGGTTCTGTCTTCCCCCATAAGGTTTTAGGTGTACATATTGATCATAACTTAAAATGAAAAATGCAAACAAAACTTCTTACAAAAAAGTTGAATTCAGTTAAGTTTGCTCTTTCAATTCTATCTGAGTCTGCTTCATAAGACACCGTAAAAGTCGTTCATTTTGCCTATATCAATTCAATAATAAAATATAGCATAATCCTTTGGGGATCAGCAACTCGTTCTTCAATTGTTTTAAACCCCAAAAAAGTATTGTCCGATCCATGGTGAAAGCCAAAAAACGTCAAAATTGTAAACCTATATTCAAAAAGTTGCAAATATCAACCCTTCCTTGTATTTATTTATTAGAATTAGTATGTTCTGTGGTAAAAAATCCTGAAATTTTTGATAAATTTAAGTCAAACGGCACATATAACACTAGATTAAAATATATATTTGACTATCCGATTCATAAACTATGTCTTTTAGGAAAAAGCCCTGTTTATACATGGCACTAAAAGTTTTCAACAGTATGCCCAATGAAATGAGGAGCCAATCTTAAAATGCAATTATAGTATAATTTAAACAATTTCTGCTAGGAAAGGTGTATTACAAATTTTCAGATCACTTTGATGAAAATCCATTTGACCCAACATTGAAAACTAAACAAAAGAACATCCAACAACCATTCCATTTACAAAAAAATGGATGCCGTTTATTTTACTGGGTAACGTGTTTTAAACTAAAGGTAATATGGTAAATTAGAGAAAAGAAGCCTCCAGTTCCTGCTAAAGCTGTACTTAGGAAAACTTATAAACTTCGACCTCACCAAGATTCCTTAAAAGTTCGAACTAAAACAAAACGTCCATGCAAAGGTCCAAGGTTGTAAGACCTATAAGGAAATTTGGTAATTCCGTCAATGAAATTCGCTAAAGACGGAAGCAAAGTCTTTTTCTAATGATGTTCATAAAATAAATGGTTTAAATTAGCTCTTTAAATAACAGCTGTTACAGGGAAGAAATGTCTTTAAATTATCTCTAGTCAGTGATTTATTTTATTCCTGAAAGCTGATTTGACATACTACCGCCAATTTTTACTTTTTACGTCTGTTTAGATATAAAAAGTTCATCAATTATTATTCGTATTCTGCCACAAGCCAAACTTGGTCGAGGTAAAATAAAATTCGTGTTTTAGGATTTTGCAGTTTGATTTCAAAAGTACTTGTGATTTAGTAAATTGCCTAAATATCAAACCTTTTATACTTGATGAGTAGATTCCATGAGCAAATACATTATGTACGAAAACTAACGATGGATTAAGTGCTACTTTTATATAGTACACAAAAAATAAATATTATAAACCAAAATATAAAACTGAATGAAATCGTTAAACATCTGTAACGACGAATCCATCAGTGAAGGTAACTATCACCTGCTTGGAGCACTGAAAATGTAAACAAAACGTCATCCCCTTTAATTATTGTGGGGAAACTTGGTTGAAATCGAATAAAACTCGGTTTTTAGAAGCTTCCTATTTAATTTTAAAAAGACGCACGCTAGTTTTAAGTAGTCTAAAACCTTATCATATGTGAATACTACACAGGAAAAAAATTTCAGCCATAACAGTACTCTAGTTATTACGTGAACAGCGGTCTAAAGTGTGATGTTGAGCGTTACCAACATCGTGACATAAATTGAGATAAGGCTTGATTCGAATTCTCTGACCTTCAAAACGCAAAATAACCAAAAATTTCATAATTCTAAGCAATGTACAGACAAAACTCTAATTTTATTTATACAGATTTTTTAGTATTTCTACATAAAATATTAAAAAAAAAACTCTTCATATGACCTCTATGTTCTAGTGACCTGATTACTCAACACCTTTCCATTAATTTTTTAAGGCCTAAATTGTTTATGCTATTCGTGTTGACACCAGCAGTTTAAATATCAAAGTTTATACCATGTGACAAAAATCTATATTAAGGTGTAATCAATAAGTGTTGAAATTCAAATGTAAGAAGGTTGCTAGCAAATATTCAGTTTTTAATTTATTAGTATTATTATTTTTAATGAAACATTTTTATACATCGTTTAATTTCAAAGCTATTTTTAAGTAATTCATTAACAAAATCTATTTTTAAAACACGGAAATTGCTATCCAAACACCATGAAGACAGATTATATATCCAAAAGGCGTAGATAAATAAAAACGATTAAACATTTTTATACTCGAAAAATATTTAAAATCTTTTCTTAGCGAATTTACCTTTTACGGAAGAAGTTCTTACCGTAGGATTCATTTAAAGACCTCAAGCCAAATACTATGATAAGTTTAGGTTTGGGGTGAAAAAAATGAAATTTGGTACAGACTTTTAAGTGGTAATCAACCGGTTAAGTCCGAAAACCAGTCCGATCAGACCACCGGAATTGGGGGTGGAGAGGGATAAACTGCCAAAAAATTTTAACTTAACAGATTTATAATAGCAACTGCTCAACATGTCCATACAGTTACAGCATGTTCCCAATAAGCGTTAGGCACCTCATGAAGTGTCCAGTTTCGTTGGACACATACTGTAATTTTGATTGAAATAATCGGGAGACACTAAAAGCCCAGCCACGCTGGGCACTTCTTGCAGTGCCTAGGCTGCGTTGGACATCTCACAAAATGCCCAATTACAGCAATTGGATACGACATCAGTAAAATTAATCACAATCACCTCTAAAACATGCAAAAATGTTGCACCAACCAGCTCATCACTGTTGCATGAATGGTTGCCGCTATCCGGTCTGCAGGCGCGGTTAGCCGAACAGAGCAGCAAATTAAAATAGTTTCTTACAATTTATGTAAAATTTTGTTCATACAGTTTGGGTGTATTTATTATTTGCCGCACGTGCCGTCAGGCTCAATCACGATGCGTTTTTGGGGGTCCCCTGGTTGCCACGAAAGGGGAGGATTCTTTACTGCCGCGAAAAGTACTACTAACGGACCAACGGAACAACAACAAGTATTTTCGCGCGGCCTGGCTTTGACGCAGGGTGTACGGTGGGAGGGGGGGAATTCGTTCGCGCGATTCGGCGGTGGTATGTCCTGTTTTCTTCAATGACAGGCGAGGTAGACGAGGGCACGAGGTTGAGTGACCTGTGACTTACCCTTCTTGGATGCACAGTTTTAAATCTGCTTCGTCCATGTACATACAATTATTAACAGTGCGATTGCGAAAGCAGATTATGTACAGCTTTCGATTGCGAAAGCATATTAATATTACGGAGTTAATCTCGTAAAACGTCCTTGTAACTCAGTGTTCTTAAAACTGTAATCAGTCTTAAGAATTTTTAAATTGTGTTTATGTGAGTTATTTAACTCGTTTAATGCCGGACTAAATAGTCCGAGGATGAGGGCGAGTAGGAAAGCGAGTTAGTACCGTCAACTCGCCTAGTATAAAAAGAACAAGTCGAATATTAGGCGAGTTGATCGAAAGCTAAAAAATACCTATATATTTTCAATTACGAATGCCTAGTGTAAAAGGCTAAAAAATATAAATAAAACGGAAAAGTACCGCTTTGTATATAACGAGATAAAACTTGTAACATTTAACTAAACATAATTATAACCCCGTACATCGTGTACATAAGTAGCCACTGAAACTACAAATATCACAGAGGGGTTATTTCCTGGGTGTGTGAATCAATTTACGAAATACAGAGTGTTTGATATGTAAATTCGCAATTTTATTCGAAATAACTTACTGAGTTTGGAGTAACTATAACCAGGCACAAAAGAACTTAAGTGTAACAGGGTATTATTGAAACAGTCGGATTCTTATAGTTTTTTACAGTACTCTCTAAACCGCAGAGTATGTTGAGTTATGCTTAAAGTAGGCAGTAAAAATAAAACGATAGTAACCAACGATAATGTTAGTTTATCTTAAATTTGCTAACTCAGAGGGGTGTCCGGCTAAAACGACACCCGACCAAAACCACACCCCTAAAGAATGCGGTAATAACGACACCGCAAAAATTAATATTGTTTTGTTAATTTACCGAATCACTTTTTAGTTTTGTAAAAAACTAAATAGTAAGCCTTATGAATAAATCATTATTAGAGAAAATTAATGATAACGCATTTTTATGGCATTTTTTATTTGTCTGTTAGCACGATAGCGGCAGTGACGAAGCGTGCGGTAATTTCTGATTTCTATAACGATATATTTTTAATCATTCAGGACAATGGAAGTGACCACGTATTTATTTTATGTTCATTTAATCATAATGCAGTGCTTAATTTAAACTAAATTTATTTGTAAAGGTTTTTTGGCAGTTACACGAACTAACCCGCTTTTCAGGGATCACCCATATAAATATTTGTCAATAAGGAGTTCCAACATAAATCTTCGTAGGGTAGTTGAATTATCTTAGTCGTGGCATTGTTAGTTTCTAGTAGAATTTTGTTTACATTACTTCAAACTTACATAACTTCTTTTTAAGTCAGAAATTATAAAAAAAGGGCCCGAGCAACATTGCCTTAGTCCCACATACAGACCCCGGGCATTTTTTTAGGCTGCGTGAAAAATGTATTGTACATTATTAATCTATTATATCGGCAATTTTTAGGCAAATAATCTATGAGAACAATATTGATACATGTGTGGTGCAATGCAATTAAAATGGTATAATAACGGCTGCCATTCCCATTACTTATAATTTACCGATCGTATCATTCATGTCGACTCTCGCAGTAAACCTTTAAACAGCTATTTAAAAAAGATCTGGCTAACCAGTAATCCAGTAATTCAGCGTTAAAAGGTAAGTAACGAAAATGATTCAATGTTAAATAACTTTCCTTTTCAACTAGCAACAAGCACGCTGTTTAAAAATGAACGGCAAATTGAAAAGTATACTTATAAAATATAATTTTGACAGTCAGGTATACTTTTTATCAAATCTGTGCTCACACTATTAAAATTAGAGTATATTTTTTTTCTAGCGGTTATTTTGATAATAAAAGTTTAAACTTCACATTTGAATGCGAAACTATAAGAATCCAATGACGTACAAGGCGTTTTTAACGTGTTTCGCTTTATGGATTAAAAAAGATATGTGTCACAAAATTTATAAAAACGAGCTTCATTTCATAGCTTATTTTAGTACAATGGGATGTTCCGCTCCTGAGATATCAGGTTTAAAAAGCCGCGTTTACACTATACAACTTTTTATAAACTTTTGTTTGTAATACATGTTTAATACAACTTTTGTTTTTAAAACTCGATCTTGTGTTTTAAAACATGTTTTACAACCAAAGTTTATAAATCAACAATTTCATTTCACCTTTCCGACAAGGCTCGGGACAGTGGCGTACGCAGGATTTATTTTCGGGGAGGGATATACCGGGGGGCCGGGGGGGTATGGAATACCCCCCAAGGAGAGGGGGGGTCCGGGGGCCCTCCCCCGGAAATTTTGGGTAAATTACAACTGTAAATTCGCGTTTTTAGGCAATCTAGAGGCATAACATCAAACAGAATACCTCTCGAAATTTGAACTGATTTGAGGCTGCTCACAGATTAAATTCTGAAAATTTTAGATCATAAGTAATTTTAGCAACATGTTTTTACACTATCAAAGAAATAGCATATTTATATAGTAGGCCTAACATTAAAAGACAGATGAGAAAGTAATTCAAGAATTATACGTTCTTAACCTTAGAAAAAAGGTTTTGTTCTATATTTAATCTCAAAGTAAAAACAATCTCTCGCATTCTCATTTATTGCACGCTTCGGACCTTCTGGACCTGAAATATCCGGATCCTAGATTATCCGAGCGAGGTTGATCAATATAATTAGAAAATGCAGGTTGTCTCACCTCTGTAGAGTTTCTGTAAAGTCCCAGAACGCAACCGCAAAGTTATGATGTACACGCAAGCATTGAATGCCAATAATAATTTATGACATATTAGTGGTACGTCGAATAGTGGAGACCACCGGAAAAAGTTTGATCTTCAAAATTTGACAGACTTATCACAAATCTGCTTAGATTTGACGGCGAGTCTTGGTTTTCACGCAACGTAGGCAGATTTTTCGTCTGCCGCGACGCTGCTACGAGATCGTCCGACATACGAATAGCGTTATAAAGTACACGGCCGTGAAAATACAACAGTATTCGTCTGCCGCATTTTAACATCGTGATTTTTTTACCATGAATATTTCACGTAATATGATGAGTCTTTTGCCACACGACAATGGCGATGATGGCGGCAACATCGCGGACTCCATTAATGGCCACTGTTGTCATCAGGAGTTTTTGCTTGCCTTATGTTCTTATAGGCCTACTCCCGCCAAATTTGCTCAAGATAACCGCAGTAGATAAATATACCCTAATCCGATATATAATCCCCGAATCGATTATCTTTATAATAATAGAATGTAACTATTTAAAACCCTTATAAAAGTTGAGTAGTTTTATTAATTAATGTGTAGTGTTTTACGACAAGTTAATTGATACCACCACTTTCATTATGAACGAGATATTAATCTTCCCAAAAATTTCCCAACATCCCCAAAAATTTCGGGGGGGGATATATCCCGATATCCCCCCCCCTGGGTACGCCCCTGGCTCGGGAAACCTGCAACCTGTTGTAAAACACGAATTTTTGTTTTTAAACACGCTTGTTGTACAACTTGTTTAACAATTTTCATTGCTTTCTTAAACATGTTCAAACCAATTAGTATAATTAATTGGTTGTACAACACAAGTTTATAAAACAAGTTGTATAGTGTAAACGCGGCTAAACTCGGCGCCAACATTTTTCCCAGACCAAGATTAGCGCCGAGCTCGAGAGGCTGAATCCGTAGGGGGAATGTTACACCTAACGGGCCGTAGACGCTCAGAGCACAACAATCCCCAACGTAGGGGGATTGTAAATACGCCCCTAGGTACCAGCAAAGAACTATACTAACTAGCAACCCCGAAGGTGTCGTTATGACCGCATTCTTTAGGGGTGTAGTTTTGGTCGAATGACGTTTTAGCCGCGGTATTCGGAGGCAAGTACTTCTAAATGATTTATCTAAGCATTTGAAATTCGCTGAGTATGGGAGTCTGTTGCAACGGTGGTAGTTTATACAGGGTGTTGATAACAAACACTTCGGGACTTCGGGAATTGGTTACTTACATCAAAACTAAGAAAAAAGTTCCTGTAAACATGGGTCCTAAAATGCTCGGTTATCCGTCTGTCGGTCTGTAGGCTATGTGTTTTAACATGATTTTGCATAACTTTAGAACCACAAAAGATATAAACTACAAACTTGGTACTTAAATGCTGACTATTAAGACCTATTTTCGTACGGAGTATCAAGTTTCTACTTTGTGCCATTTCAAAATGACAGCCACTTTTATATTTTAAAACTTAATCTCTTAAAAACCGAAAATTTTTAAAAATTTGGACAAGCGACAAAAAAGTTGCGAAATTTCATTTCCTACAAAACCATATCAAGATTATTAAGATCGAACAAGAATTAACTGAGTTATTACAATTTTTCTAACAGAATTCAAGTAAATTTGCCATAGCTACCATAAAACATGCATGTATTTTGTTGGAAAATTTGCAATAACTCCATTAATTATCGTTTGATCTTAATAGTCTTGATAGGGTTTTGTAGGAAATAAAATTTCGCAACTTTTTTGTCTCTTGTTCAATTTTTGAAAAAATTACAGTTTTTAAGAAATTTAGTTTTAAAATATAAAAATGGCTGCCATTTTGAAATGGTACAAAGGAGAAACTTGATACTCCGCACGAAAGTAGGTCCTAATAGTTAACATATAAATACCAAGTTTGAAGTTGATATCTTTTGTCGTTCCAAACTTATGCAAAATCATGTTAAAAACACATACAGACCGACAGACGGATAACCGAGCATTTTAGGACCCATGTTTACAGGAACTTTTTTCTTAGTTTTGATGTAAGTAACCATATCCCGAAGTCCTGAAGGGTTTTTTATCAACACCGTGTATAGTCATAATTTTTATTGATTTACGTTTTAGAACAGTGGGTTGCAAATGTTCCTCTTCAAAGATTACCAGAAAGAATCTTTTGACCAAAACAATTCAAATAAAATCATAACAAAATAATTATTCATTGTTCGTCATTTACTCTTGGTAATTTTTTCAAAAGGGCGCCTTTGATGGCAAATTTGCAATAAGAAAGTCGCCTGAATATAAAATTTGAAGTTACTTTAAAATATTAGTAATTTGTCTTCAATAAACTTTTAAGGAAGATAGAAAATATTCAGCTGAGCCAGCCATTTTTGGCAGATATTTTTTAATTTAGCGGCTGTATTAATTGTTGTACAAAATATGTAAAAAAGATATATATATATTTTTAAAGCAATTATTTATTGTACAACAAATCTTTTTTCTAAACTTCATCATAACAGTGATACAGCCAAAAACTCATTATTTTAACGCTTTTCTCAATGCTTTTTTCAACCGCTAGAGGCCGACGGAAAACCAAAGATATTATCAGGACCCCTGTGGACGTTTTTTTATTTTTATCACTGGCAATTTCCTCACTTGCGGGTCACCCGGTTGGGATTGTATGCTGCAACAAGATTGTCAGTTTGTTTAAGGTGCCCAAAGTAAATTGTAATTTTCTAAAAATAACAACAAGAAGCCTAACTTTATGTGGCTGGGGAAAATCTCCGAAAAATTGTGAATGGGGCTACTTTTAGCTTAGCCGTGTTATGTAAAACTGACAAATATTTTTGGAGTACAAATATTTTGCGGTTCATCAACTCGTATTCAACCCGCCTAGGGGGGGGGAGGGCGGAGGGTAACATTCCTGAGTCATTGCGTGGTGTTGCAGTCCTCAGGTACCTGTCACCCTCAAGGCGGAATATTGGTTGGTGAACTTTTTTCGTCAGTTTGATATGCGGCGAAATATCGGTGCAAAAATAAAAGGACCGAATGGGACACCCTGGTATATTAAAATTATATTATAAAAGAATGACCACCGTCCAAATTCACTCGATGTTTTAGTTTAATGTGAAAAAGAGTGAAGAATAAATAGGACGTCAATTATTCTAATAATCCTAACAAGATCTAATCTAATATGTTATGAAAGATCTAGTAACACATTATTTTCAACCTAATACTTGAATTCTGAAATTTCAATTCAAATATTTTATATTAGATCTTTTATAAAATATTTTATGATGTGGTGCGGACCATGAACTCGATGAATGTTAAAGTAAATTTTAAAGTACGTATTTTTTATCCAGAAACGCAAACCGTACTGTTCATCAAGGAGTATTTTTCATTATGTTTCACGTTGGATAATCCATTAATTTAGGAAGGTAGGTTAATTCGAAAATATGCTATCACCGTGCGTCAAACTACTTTACTTGAGATTGGAAGACCGCGCTTCTTACGAAACCGTGCCACGTTCTTAATCCGTCAAGTGCCACGGCTGTTGGAATGGAGTAGACATTACGTGTCCAAAGCGGTCCGCGAATTATTGTTTTGATCCAACTGTACTATATACGTTTCACCAGTTCCCGCCTAACATCCAGCGCTCTTGGGCGCCAAAGCCGCAGACGCAGATGTTCCCGCCAAATTCATTCCCGCGCAACACGGCGGCGAAGCCTCCCTCCTCCCCCTCCAAAAAATAAAACAAAATCAGTACTTCTTAGCTATTTTCCTGTAGATCTGCTCAGTCTTATTAGTTTTATGGGAACGTAGAAAAATTAATTTTAAAATGAAAAAAATTAATAACACGGGACTTATGAGTTGCCATATTGGTTACGGAATTACAATGAAATGTAAAATCCAGCCACACGCTTTATTGCAGCCATATGATTTTTTGCGGAAGTGAAAACTATATCTAAATAGGGTATAATTTCAACTAGTAGGCAATCTATAGTGTATTTTAAATGAAAGATCTCAATATCAAGTATGTACTGTAACACATTTTTCTTCAGTCATAGGCCCTATTATAACGTTGATAAACAAACTTATAGACTTGGGGGTCTCTTACTAGTTTAGAACATTTTTGACAACAAAATTTCTGCAGTACTCTGCATTATTTCAGTTTATGCGTAGTTTTTCAGTTCTTAAATATCATTTTTCTTCCATCTACCAACGAAGTCGTCTTTTAGTCCCTGGAATAGAATACTAAAGTACTAGTTTATACTCCATGGGACTAAAAGTAATCTCATAAGAAATACATAAGGATAAATCTAGCAACGCCGCGATGGACAATGAGAAAATTTGGCAGAACTATCGATTTTCATCTGCTTACTCTAAATTGAATTCAAGAACTTAAGTGTTTGAACTTAAGAAAACAAAAACCGTATGCATTCAATAGCCAGGTAATAATATTTTTTATGAACTAAGATGGCAACCCTGAATAAAAAACACCTGATTAAGAGTTTGTTATTACCGATATGCCGAACGTTTTTGAAAACATGATTGCTTCTTACATCATTTACCTAAATGTGCCGATAAATTTTGGGAGGTATTTTGAATTAATGAACTTTAGAAAAAATGGTGTTAAATAGTGTGAAAGTGTGAATAAATGGTTGATTAAATTGGCTATGTAGCTTATGTTAGTATATATTTATATGCGATTCTAATTTAGCCTCGTTTAAAGGAGAAAAGGATCATATGAAGGAAAAGTTTTATTGACACAGTTATTGTTATTTTTCCTCCACCTAATAATAGTGTAGGTGGAGGAAAAATTTTGTGTGCATCAAGGATAAAATTATGAGCGAATAAGTTGAATTTTATTTAAAATATTTTGTCAAAAAATAAGCTCAAGTAGTTTAGTTTTTACAGCAGGTTAAAGAAAACTAATAAGATTGTGTTCGAATCTTACTCAACTACGCCGCTCGGAAACGACGTTAACTTTTTGATGCGCGTTATTCAAATAAACTGATGTTTGAAGCACTTGCAAATCACAGATTTCTTTTGTATCTTACACACTCACAGATAATCAGTGTGGGCAAATAATGGTATAGAGAATTTTGACATAAACCGCACCTTATAGTAAAAATAAATGATTAAATAGGGTTTGATACAAAAATTCATTTTGTGACATGAAAAAGTTGTCCTGCTGGAAATTTTTTTTGTTTTTTGGTCAGAGTCAAAGTATCAGCGTAAACGTTTGAGCCAATTGGTTAAATCGCATAAGGATTATTTTTTCGGAAAATTAGCCCCAATCGTTTAATTTTTATAGCAGGTAAAAGTTGTGGTTAAAACGCACTGGTCTAAAGCTTGATCCGCACTGCTGCCCGCTTTATTTTAACCTATTTTTAAGTATATACGTTATTATTTAAGTATATTTGTTATTTTCGTAAGTTTATCGTTAATAGGCTATCAATTTTCAAGGTAAAAAATTATATCAATTATCAATACTAATTACTGACTTATTTTAAGTCTAGAACAAGCAAACTAATCAATATGGTTTACAAATTATAATACAAAATATATTATTAAGAGCTATATCATAAAGTAACTTGTCATATAGAATTTGTATGGTATAAAAGTACTTTCTTTTTAATCTTGATATTCCCATTGACAGTGTTAAATCCCGTTTTGGCATTGTTCTTTTGAGACTACTATCTGGAATTACCTTGATATTTTTTCCATTATGTTTTATTAATATGAGCATACTATGGTATTTTTTATTCTTTGACTAACAGTGTTTTTTCAAATGATGCCTTTATTTTTTAGCTGTTTAGATCCATGATTATTTTGGTAAGGCAAAAACTTACCAAGCTAATATTGTTAAAAAATGTGTAGAAAATAACGGGTTCAAAGTATTGAGGAAATAAATTAGGTATTAAAAAGACTGAAGTTGTTTTTTTAGCCCTTACATACCATAAAACAACCTTACTGTGTGAATTTCAAACCAATAATAACACTAATACAATGGTTGAAAAAGTGCTATTTATAAATACACTTTTAGAGGGTTTAAATGAATTATTATTTCATTAACAAAACTTAAACATGGAGAGTAAAGTAAGAACAACAGTTTGGAATGTAATAACAATATTTCAACCCAATATTAACCGAACAGGGCGCTGTTAAAGTGACGCGTTTTATAATGGCGAGTGCAGGGCAACGGCGGCTTTTGCCATGCGGTGGTGGGGGGAGCGCCGGACCACCGGGCGAACACAGCAGGGCGCAATCCAGAGGTTCTATATCGTTGGTTTTCTCATGAAATATATCCAAAGTTTTCATAATATGTGTTGCAACGTTTTCTATTCCGAGATGAAAGGGTCAAGATCTATGGCAATAGTTTAAACAAACCTTGAGTTTTTCAGCATGACGCCATGAAAATGTTATTTAATTTTTCATGATTACATTTTATATTCGTACGACAGTGATAAGAGTAAATTGTAATGTAATATACCAAAATATTGTGCAGAAAATAAATATTTATTTCTTTATTTTATTTAAAAATCAGAGGATAAGAAACATGCATTGAAATTAATTTGGGTTTGGCTTTAAGACAAAAGGACTTCAAAATGCGGTTGAATGATTTGAACATGTCGCTGCAATTTGAAGTCAGTCTGCGTTATTGTTGCCATGTAGATTAGTTGGGCCTTATATGTTACTTTAATATTTATTTTCATTTTAAAAATAACATTTTATACAATCACTTCCACGTTGTCATTTTTAATCTAAAATGTAAACAATTTTGGGCAACGTGGGTTACCAACAATCATAATACGACATTAATTTGGTATTAATTCGCTTTGAAATATGCAATTGAAATTGTATATATTTTTCGAGCCTCGATGTTTTAGACTATGAGAAGAGTCATATAAATCAATGGCGATAAAAACAGGCATCGTACCGGAGTCGGTTAAGTCTGCAAGACGTTATGACTTTAAAATGCCGTGTAGCGGTTTCTCAATGTCGCTGAAATTTGACGTCAGTCTGCACATTGGGAATAGGTATTTACATTTTTAAAATCACATTTTAATCTATCACTTTCACGTTGTCATTTTTAATCTAAACTTTACACAATATTTAGCAACGTGGGTCACCAGGAACATAATACGACATAATTGTGTTATTAATTCACTTTGAAATATTCCATTAAATTAATTTGTATGTATTTGTCGTGCTTCGATTGTTTTAGACTATGAGAAGAATCATAGAAATCAATGGCAACAATAACAGGCATCATAATTAATTTCAGTAAGTAAATAAGACGTCATGACTTTAAAATGCCGTGTAGCGGTTTCACAATGTCGCTGCAATTTGACGTCAGTCTGCATCATTGTCGCCATGCGGATTAGGACCTATATGTTACTTTAATAGGTATTTACATTTTTAAAATCACATTTTACTCTATCACTTTCACGTTGTCATTTTTTTTTTCTAAAATTTACACAATATTAACCAACGTGGGTTTCCAGAAAACAACATTAAACACGACATAATTTTGTTATTAATTCGCTTTGAAATATTCAATTAAATTAATTTGTATGTATTTGTCGTGCTTCGATTGTTTTAGACTACGAGAAGAGCCATAGAAATCAATGACAATAAAAACGGGCCTCATAATTAATTTAGATAAGTTTGTAATAAGTTATGACTTCAAAATGCCATGTAGCGTTTTAAAAATGTCGCTGCAATTTAACATCAGTCTGTATCATTGTCACCTTGCGGATTAGGCCCTATGTTAGGTTACCTTGATAATTATTTTCGTTTGTAAAAATCACAATGTACTCTAACGCCGCCACTTTGTTATCTGTGAAAGTTACCCAATTTTGAGCAGCATGGGTTTACTAGGAATCATAATGTGACATATTTTCTTATAGATTTTGAGTCGCCTAGAAATATGCCATCATATTTTTATTTTATTTTTCATGTTTCGATTTTTAATTTCACTATGTGAAGAATCATGGAAATCTATGGCAATAAAAACAGGTATTATAATTAAGTTCAGTTAGGCTGTAGGACGTTGTGACTTCAAAATGCCGTGAAGCGATTTCAAAATGTCGCAGGAGTTTGACGCCAATCTTCATTATTGTCGCCATGCGAATGATATTTGGTCTTAATTGCTGTTTTCACGGGTTAGGCAATTAATCACTGATTAAGTTAGGATCCTTGTTCTATTAGGCAACGTACTTCAAAATTCATCAAGACTGTCCATTGATTAGCATACAGTTTAAAGTCAAATAGAAAATGTGCGCAAGACACAGTTATATTTTTTAACTATTTTGCCGGTTTAATCTTGAGTTTACATAAATTTAACTAGAGACTAAGACGCATAAAGTTTGGCCTCAATAAAAAATAAATACTTTTGGATTCAGTTACTTCGAATTTTTAGGATTGTCAAAAGTGCCATGGAAAGTAACGCAAAACTAATTGAAGATTGTAATTCATTAGTGTCTTTAGTCTCTTATAAACAGTGGGATTAAGTAACTGACTACTCAATTAAATTTACTTCAGTTTTAACTAAAAAAGAATCAATGGACTGATAATTTTTTCGTAATATTGTTTTGAACTGCATCGTTTTCCCGCATGACTTAAAACAAACACTGATTCGCCCGATATTTAAAGACGGCAATTCTGGTTTGCCGGGTGGCTGGCGCCCCATTGCAAATGTTTCAACCTTCTCCAAAAATTTCGAACATGTTTTTGCTAAATGACTGAAGAATTTTTTAATTCTTAAACTTTTCAAATCCTTAAATATTTTGACTTTGCCATTGCAATACATTTTCCAGGTCATAATCTATATCTATAAAAGAGGAAGTATGTGTGTGTGTGTGTGTGTGGGTATGGTCCCTATAGACGCCCAAACCGCCCAACGGATTTTTATGAAATTTGCAGGGATTGTTTACCATGTTCCCAGGATGGTTTTTGTCAAGTTTGGTGTAAATCCATCCACAGGGATCTGCCCCATGGGCTCCTAAAGATACCATGTTATTCAAATGAACTTTTGGTTTGTTTACAAAAAAACATATGATTATACTTAAAACTCCAATACACTGTTCTATAAATTAAGTATTCTTCATTTTGATGTTTAATTTTTGTGTTATTTTTAATACAGTAATTTAATAAAAAAAACAATTTTTATACCTAGCATTAATCAATATGATATTTTTTATTTAAATATTTAATTATCATGGGCGCAGCAACGCGCGCCGGGTAACGCTAGTATTCTATAAATTTAAATATTCTTCATTTCAATTAGGTGCAGATATCCATGACCACTTTACAAGAAATAGGTTTCTACATAGGCAAAAGTCCCACAGATTAGATTTGGCTGCATCTCTTCCACAAAACATTGGTCCTAAATTGTATAAAAAACTTCCCTCCATTATCTATATATATAAAAGCCAAAACGGTTGACTGACTGACTGACTGACTGACTGACTGACTGACTCACTGATCACAGTTTCTCAAAAACTGTAAGGCTTTGGGCCATGAAACTTGATACAAATAATCTTTATAGCTTATAGATGCGTACTAAGAAAGGATTTTAAAATATACTCTCACATAAGGCTAAAATATGGTATATTATAAAATTCAAGATGGCGGCCATTTTTAGTTTTCAAAGCATATTTTCTAAAACAATGCAGGGCTTTGGGCCGTGAAACTTGGCTGAAATATTCTTCATAGGCTATAAATGCATACTGATTAAGGTTTTTGAAATGCTTTCTCTGAAAAAGGTACAATAAGGTAAATTGAAAAATTCAAAATGGCGGCCTTTCCAGTTTTTAGAGCTGTGATTAAAAATTATGGATTGAACGTCTATAGAATATTTTCAAGGGACAAAAAATAGAAATTCCATCCACCAAAAGAATAGACTATACAAATCTATTACGGTTACCTTATACATATATTTGTCAGATACCACTCGGAGTGATTATGTATTTGTCTCGCGTTTACGGATCACCCGACCCGGAGTAACCAAACTAGAATCTTGAAAATCTGCTATAGACATTCCATTCCATCATTCCGTTATTTTTATAGAATCGGGGTTATTAGAATTAGAAATTTTAGGAGAGTTTGCGCGCTTGCTGAGAGAGATTCAGGCCATGTTCAAACAAATATACTACTTCTACCGTACATTCTCCACTCTAGCTGCTAAACGAGTAGTCTAATCTTGAATGTGATTGAACAAATTTAGAGAATTAGGTTTCCTCACTTTTTGGCCAACACATTTTATATTTTTTATGACAGTTTTTGGTGTATTAACAAACATACTTAATTAATATGTTAGGCATAGAGTCCGTCCATTGGTTTATTTACTATAGTATACATCAGTTTTACATCATATATATGTCTCTTATTCTTATGAGACAAATTGGCCAACAGATTTTAGGGGACAGCGCGGCGAAATGAAAGTTCTGATTTCAAACCCCTGGAATGGATTTTTATTCAAACAACAGTATTAGAAACACAACTTTATATGTTAAATAGTAGATTAACTAGGACATTTCAGCATTCTTAAGCCAACTCATACAATTTGAGGGAAAAATTAAAATTCATCAAGGAAACGTTTTATCTTCTCATTTCAATCGGGGGTGGATTACTATTTGCAGCCTTACTGCTTTTATCAAGTGCTTAAGACGAATAATTTAGACAAATCATTGAAATCATCAGTCAATTTTAAAAATTGCAAACATTACCCATTATAAATAACGTGTATACCAAATATTTTTTATCCTTTCAGCGAGCGAAGCCGCGGGTATAACTACTAGTACAAAATAAGATAACACCTCCATCTTTTACAAAGGCATTAAAAAAATTCATTACAAAATTACTGTCAGGTTTACGAACTCGTCCAAGAGAATATAGTTTTACATGACTGTACCAAATTTTGTCTCGATTGGACGATATTTACGAGAGTTATCGTGCTAACAAAACTAAAAAATTAAAATTAGATTTTCCATTTAAGAACATGTTAAATTTTGGAACAAATCATCATTTGTGCAGGTAAAAATGAATTTTCACAACAAACTTACTTCATATCCAGAAAACACACATAAAAAGCTATCAACTAATATAAATATTTATATGATTGCTGAGGTTACTCAGAACGGATATTTTTTAAACATTGTGTTCTGTTAAAACGCCGGTAATAGCTTATTTCTAAGAAAATTCACTAAATAATAAATGATAAAATCGATGCAGAACACCAACATTTTAGTACGTTTGTATATACTGACCGTGACTTCGAACTACCATGAGAATGAAACGCATAAACGGCGAATACGTTTAAGTTCACTGGAGTACTGCGTCATCGGGATATACTGGCCATGACCTCGAACTCCGGTGAAAACCACTATATATATATATTTATATATATATATATATGGATTTTTATATTTTTATAAAATAATTAGTTTTTTACATAACAATCCTGAGGTTTTAGGTTGACTTTAATTAGTATTATAGCGCCAGAATACTCTTTCATAGTAACAGTCTTAATATTACACTATCGATGTAAGAGGACCCCATCTCTATTATTGTTTCAGGTGAAAATTCATTTCAAAGATAAAAATTTTATATAAAAATTGTTTAATGCAATATGATGTACAAATTAAATGAATTAATTATTAACATTCATTAATAATTATCAGGTGGAAGATTGTTAAGGCCTATCTCGGAGAGAAAGTAAACAATATCGAGTGTCTAAGTAATCTGGCTGGATTTTACCTCTAATGGATTAGTATACTGACGGCTATGATTTGTGGCATAAATTTACACCCTGAATTTTCATCCAGTGCACGTTTAGATAGCGATTTTTCAAATCAACGTTAGGAATTATGTTAACGGAACACAATACGTTTTGTGTATGTTTTTACGCCAATGACATTTTTTACGTTTTGATCGGCAAAGTTTTGATTTGTACTTCTCAATAATACAAAATATTTAATTTCCTTCCGACATTTTCCGTGGAGCATAAACTTTGGGAGGTGGGCATGCTGTTTTGGAGGGTACTGGAGATCTGATTTAGAGTTATATGTCACGATTGAGAGATGTTTGAAACAGGTCAAACTTTTGTGAACTTAAAAAAGGAGTACGATGAGAGAAATAGTAATCTCTACTATAAATCATAGTAAAAGAAGAGATATCAGCACAAAGGGCCCTCGACGCCAAGTTTAAATGGTCTGCACAATTGCAAACCTCACAGAGCCCGTATATTGTACAGCAGTCGATGCGGTGCTCAGTCTGCCTGGACCTTTGCCACCATGCTAAATACGATACTTCAAATTCTTCTGGTAATATTATGAAAATATTTTATTTATATAGTTTGCATTTCAATTTTGGTCAACATACTTTTTCTTCGAAAATTTACTTGAAATTAAGGTCAAAAATGTTCAAATGTTTTTTGAGAAAATTTAACAAAGCCTAGGTCTTTATGTTATATTACGTTTTATTATTTCCTAGACAGTTCTTTTCAAAACGTTGAAATTTATTACTGTTTTCCCAAAGATTGGAAGAAAACTAAGTTTTCTGGAATTACTAGAAATGTACGCCGTGCCTCAGTAGCCTGCTCATTAAAACAAGCAGTCTTACTATGTAACTCGGTATTCATGAAATACAAAATACAAAAAGACTCGTGATGCTTGCAGTGATAAACTTTTCGGACTAAGTCCACTTAATAATGTTATCAATCCACATTTATTTGGCTACTTAATCTATCATACAATTGTACAAAATACACTTTCAAGGTCTAAATCATATAAAATGAATATGCTTTGTGTTCCATAGTATTTTATAGAACAATACTTCATTTCTTTGTGTTGAATCTATCTTCATCATTTCTCCACATAATAAAAAAAAATAAAGTTATAGAGCATTATTGAATTTGGATAGCTAGATTGGATGAAAATATTTGCAGATATCCACTTTATTATCCCATAAAATAGCTAATTGTAAAAAATCTGACTTTAACGAAAGTAGGGTTTGAATCCTCCCTCAAAACCTTTAGTGTTGTAAAGCAGGTAAGCATCAGTTTGGAAAGGTCAAGTAAAGGTCGCCAGGCGTGCAGGAAACTTTTACTGACAGTCAACAGACTTAACGTTGAGTTGGTTTAGCTTAATTAACTAGTGATAAAAACATTTGAAAATGAAACTTCCATAGTCTAACATTTAGGATAATACGAGTTTGGTTTTATATTAAAAGAACAAAAAACTTTGTTGTTGATAAAGGAATAATTTATTTTGTAAGAGAGAACCGGCCATAGACTTGATATATTAATGAATTTGAACCTCTGTGAGTCTGTAACAAAAACTAAATTTGGTCATTCTTATGTAACTATTGAATAATTGTTGATTTGTCCAAATGTAATTCAGCAAAGAATTAGAAAATATTCGGTGCTCCGAAGGATATATTGCATGTTTGCTACTTAAACCTATGTTCAACATCGCACTGTTTGGAAGTTGAATAGAATTAAAATATTTTTCATAATGAGACACAAACATTTTTTACAATAGCTTTGAATACTAGTATAATAATGTATACCAAAGGTTTACTTATTTTTTATGTTTGTTATAATAACACAAATTAGTCTGATATTTGAATTTTGAATACATTACCAAAGGTTTACTGAAAATGTTTAAAACATTTCAAAACTCTTTCAACATGCATTAAATTTGTTTGTCACAATTAAATAGCAGTAAGCCATATGACTGAAGTAGGTTCATCAACTGTTATAGTTGATATTTGCTGTAATTTACTTTTAACTTACAAGAAGGTTACGCCCTCATACGGGACTGAAGTCCGCTGACAAAACATTCCTTTCATCAAGGGCATGGATCATTCCTCATCTATTGTTGCAAGCATGTCACAAGAGCTGTTGTTTGGTTTAATACGATTGATTTGCCTTCATTTGCTACGTCCGCCTATATATGCAAACCTTATTGTCAGATAAATAGGAATTATATTAAGGTCATAAATGAAATTTCCTCATTGGTTTTAATACTATATCAACAAATCTGTAGTTAACACTCCTCAGAACTTTACTCAGTAATCAATTCTCATTAAAAATTAATAACAAAGGTTCATTTTGAATATAAACGTTTTGCACCTAAGTAATGATAAATTAATGATTCATTAATTTATAAATGCAAGTACACAGAGAAAAATGATTGGTTCGCCAAACTTTTTTTATAAGTTGGTTCAACCAATGTCAAGGGTTACTATGGGGACAACCACCGGTATGTGTTAAAGTAACCTAAGGCTAGTGAGTTAAACGAAATATGTTGTGACAATCAATTTTATGGGTTAAGTGTACTAGTTTTTTATGGGTTAAAATAACCCATTTCATTTGGAAGTGGTTGGCCTAACAACAATTGTTGTTTATGACTACATTCACCAAGAAAGTTAAAACAAAACTTAATTAGTTACTTTAACCACTACCAAAGTGGTTAAATTAACTTTTTAGTAGTTACTTTAACCACTACTACAGTGATTAAACTAACCATAAAAAGTTTGTTGAAAACATTGACAAACTGGTTGAATTAACCACTATTAATAGTTATTTTTCCAAAAATGTTGGCGTAGTGGACGGGACGCGAACCCGGGTGTACTTTACCTCTGAGCTACCAAGAGCTACTTACTCTCATGGCCAATGTTATGTATAATAAAGTTTTATCTTTCATTGCAATACATGTGACAAAAACCGAGAGAGAGTATTTACCTGCTGTTTCAGTGAAGAAAGAAAGGGCAATTCAATTTCAAATTTCTGGCAGGGTTCACAGAGTAACATGCGTACGGGGCTAGGGCAGGGATACCGAGGCAGAAAAGTAGCCTACTTCGGAATTCGTAAATAAAATGTAAAAAATACATTGTTGTTTTATGGCAGTTATAGCAAATTTGCTTGAATTATGTTAGAAAAATTACAATAACTCCAATTGTTGTTCGATCTTAATAATCTTTATATCGTTTTATAAAAGATAAAATTGCGCAACTTTTTTGTCTCTTGTACATTTTTTATAAAATTTACGGGTTTTAAGGTGTTAAGTTTTAAAATATAAAAATGGCTGCCATTTTGAAATGGTACAAAGTAGAAAATTGATACTCCGCACCAAAATAGGTCCTATTAGTGAGCAGAAATGTGCCAAGTTTGAAGTTGTTATCTTTAGTAGTTCCAAAGTTATACAAAATCATGTTAAAAACACATACAGACCGACAGATGGATAACCAAGCATTTTAGGACCCATGTTTATAGCAACTTTTTCACAGTTCTGATGTAAGTAACCATATCCTGAAGGGTTTTTTTTATCAAAACCCTGTATAGTAATACATTTAATGTAAACTGCAGAGTATCAGCTAGAGATACTATTTTGGTAGATCTGAAGTAACGCCAAGTAATTATATCTTCAGCATAAACTGAATACTTAAACACCTTACCTTTAAACCTTGGTAATAATTCCTCAAGGCCCTACAACATAATATGAAGATGACAGAATTGTCCATGGCGTCGACTTATCCGGGTCGGGGAAGGAGTCGCTGGGTCATGGTTTAAACATCCACTTCAGTTGATTACCGTTACGTGTTGGCAAACATTACTTTTCTAATGAATTACGTAAAACACTTCTAACTAATAACAACAACTCATTGAAAATATCAAGTGGTTTAAACAACCACTTCAGTTGGTTACCGTTACATGTTGGCAAACATTACAGTTATAATGAGTTACGACAAATACTTTTAACTAGAAACAACTCATTGAAAATAACAATTTATAGATTCTTGAAACAACTATCACGGTATGTTATCTTAACCCTTCTAATTGTTTACAACATCCTCTACTACCCTACCAATATCGTTAACAAATCATGCATTGGTTATGGCAACCAATGCATTTTTCTCTGTGTATATACAGTAAAATGTATATATAAGTATACAATATTACATAAACATATGAACCTACTACTAGAAGAAAATACTGGGGAGTTTACAGTACTCAACTGTAAGTAAAGTATCTATAAAACTTGTTCTGTTATAAATACTAAAAAGCTCTAATCTAGAGGATTAACCATTAACATTACTGTTGCGAACCACACGTCGATATTAATGCCGTTGCAACGTATCATTCCAGATTCTGTACCATGAATACGATCAATTGATTAAAATCAATTATGAAATTAACCTAGATTAATATAAAATTTTAAATCAACGTATTATACGTGCATCCACATCTACAAACAAACGTTGAAACTGATTTGACATTCAGCTGACCTTTAAGGGATCTATTTATAGACTAAGACCTTCCCCTCTCTCTGAGCACTTATAAATCACAGGCTCCACTGCCCCTCTCCAGAAACTGATTCTATTGTGCTCATGTTTTGTTCTGGTATTAGATCTATAGGGAGTAAGAAAAGCCCATTGAGCTACACATTATAAGCTGAGTAAATTCAAGAAACTTACATAAGGAGATTTAATTTTTGGATTGTGCAATGAATTAAAGGCCTCAACATAACGATGCACAGTACTTTTCATTCAGATTTTTGTCCTTCTGACTTCATTTAAGCTTATTTTCTTTTTACCAGAATTGCATGAGAACGCTAATGTATACATACGTCCTGCTATAAGCAGGTAACGTGTTCATAATTGTTTTGAGTTTAATATACAAGTGCTCGATAAAGGTTTTAGAGCTAGTTATGACAAAAGAAAATTTAATTTACTGGTTTTGATTGAAATAATATACGAAAATACGAGTTTGTATGGTAGTTTGAATACGAGCCCTCGTATGAGCCCTCTTTACTGAGCCAATTAAATGTACTGCCAGTTAGAGTTATTGACATTATAACGTACATTGGTCATATCAGTACTGATGTAGAATGTATATCCTCGACATATTTGTAACTTATTTGAATTAAATATGATATAGGGTTTTGTTTCTTGTAAATATTACTTCAGTAACATAAAATAGGACGTAGGAAGTATGTAATTTCTCCTGACCTAAAAACTCGCTGCAATAGAGAGGCTGGGCCACCCCTGGGACCGGCCGTCCCGCGAGAGGCCAAATAAGATTCCTGACAAGGCCTGGTTTTGCTTTATTTTCCTCTGCAGCAATAAAGAAATTTTACGAGCTTTACAAGACGCTCTTTGGTTCCGCTGCGGAATTGTGTTTCGTCTAAAACAAAACTTGAACCTGATGAAATGCATTCAAATATTTACATGCAAAGTATTGTCCAAATTAAAAATTTAAAGGTGAATTGTTAAAATTTATGCTCAACCATTAAACGATTTAGCTTTTCATTTAGAAAGGTTAGCATTTTCTCCAAAAACGATTTCTTTATCGTTTAACAGCCAACACTTTAAACCAATTTTGAATCCAAGCAGTCACAAACTTATAACTTAGCATAATTCAGTCACAACTTAGCAGTCACATTTAAATTAAATCGAAAACTACGTTGAACTTGAAAAAATGTAAGTATTGATGAATACGATTTTAAACAATTGTATGGAGTTTACAAAAACAAATCTTAAGTTTTAGCGAATTTCCCCTATAGGGAAGAAGCTGTTACCGTAGTACTCATGGTAAGACCTAAGCCCGAGATCATGATAACTTTTCGTTTTGGGGCCCCCAGAAGCAAAAAACACTATTCGTTCATTTTCATAAATATATATATATCTATATATATATATATCTATATATATATATATGTGTCTTTAAGCACGATAACTCGCGTAAAAATGGTCCAATCTTAATGAAATTTGGCATGGATGTGTAAAGTAGTAATTATTCGGACGAGTTCGTAATCCAGCCCAATCCGACAACCGGAAGGGGGGGTAAAAGGGGGTAAACCCCCCCAAAAATGGGTTTTTTGAGTTTTTTACATAGAAAAATAAAAATAATCGAATTTTTGTTGGCACCATTGAATTCAGCTCAAAAAAACAAACAATTTAGTATTTTGAATCACTGCTCTATATCCATTGGTTACCGAGATATTGAAAGTGGTAAACACAGTACGTTGTCCCAATGTTAACCTTATGGGAAATAAGTAAAATTCTATATCTCGCTTATTTCTCAACATATCTTGATAAAACTTGGTAAGTGGCTTCTTCTAGTTCAGATCTACTAAATATTGAATTAAAACCACCCAGTTTTAATATACCCGTAGCAGCAAACCTGCATACTCATTCCCCATGTTATTCTTATGGAGCTTTCAAAAACCTGTAAAATCTCGCTATGTTGGACTGAAATATGTTGTTTTGTACTGGAAATTCGCTGAGTATGCAGGTCTGCTGCAACGGGGGTATTTTTATAATTTTATATACTTTTATTCTTTTTTTTGGTTATTGGGTTTAAATAGCATGTAGTTAGTTTATACAGGGTTAGGAAAAAGTGTTGATACCCGCATTCTACCTTTTTTACTTGTCGTAGTAGTAAAGTCATACTCGGTATACCATTACAACATGAAAAAATTCCCTTTTCGATGAGTCACATTTTTGCCCCTACCCGTTGGGAAACATGTTAAACAAGTAACGTAACAGTGCAAAGGAAGACTGCAATAGTTGTGTAATGCAAATAAAATCAAATATTTTTTAAAAGTAAAATTTACATTTTTGTTTATTAATAATTTATCATAATTAAGTTAGAAGCTCAAATCTATAATTTTGATTACAGATAAACCCCAGTTACTAAGATTGAAGTTGGTTTCTAAAGTGATTCAAAAATATATAAAAAAAAATTAAAAACATATAAATAGCTTAAAAAACTATACAAGGAGACCCAAGAGTATAAAGCTACTACAGTATACGCCAATTTGCTATGTTAACTTTTGAATTATATAATAGTTTTAAATTTAGAGGAGGAGATTAATTACTTTATATCTCTAATCAGCGTCCCATTCAATGAACACTTTTTAAAAGCAGAGGTGGGATCTTAAAGCAGCTATCTAGAGCACTAAAATTACCGCCAATTATAGAGTAATTGTACGTTGGTGATGTAAATGAGTTCTATTTTAATCGTTCTACCGTGACCGAAGATACCAAAATTATCCTCTGCTTAAATCATTAGATAAGATTTAACCGCTAGTTTCCTTGAAACGTTAGCACAACAATCGTCTAATATATTCATTTAAGAATGCTACCGTGATTCAAAAGCTAAAATATAGTAGGTTTTCTTTATAAATAATGCAAACCCTCAAAGATTTGATTACTTGCTGGGCCATTAAAACAATTTTGACTTTTTTCTGTAGCACAGATGAATCTGTGTCTGTAGTAAACAATGGCGTTACTGTAACAAAGCTATTGCAACACAAACAAACTAGTTCGCTACAATGGCGTTTTCATGCTAGGAATACACTCTTTTATCGCGTAATTGCATGAACTCGCTATCAATAGCAAACCAAATCCATTGCCATAAAATTTACACTGGCGAAAAATTACGTTTAATAAACCATGGAATACGAATAAAGATAATTTCAAATATAAAAGAAAACAGCGATTAAATATTCCTAAAATATGTTTTCCGTGTATGGTAAATCACATGCTGTGTGGTTAACGATTAGTCAATTACTTTGAAAAAAGTTCCATGATTATTACTCGTTGAAAACTTAAAATTCACACTCGAAGAATTCTGAGGAAACGTACTAAATCGTACTCAAGAAACCCACCGGAGAGCAGCAGCAGCTGACCCCCATCAGGTGGGCATCGCCAGCTGCTGTTCTTTGATGGGTTTCGTGTGTACGATCTTGTAAAAGATTCGGAGAACGTTTCCTCACGTAGGATTTTTCACGTGTGAAATTAGGGGTTTCCATGAGTAATAACCATTAAACCTTTATCAAAGTAATTGAATAATCGTTACCATACCTTTTACAGAAAATAAATTTGCCGCATATTTAAACACTAGTGTCTTTTGAATTAGAAATGATCTTCATTTGCATCCCATTTTTTAATAAACGCAATTGTTCGCCAATGCTAATTAAAAAACTTTTTTATTTTGAAATCGAATTGCTAAAAAACTGCTCAGAGGATTAGCTTCAAAATTTATAGGCATTTTTTCTGTAACCAATTACAAGTTTGAGTAAAATTTGAAAATAATCAATTGAGCTGGTTTTGAGTTATTGCGTTACGTACCAGTCACTCACACAGTGACGGACAACGAATCTTTGACAACGCAAATACATAGATTCATTTCACTTCGTTCATTCATCAATTAACTTGTACCATTGCGAAAGGAACACTGTATTAACAACGAACGTAGAGCATATTTTGTAGAAGTTACATTATTTGCTTTAGGCTGATTTAGGCCTAATAAAACTCGTACTGTCAGTGTAAACATTCGAAAAAAACCCGTGTATAACACTCCAATGTTTTGAAACGTTTAGCTCATTGTTAACAAGGTACCATTACAAATAAAATGCCTACTACTAGTAGTGAGCTGTATTTGGCTCAATAATAAACCAGATTTTTCTACAATATTTGATTTTTTGCTGAGGAAATATCGCAACAAGTATTGTAACAATACAGTTGAAATAAATGCAGTTTAATAAAATGTTCAACTATAACTGATTATAGTTAAAGAACACCATCAACAAAGTAACCCAAGAATTAAGAAAATCTAATTTATATCTTAGTTTTATTAAGTTATCATTGCCTTTGGGTTAACATGTAACAGAATCCATTCATAAGAAAATATAGAACACCATCACTAATTAATTATGATGAATAGATTACAAATCAAACTTGAGTTAAGTTTGACAAAGAAAGACTCGCTACTTCCTTCGTAAAACTGGCAAACGGTCAAAACACATTTGTCTACAACATTTTAGTTAAAACTGAAGGTAAGGAAAACTGATCTTAAGTAATTTTTCCTACGAAATGTCTCAGTTTTGCCTTAAATGTTCATTATTAATTTAATTAGGTGTTCTTTGCTCATAATTATTCATTTTATATTTTAAAGTAATAACTTAAACTTTTTTATAAGAAAAATTAAACTCTATTCAATAGTATTATAGCGATTACCTCACAACAACGTAATACTGTGTAAAAAACAACTCTTCAATATTTTGGGATTTGTCTTATTTATTTTGTGAAGAGTTTTTGAGCAGTCTTTTTCACACGTTTAAAAGCACAGCCGTCAATCCTACATAAAAAGGACGAAAGAGCTAGAAAGAACTAAGTAAGTAAAAATAGTCTGTCATATATGCAATGACAGTTTATTTTGTTTGTGAACCATTTGATGTCAAGTACACGTAGGTAGCTGGCACACATGAATAGTCTCAGTGGAGGATGTAGTGTCAGCAGAATTATTTGTCAGCACTGCTGGTAGATGGCAAGAATCCATGGAATATTACGGATTTGGCAGAGCTTGAAAACATATTAGGTGCTTTGTGTTCAGTAATATGAAATATTAAGTTGTTTATTATTAGCACATTCTAGAATTATCTGCCGATTACAGTGAATCGCTATATTAAAATTGTATTGTGTTTTTAATATCTATTTTTAAACTACAAAAAGATTTCCTGGTATTATGTTGATAAAATTCTTCGTTCTCTATTTATTAAAGTATTTAATATTTTATGATATTTGTGATATTGAGAACTTTTTTAAGTAATGAGATGTAATATCTTATTTCCTTTATTCCAGGTATGAAGAAGACAATACACCCGTCATGCATTAGTCATTTAAGGTAAAAATGTTAGTTAACATATTTAAGATGTAAAATAATCTGTCGTTTTATTGACATACCATACTATGTCGTTTAGGCTAAGTAACATTGACAAACTATATCAAATACACATTTGATATCTCCAGATCGGTTCAAACAGTGAATACAGAAACAATAGCTTCAATAAGGGTCCGTTTTCATTGGTGCGTCTGATTTTAAGTCATGGAGGAGATTAAAAAATGTTTCCTTACAAGGGTGATTTATTATTCCAGTGAGCGAATTTTAAGTTATATAAATAAAGTAAAAAAAGCTTTTATAATACAAATTTTACCTATAGGCAATATCTTTGTTTGCCATATGGCTTAGCGGTGGTGTACGATTTGTATTGTACCAAATATACAAACTAAAATAAAAAATTAGATTTAAAAGATAATAATCAACAAAACTTAAAAAAGTAAGAACATATTTTCTTCTAAGTGTGAGGAGGACCTAATTATAGTTGATAGACAAGCGATGCTTTGATCTATGAAGGGTTATTTATCTCAAGAGAGACCTTGAGGATAGATAAAAAACAACTTTATCTTTAGAAAGGGGATGTTATCATCTTAATGGTGGAAACGTGTTGACTATATAGCAAGTAGGTCAAACAGAGTTACGACACATCGTCATAAGTTACGATAAAAAAAAATTTAAAGAGCAAGAGTAAAGAGATCATACTCTCCTTTTTTAATCAAGCATGAATTGGTGGGGAGGTATGCGGGTCGCTTTGATGCGATAGTGGGCGCGCCGTCACCTGTGTATGGTACATGTGTAAGAGAAGGTCAAGTTTTGCGGCTCCAGCCAGAAGTGCACCCCACTGTAAACTGGCGAAAAGTATCACTAAAAATTAAAATTTTGTCGTGATACCCTGCCTTTTCGCGATATTATTTCATTTTAAGATGCCATCCGTCTTTTCCGAAATTTATGACTTTTGTCAGAAATGCTAATGTAGGATGTGAGTAGGTGTGTTCTCCTCTATTGATAATACAGAAATTATACATTACCTCAAATTATATGCTATAAAGACAATTGATGAAAATTTTCTAAAACTTTTGTTTAGTTTTCATGCTCTATCTATGTATTAATTCATTAAGTAAAAGTAAATGTAGTCTGATAAAATAGCGATTCTGACGATTTCAGACGGATTTCTGCTTTAGGATTTTTTTCTCGTTTTTAGTTGTCAAAGACCTTTGTTCTAAGGCCTGCTTCGAAACTAATAAGACAGGCACCCTCCTTTCTAAACATAAAGCTGTCGCGCAGACATTCGCTTAAAAATGATTTGATGAAATTTTTTTGTTAACTCGATTAAAATTTTACTGTAAGTGTAGTTTTTGTGGTAATTTATTGTGTTTTCTGAGAAAAGCAAACACTAATTACTTAATACATCCAATCAATAATAGGGTATGGTTTTCATAAGAAGACTTAACAATAAACAACTCCCCCACTTCTCTCCCCTATCTAATAACACCCTTCAAATGATTATGCTATTACAAGAGTACAGTTAGTTATTAAACCTCAGTCATCTAAATGTACATCTTTGAGTCGTGGTTTTTTCCAGTGATGTAAATTTATGATGACTCTTAAAATTTACCTCTTAGCAAACTGAAGTTTACCTGGTTGATTATATTCAATTTTAACTTGGGCTTTATTAAAGAATAAACAAAGCAAAAAATATGTTGCAAAAAGGTATATCCTGTGTATTTACTTGTATTTTATCAGAGTTCTTATAGGTTCAAAATAGGCCTACTGAAGTTCAAAGGTTGTGACAGTATTGTGAGGAATTTGGGGCATCATACTTTTGTAACGACGATATCTGAGTCAAAAATGCAGACCAATATTTCTCTTGACCTTTAAAAAATATTCTTTTCGATATTTAAAACTGCAAACATTAATTCCGTTTGAAAATAATCTCATGTGAATCATAAATTTAACTGTAGTTATATTATACCTTGATGTTATAATGTCGGACATTGGTATATCTTAATGCTAAAAAAAATCAAACAAATCCTGACCCTAATTGTAATTATTGGTGACTTCTTTATTTAGATCAAAAGAGAATGTGTAGTAATATTATTCATAAGATACTCACAAACCAATAGACGCAACATTTGGTATCTCAGTTAGGAAAAGATTTAATATTTTTTCCAGAAATCTGCTTCTTGAAAGCTTTTCCTATTTTTGTTGATCTGCTTTTATTTTACTCATACAGAGTAGTTTTTTGAATTATTTTATATTTAAGGAAATATCCCCTCTTCTCCGTCCAAAGTTTGAAGTATTGCACAGACAAAAACGGGTTTGCCTCCTAACAGAATCCAGTATAAAATGAAGTGCATTGCCTCCAGAATCTTTGGTCAGGAATACATTATTGAACTTGGGAACTCAACAGGTGAGATATCCCAGTGTCAAACGAGACTTTTTTGATGGTCAAGTAGCATATGAGTAATCCAACACCAATAGGCAATTAAGATTCACAGATTCCGGTAGCCTAAAACTTATTCCGTATGCTCGATCGTAATAATAAAATAAAATCTTAGAGAAAACTAAGGAAATATTAAATTAAATTTTGTTTGAATGCCTTTTAAAATACTCGTAAGCCAGAAGAGCGCTGGCTACCCTCGGCTCGTCGATGAGGCATGTTAAACTCAACAGGTGGCTATGGGAGGGATCATTGGTACTGTATCGTCAGCACATGACTGGGTTATTTCAGTAAATCTTATTGAAAAGCTATTTTTAACATTTTTGCTATAGTTTTAAAACCACACAATGCCACAGGCACTTTTCCTTGGTCTATGTAGTGTCCAATTACATAGGCTGTTTTTTTATATGGCAGATAAAAAAAACTGAAACTATGCCACTGTTGAAAACTAACTATACAACAACAATGTAATGTATAACAGTCCTTGGAGTGATGCACAGACAACTTTGTTTTATTTTGAATGATTGGGTTGAACAATGCAAGATACATTCTATTAGTAACTATTATCATTTTTTAAGTTCTAAAAAATCACGTATGTTCGATTAAAAAAGATTGTTCATTGCATTAGCCAAAAGCATAAGGATTTTCATATTATTTTTGAAACATTAGATGTTTTTAGAAGTTTTAGTAAAATTTATCGGATATCATACATAGCAAAACATTACTCTGATATTCAAATTAAATATAGTCTATTCTATGCATTAAAAATTTATAAACGAAAAGAAAATGTATTTTATAAATAACCATACGGTGAACTGATCTATAAAAGCTCTCGAGTAAAAATACAGTGTTTAAGCTTTAATTAATATAAAAGGCAATTCAGATATTGCAATGGAGGGGGAACGCCTATTTTATCACGCGAGGCTGTTTTTATTCAGACCAAAATGGAGTATATTACTACTTTTCAAACATAACTGATTAATGTATTGAGATTAATGTACAGGGCATTTTAAATGAATGATACAGTTTTTAGAGTCTCTAACTCTAAAACTACACGACCAAACATAATGACTATACGATAAAAATCGTTTAAAAGAGGAGATTCTTAAATTTTTTTTCACACCACTCGTGAAAAGATGGTTGCATAACTAGCCTACATATATACTTTATTTTGAATTACAATTGTAATAAATAACACACTTTTTGTAACCCTATGCATTGAATGATGTGCGACCTGACTCGATTATGTTGAAAGAGGAATTACAAAAAATTAATTTGACCCCATCAGTGATAAAAAATGTTTTATATGGCGAAAAACTTACCAGTACTTAAAATGCTATTCACCTGAATTTTATACGATGTGGCCGAGTTACATTTTTCCATTTATTAGTAGCTTTGATATATGATCCCTTCATCAAGAAAGCATAAGCGTTTGACAATCTTGTTTAACTAACATAGACTATTTGAATATGAAATAAGTTGCTGTGAATCAAACACAAGCTTGGTAACAAAAGCTTGTGAATAACATTAACTTCTATTCAATTTATTACAAAAGGCAAGCTTCCATGCTTCCTGCAATTCGTTAAATTATGGTAACAATTCATACAGCACTATGATATACAACAGTCGATCGTATTTATGATTTAAGGAATTCCATTTTATCATGTGATAAATGACACACATAATTTCTGTTTTTGTATTTATAGAGAGCATTCCTTCGCCAAAATCGTACAGGATTTTGTAATAAATTATTAGCTTGATATTTTTTTTGTTAGATACTTTGTATTTAAGATTATTCAGTTATATTTTATTTTACTTTAAAACAATCTTTGAACATGACTTGTAAGTCTAAAGTTTTTGAATTTAAAATATTTAATAACTTCAGGATAGATTACGAAATGTAGATTTCAGGGCGCATTAAAAACTAGTTTTTCGAGTTAAACCTCACTTCTTTAGTCTGCGTTCGTCGTAAATTGTATTAGTTATAACGGCATGAACATAATAATCAAGGTATATGTTTGTATTTACTTATACATATCACTCATAAAATTTAATACTCATTCACAAATTTTAGATAATTTTCATTACGATCAAACAACGTTTGACGACAATTGCTAAGTAAATTTGTTAAATTTCATAATATTCCTATAAAAAATATAAATTAACTTAATTTATTAGATATTTCTCTTAATTCGAGCATTATGGAGTCGGTGAAGATTATTAGAGGTAATTTCAAACGCAAACTTTTAAGAGTACAAAGATGTATTCAATATCCCAGTTTATTCAAACTTGGGTATTATTGGTTCTGAATGTATTAGTTGAGAATGACGTTTTTGATATGAAAACCCCCTCGGATGGAAATTCACGAATTTCCCAAGGGAAACAAGCGCCCCTCGAAGTGTCAGATAGCGGGATTCCTGTTTCTGCGTCAACTCGCGACCACTCATACATAAATCTCGGCTCTAATACAAAAGTAAATCTACTCAAAAATTTTTGATTTAAGCTGGATGTCGCACTTACAAAAGTAAGCTAGATTGATGTACTATTTATTAAATAACTAATAACTAATAGAGTGCTGTAAAAACGTGTTTGACAGAGAAACTTAATTTATTCTTGAAATGTCATTTCGGTCTTTGGGCATTTTTTGCTGATTGTGATCTATGGCGTTGTTAGACATTAAATTTCTCGATATTTAAAAAGTCTACTTAAAATAAATAGCATATAGCCTTTACGTGAGAAAAACTATCAGTCTCCATCACATGTTACTATATTATTCTTTTGCTTATTAATAAAACTTTTTTTTAAACAAAACACTATTATTTATTCGCATTTTGTATTATAACTTTTAATAGTCAAAGGTTATTTTTTATTATAAGTCAAAAATTATAATAACAAATGTAAATAAATAAGGGTGTTTTGTAAAAAAAATTATTAATAATTATTATAACAGCCCTAACCAATCAAATAATCTTAATTTTTAACTATATTACCTTGAGATTTGCTTGAGAATTGAATTTTAAGAAACTGTTTTAGCTTTGTAGGGGTATGTCCTAAAACCTAGCTCAACATGACCTAGATTTAATAATGCGATCGATGATGTATGGTTCTACGTAGAATTTTCAATAGAAACATTAAACAGCCCTATGTCTTGAACATTTTGTTGTGTCAGAGGACTTCTCCTCATTTTAAAATATTTTTAACAGCATAACTGACACAATTATTTTTTGAATAACCAAAATACTACAACAAAGAACAGAGCAAAACGCAAATTGTGTAAAGCACTGTTGGCAACCGCCTACAAGGACCTCCTACCCCACCGTTTGTTTCTGGGCTTCAGATTTGAGGTGTTTGCAGTTTTGGCACTGGTTTTGGCACGGGATAACAATGTTCCAACATATTGCAACATACTGGACACATTTGGTGTAACGGTTCGGTTATTGTGGTAATAAACTTCCTTACATAGTAGAACTATTCATGGACGAAGCAATTAATTTTGTAATTGACTTACTTGAACATCGAATTTTCATATTAAATTCAGATGCAGATTAAACTAGTGTTACGCAATGAAACTATCACATCAATGTATAACATAACTAAACAAAATACTTATTATATAATTAACACCTTAGTAGATACGTAAAATGATGGTTTTGGCAATGATATACATAGTATATTAAAGATACCGAGTAACAATATCTTTTAAAGTTAGTTGTATGCTGGGTCGTTTTGCTAGGACGTATATTTTTTTACGCATTGAAAATAAGCCAAGCCGGAGAGTTAGTTGTTCGATTAATTATTGCAAGAGTCAAATTCCTTAATGAATATATTTTATCTCAATTAAAACTCTACTAAGACAGGTTTCTTAAGAGTTTTTAAATAAAAAATAGCCTGTTTTTATAGTCTGTTACTTGTAAGCTATTTTGAGAAGCTTTTATGTAAAATCATGAACGTTCCGATTTTTTCTTTTTTTCTTTTTTGTTATCTTGGAGTTTTTTGAGAATTGCGAAAGAAAGCAATTGATGAACACTTTTTACTAGATTTAAGAAGAAAACTTGTATGTATAGATTAGGCCTAAAATTAAAATTGTTCTATGTTTGATCAGCATGAACTAACTATATTTATTCTAGTTACAGATAGTTACAGATCGTTTATATAGTTAATTCAACAATTGAAATTACGGTCCTCTCCCGTAAATTCACAACCAAAATCTTTCTTTAAGCTAATATCTCAGTTTACTAACAGTAATGTCCAATAATGTTCAAACGCATCTAGTATGTTTATTTATTTATTTTGCAATCGCTTAGTAGGAATTTTAAAATCAGTTACGTGACATAAATAAATAAAAAGTAAACCAGTTTATTAAAATATAAGGTGAAAAAGAAAGACAGTGGTTTGGTTGGGTCCCACAGTAAAATTAGGGAAAAATGTAATAAGAAAAAGTCTAGTATATTACATTTGTATGTAGTTGTAATGTTAAACAATGGATATAGATTGGAATTATCTATAAAAAAGAAAATTCACAGTTGATTACAGCCCCACACCCCCCCCCCAAAAAAAGCAACGCGAACTAAGATCATCGACGGCGCTTCAAAATGCAAGCCTCTTTACAGTCCGCAAAGTCTCTCTGAGAGGTATCGCCAAACGCATGTTTATTACAATTTGGCCCATCCAATCAAAGTATAAGGTATCTGAGATTTTTTTACGTTAACTAGCTTAACAGCAATCTAAAAAAACCTTTGTGGAATCCAATGCGATTATGAACTAAACAAGCGGGTTAATGAAGAGTGATTGAAATAATTAATTTCCTCTAGGGTTAACGTTGTTTTTAAAAGACTTTTCACCTTGAAAACAAGAAGACTATTGCTGTATGTCCTTTAATTTTTAATAGCCTTTTTCCTTTATCTTCCGTACATCTGATGACTTAAAAGCCTTCGTCCTAAAGGTTAACTGTTGAGAAAATCTTTAATGAACATTAATGTTTTGCAAGACTAGATCTTTACGTCTCTTATTAGTTTTAATGCAGTAATCAGCATTTGAAATGTGTTAATCACGTATGTTATTTTCATTTATGATTGTAAAAGAACAAAACAATTGTAAGTGCTTTGTAAAATAACAGCGACATTGAGAAGCCATTCGTCTTTGACTCGTTGTATTATTGTAAGCAGGAAAAGTTATGGACCCGACATATTGGGTCTTGGAATCCAAACTGCAACGAGTCTGTAATATATTTGCGTGAAACCAGGCAGCGAATATATAGTTTATAACAAAAATTCAAGCCAGATACAAATATTTGTTTTCAATTATTTTTTTACAATTTTCATGTAATATATAAGGGGGGATTAAATGGGTATTTTAACTTGATAGGTTTTCATGTACCTAGTACAAGGCGATAAAATTGTAATAGCTCGTAAATGTCACCTTTATTTATATTAACGTTAACGTTTCTATCTATCAAGTCATGTTTTTCATCTATTGTTCTCGTGATAGCATTAGGCGGGTGGCAAAAAATAAAATAAAAACGTCAACTAACTATGTTAAATAACTTGATGTTGGAGGCAGATAAACACCTCTACTTATAATAATTTATTAATAATTTATTTACATACTATATAAATATATAGTTGAACATATTTCCAACATGCAGTAGCACATTTAGTTGGGTAATAATTTACCAGGTTCAGTTATAAGGAATCAATTGTTTATGTGGATTCACAGTACATAAGCACATAATTAATTGTACGATACCGATTGTAGTGCTAAATGACTACTTAGCATACCAGTCAGGTTAAGTTCGACTAATATATATTCAATACAAATCATAATAAATACAGGCCTTATGTATACTTAATTTTCAATGTCCAGCTGATTGTGGAGAAAAAACAAAGACCATAGCAGTCTATAATTTCAGATGGGTTAATGATTAACTAAAAAAAAAAACTTGTAAACGCCAGTGGAGCGCTCAATTTTAATGAATAACTAACTGATCAATTTAATACGAACTACATAAAAGCTCCATTATAAGTTTTCAAAAATATTTTTTAATTAATAATCAATAATACAATACATTCTCTTTTGATTAATGTTACTTAAAATACAAAAGAACTAAATAAATTTACTTTACTTCAACTGAAAGTTCCTGCCACCAGTATATAGTAACTCTAAGAATTCTTTTCAAATTTTAATTGTGTTAAGGTCGTTCATACTGACAAAAGAGTTTTACTTTGACGAGATAACTTAATGCCGGAATCGATTTATCTTGGCAAACCTCCCAAAACTCTCTGTCTAGATAACTTACGTAATTTTTGCAGTGTCGCTAGAGAATCAAGGCCTTTCCGGAGTTTACTTTGCCGAAACCGGCTTCTTTGTTTTTTAAATAATTACTTCAATTCTCTTGCCTACTTACTTAGAGAATTTTCTTTTCAGATAAAATACTACTTTCTTGCATATTAATCTCCATTCTCCATGCATAGTAAGGTCATTATAATCAAGAATACTGCTATAATTCTTTTTTGTTATGGAGAAGAGTTGAAAAAATATATAAATTAATTTCCCTTTAACTATTTTTTTACAATTTTCTACCCGGTGTATATTACTGTACTTGGTGGAAAGCTGTATGGTATTCTGTAGAAGAGCTTAATGTCAGTAGCTAAAAAGAGCAGTATTATTTGCTGCAAATCAAATGTGGCACATACACATAACTCATCAACCAGATGATCTTTAACATGTTGTTTCATTGCCCTCACAGTTTTCTTTCGGCAATATGGTCTTGGTAGCGTTTTTCTAGCTCGGGTTTTTTCCACTTCCTCGGATTTGGTCGCCACTTCTGTAGAAATTACCTAGCCCACAATGGTCCTTTTTTGGTCGGTGAAATCTAAGGTTCATTGCTTTGAAAACTTGTTAGTAAGTGTAATAGCTGGTAGTGACGTTTTTACTTTTGTATTCCTGGTTAAACATATCAACCATTTTATATGAACTAAGCTCAGGGTACAAATATTCCTTACAAGTTGATGCACGGCAGTAATGGGACTCCAGACGTGGGAATCGGTTTATACGCTCTGCAATAGCATCACGAGCAGTTTTATCCCGATCTTGAAGTCAATTTGAGCGATCTCTATTTGCTAAAACTCCAGACCCTTTCATCTTAGACAAAGCAGTCTTAGTTTTTTTCTAAAACACATAATTTACTTAAAAAATTTGTCTTACATGCAGCAATGTCACACTCTTCTTCGAACAAAACGTACTCAATAGTACAAGGTCTTTGAGATTGTTCTCTGATACTAGTTTTCTTCTTTTCTTCTTTGTCGGTCTCTTTCTATAGTTGTAGGCTACCATAAAAATCATCCAAAATAGTTTTTTTCTTCATCAGAAATGTCCATACACTTAAGCGCAAATTTCTTACACACTTCTCCATTGCCTCCACCTCTGAGTTTATTTGTTGAAGAAACTTTTAATGTGGTTACACTAATAAACTCTCAACCCCTATTTCTCTCCTTTTTTGCAATCTTAATGTTTTTTTCCTTTCTTTAAGTTTGTTTTTATCAACAATAACAGAAGCACTTCTTTAACGTTTCCATCTACCTATCTATTTTTTGGGCCTAATTGTTTCAAAAGTTTCTGTATAATTCGCTTCCAGTTAATGACCATTCACACAGACACTATCATCAACATGATTGAAGCAAAGGTAACGGGGACATAGTGGACAAGCTACTTAAATAGTTCTCTTTAAGTAGGTTATAAATAAATTACTATTATAAATTAACTGCAAACGGTTCTTTCTTACAGTAACCGATTTCACAAGTAAGTGGAATGTTGATCATCCCTAGGACTGTTAGACTCAAATATGTTATTACCACTACTGTCAAAGGAACTCCATGTATTTTTTTAAACGTGTGCATTAATGCGAAATCCCAATTTCAAATTATCTTCACCATTGGTGTTCTTCATTATAACTAAAGAAAATTGAGTAAATTAATTTGCTACAACACTCAATGATCACATTCCGGAAAATAATCTTGACCCAAGTTTAGTCTCTCATTTACACCAATTAAGTCAAAATCTTTATAAACAATAGGAACACCAATTTGCTGCAAGGAAGCTAATGGAACATAATATTCAGTGTCAAATCCATGTTCACATAGTAATCGTTGATGTGCTTGATTATTCCAATTATTCCTCCAATAGACCTTAATAAAACACAGATTCACTTCACTAATTGATTATTCATAACTCAATGCATCTGTCGCCTTTGTTTTATTTACTTATTTATTTATTTATTTATTGGAAATGGCAAATAACCAAATCCTACATGATAAACCTTTACAGTATAAACCACTGAACAAACAATCAAAGTTTGGTTATGGATCTTAGTTTGCATTATATTTGATTTGAGGTAAATTTTTGTGATAACACACATACCTTATTAAATAGAAATTAACAATACCATTCAACAACTAACATACAAGAATCTATCCACTGAGAAATAGAGCCGGTGTTTGATGTAACTAGGATTGGCGGCAACAGCAAACAACCCCTGTTAAATGGTCAGTGAAGGGTGGCTGGATTAGTTTACCTTTAAAGTTATTAGGTTTGCACTACGTGATCTCTTCTTCAGTTCGATGTTTCTTTCGCAAAACTTGATCATATCTGGAAGAAAATAAATGTTTTGCCTTGAGAATTTTTAGCACAGTGTTAAACCGATTTAAGTAAAGTGGTTAATTTTCATGTTATCCAAATCATCCAAATAGCTCGCAGATTATTTAAAGTTAAATCAGCTATCGGTGCTGATTTAACTTTAACTTTTAGCTATAGTAGCTGCGTGGCCTTAATACAGGGGCCACTTTATTTATTTAACTATATTTATTTTCGTACGTCTCAACAATAAATAAAGTTCCATTAAGTGTGGTTTTTTGCTTCGATTGTTATTTTCATACTCAACCTCAAAGTTACTTTTTTTATTCAGGATATTCATTAAAAAAGGCATTTATTCAAGATATTCATTTTTGAATAAGGAGAATACTTGTAAGTAAGCCCTAATATGTTTCAACCACAACAAAACATAAATTGTGTCTACTTTAACGTCTGGAATCTATACGTTTTCCAGACTCCAATTACTATCAGTTAGTATCCGATTGGTATACCAATGCCCTGTGCTGTTATGGATTGCTGTTATTATTAAGTACGCTAAGTTGTTATTATTAAATATGCCAGTTAAGTTATTATTAATGCGTTAAAAAGCTGTCAAACTATTTAGGCAGGCCTTTCATTTGTAAAACTTCTTTAAAATTTACAATTATTTGATTACCAAACCTTTTCATATTTTTAAATACGCGAGGAATATATTTCGATCCAACTTATGATTTTTAGTAAATAAATGTTCTATATTCAGTAAAAATAGTAGTTTATGCAACGATTGTATAATGCATGCCTTTAAGCCACGAGTGAGATGTAAGTTAGAACACGAGCGAAGCGAGTGTTCTAAATATCTCACGAGTGGCTTAAAGGCATAATACAATCGTTGCATACATTATTTTATCTACGACCAACAATATACGACAAAATTTCCCCTGAAGTTAAACAAAACTCATGACTTACTAATGATGGAATAGGTCAACTAACATTTGAGGTTAGGCAAATAAGCAGACTGAGCCATGAATCGTTGTGGAACAATCAGCTGATGGGATAAGTAAACTCAAACATGAATCGTAATGCAACAATCAGCTGATGTGCGAATTGCGTAATTGTTATTATGACACTCCTTCCGTCAAATGCCGAGCTCTCATTGGTCTAGAACCAGTACTCTAAAGTGACTCCAGTACTCTAAAGTCGTCATTAGAGTACTGCTTGGTTTTTGGTGTTTTAATGTATATCATTATAATGTTTATTGTAATACCATAATTGGTGCTTATTGCAATGGTCGTAGATAAAAACTATTTAGGTTTTATATTTTTGAAGCACAATTAGGGAATTCAATTATGAACTGATTAAAACGACAATTTATCGCAATCTTATGGGAGGTGTCACAAAGCTTGTCACGCAAAAACATTTGTAAATTACGTAAGTTAAGCTTGGCAAGTTAGCTCTTGTTGAAAATTAAAGCCAACAGTTGCTTGAATGCATTCCTAAAAAATTCACATTACGCTACTATTGCTTCTTAGAAGCTAGTTTATCATCTTGGAAGCAATCAAAAACCTGTATTGTAATAAAATATAATTTTAGTTACATATTACCCTAGTAAAAAAAATTGATCCTGTATAGTGAACTTGCAATTCAACTGAACTTGAAATGAGATAATGTAGTATTTATTTGGCTAAAATCAGGCTACAGAAATGAACGATGATTGATAACAAAAATTTAGAATTGACAACATACAAGAGAATATAGTATATAAAAATAGGTATCGTTTGTACTGAGTTCTTTTATTTAAGAATAAGTCTATAAACATTGGTAAAATTACCTTAGAAACTGATTGAGAACGCCACAGATGTTATCGCCATCAGTGATCAAAGGTTTGTCGTTGACGCAAATGTGATTACGTGTGGTTATGGCAGATCAGAATTGGCTTTTAACGTGTACAGATTTCTCGCTTCAAAAGACTCTAACAGCCATCAAAGTTCACTCATTAGACACCTCACAAGTTTTTGAAGTAAGTTCGGAGCTGCTTAAAACTGCCGAAATTCCACTGGCGTTTATTTCGAGATACAATAATATTTTTACAATAATATCATTATTGTTGTTAAAAAATGGGTTCCGTTGTACTACAATATAAAACAATCAATGGAAATTGAAACCGTTAATTATAACTTCATCACTGATTTATAGTAATGTAAAAATTGCATGGTCCACTAAAACAGGCGATTTCACAGATCTAAAACTAAAGAAAGTGGCTGCAAAACATTTCGAATCAAAATATTGCATTTGTTTTATCCTCGTGAAAATGCTAACAGAAAACCTAATTAATTGTTAGGTGTAAAACCGATTTAAGTAAAATGGTCCAACAAACAAACCGGACCTACCTGGCCGGACCGGCCATTCTTTTTTTTTTTTTTAAAGAAAGAAGTCCAAACTCATTTGGCTGTAGAGTAAAACATCATTATTATAAAACCTCAAGTCTCGTGGACTTATGGTGGGACATGAGTGTTTTGGAACTTTTAATTTTTTTAATGATTTGTAATGAGTGACCGATTGGTGATGGTTCCTTGCATGAAACTTAATTTCACTATCTACTTTTCTGCAGGGCTTCATTATACTTGAACCCATTATATGTCATCAGTAATTTGGTGTAAGCGAAATAGGTATTAAAAGTACTACTCTTCTTTTTTTTTGTACATAACAATATTTTTAAAGTGAAATCTATTTTACCCAATTTTAAAATGACGCACCATGGGGCAATATTTAACCAATATATGGTATTGATAGGTAATATTAATAATTTAAGTTATGTGATTAATAAAAGCATTTTACGAAAATGGACGTAATTTATTAACTTTAAACATAAAACAATAGATCAATTATGGGAAAGAAGACAATATTTTATGTAAGTTTCTGTTATAACTGATTTACACTAATTACACTCGTTGTCCAAGTAAGTTTCATAATTCAAAAGTAACTTTTTCAGTTTTCGAACTGAAATTAGTCTTAGCGTTAAAACTCCTTCTTTATTCCCGGGATATCATAATAAATGCGAAACTAAGGTTGATGTACGGAAATATTGTTTGACCTACTAAATTAAACAGTATATTCTATTTTTTATAATTAAAAACTATTTTCATGTTCGCAGATGTAAAAATGCTTTACGATAGCGTAGACTTTTTTAACTACCCCAGACAGTTGAAAACTCTTCTAAATGCCTGATGGAGTGGAGTATATTGAGAGTGGGTGGGTTAAAGGTTGGAGGGGAAACATACTGAGATTGGACAAGGAATCCTACTTTTCATTTGGTCTAATTTTGTCTCAGTATCACCTATAGCTTTATATATATTCCTTGACACTTACCTTTTCTTTACGATATTATTTTCAAAATGAGCTTCGATTTGTCACGAGTAAAAAGAAAAATATTGTCATTAAAGTGCTTCAAAAACAGGTGCATTAGAAACGTGTGCTAAAGTTATTAGTATTTTTTTAATTGGGTTGTTTTTATATTAATTGTCCCAAGCCCAAAAACTTCAATGGGGGCTTTTTAAGGCCACGTCATTTTACTCAAAATATTTAAGAAGCTGATTTATTATTACGTCTAAATAAAAACTATACTTTATTCCCAGTATGGTATAATAAATGCAAAACTAAAGTTGATGTGTGAAAACATTGTTTGAACTACTAAATTAAATAGTTTTTTGTTTTATTTTTTATGCTTCAAAAACAGTGTTGCAGTAAACTTTTTCTGGCAACAATACGTTATAAAATACTCCTACAAAGAATTATACTGTTTCAGAAATGTTGATAGCATTGGATTTTTAAAAATATATTTATATACCTCCATATAGTTACAATCAGAATTATAGTTGAATTTCAAATTTCATTAATACCGGTTTGGGTTCACTCCTTGCTGTGCTTCGCACTGTAAATTAATGACTTATGGGCAAACGAAAGTTTAAGCCTATAATTTTTGTTTTAGTGGACTACACTCAGTGAAAAGAAAAGGTTTGTTAGTTTAAAGATTGTTTTCAATACATTCTTAACAATGCATTGACAATAAAATTAATTTAAGTTAAACAAAAAGCGACAAGCTGCAAGGCAAGGCGTACAGGCAATATACATTACTCTAGTTTACGAAACCCGTCTAATGTATTTTGTATGTATGAAGGCTGGCTCTTACCCAAATGCTGAAAACACATGTGGCTTAATAGTAATGAGAATATAAGACCTACTTGCGAACGCGACTCTTAAGTATGTTATTCCAAAGCAGGACAAACCCAACTGTGAAATCAGTGTCATGATGAGGTCACGGAAATAATTCTAGTCTAATTGATAATTTATTATTCATAAATGTTATAGCTGACAAATCGTTTGTTCGGCATATTGAAAACTTTAAGGACTTGTATGACTGGCTTGCTCTTAACAATTCTGAATTCTGTATCCTTAAAGTTAGTTCCTTTTCGTGGACGTAAATTTTATTTAGTAAATATTAGCATAACGACTTAATTGGACATATTTTTTATAGTTTTATGTTTGTCAGTAATTAGGCCTCCTTACTACGTCATCTAAACTCTCATTTTAGCTTATCGATACAGAGGACGATTAATCATCGAAAGTTTTAAACGCTAGTACTGAATTGAATAGTAAAAACAATTCCATTTTCAGTGTACAAGTATTTTACTTCGTTTTATTTGTAATTAATTAGTTCGTTTTAAAAATTAAACTACCATTCTTACAATTCAAGTAACTTTTTCTTTGAAATTTAATCTAGACATTTTTGGAATAAACAAGGAAAGTACTCTAAGTAAAAAGTAAAAAGCTTGTTATTTTATGGGGTTTTATATGATGCCAAATAAATTCCAAGACAAATTACCAAGAATTTCTCGGTTATAAGGAATTTTTAAATGATCATATCTTAATGAAACAAACACTTATAAGACACCTAAGTCAACCAAAGATGGAAGCAGAGAGTGTTGTTGATATTTAGTAAGCGATTTTATTTTCAACCTTATTAGAACTTCAAAGCTAACTTTTTACCTTTCGTTCATCCTAGTACTTTAAACCTAGCCTGAAACTATTTTCCACGTCACTAAAGGGTAGGACGCCTATTGGATTGCGGCATATAGCAAAAGCCAGTGGTGGTTATCGGGATTTGACCCGGACCCCCACTAGACAGGCTCACTAAAAACTCTGGCTCAGTAATTTAAAGACTGAAAAGATCAAATTAATGAAACAGAGTATTATTCCAAATGTTTTGCTCTAAATAAAAACCAAGACACTCGTTCCCGGCCGGCTAATCCAGAAAAGTGGCACTTCCTGATATTATAGATTAAATACTAAAACACTTATACGCTCATGTGTATGCAATGTTAGTGAGTAAATAATAATTATCGTAACCGATATTTAAAGCTAGTTTTAGAGAATTATCTGGAAATTATTACCGCCTAAAACAGAGGAGGGACAATAATTTAATAATGAAATTGGAAAAAACAACAAACCCCAATTGAATCAGAAAAATGGGTATTAATAATTAAATTTCTAAGTTTATATTTCTCTGATTTAAAATCACTGCTGGCGTTGGTGGAAACTTGGCAAAATATATTTTAAAGGTAAATTTAATCAAACATCAATTATAATATTTAATTAATCAATTGCATCTTTGCAGAATTAAAATGTTAGCTATTGTAAACAATTGAACATAAATCTGTCTCCTTTGCTCTATCGACCGAGAGCTTTGGATGATTTATCTTGGAGAAGTGCGCGGTACGGAAGCAGACTCAGCTTGCAGTTTTACGATCACATAATGATGTGTTTTGTATGTACAGAACACGGCAAGTAACCGAAGTAGTCACCCGGGAGAGTGACCTACCTATAGCATTGAAAAGATCAGATAAGTTAAATTATTGGGAAAAGTTAACTGAAAAGATGGAATCGATTAAACTGATTCAAAAATGAGTATGATTAATATTTATAGAAGGTCGTTTACCAGGTAAATCTGGAGGTGGGGGCGAATCCATTAGCATATTATATACAAATTTCGAACTCTTAATAAAAAGACAATTACCCGAAAAATAATTAAATGAAATTATAAAATTAACCTTGAAGTACCGAACTATTGAACCACATTAAATCATGTAAGTGGAATGTCCTACAAAGGGACTTAAGGATTACAAATTATAGGGTCAGTTAAATATTAATTTAAATTTGGTTTAAAACCCTTAAACAAGCAACTTAAATCTAAAACAGCAACTAGGGCAGAGGGGGAAGATGGTCCAGGTTTTCATTTAAACTACCAAACTTTGAATTGTTTCATCTCCCAAATAAACCTTTGAAACTGGGTTTGTTGCAACATGGCGCTCTTCATGCCTTTAATATGCGCTTTTCCCTTTGCTTACAAAACATCCTACAAACCTTTGGGATTTCGCTGACCTTTGAGATTTACTAGCAGAATGTATTAGGTTAAACCGATATATCCTGAAATGTTGTTAAAAAAAGATTTGTAAAATCCGATTGGAAAGAGTAAAAACTTTTCAATAATACATTAATTTTTGCTTTGAGTATATTTAATTTTACATTTTGAACATTTTTTAGGTTATGATTTACGTGGAACATGAAATTAATTGACTATCGAATATTTTAAGTACCATTAGACCTTTATTATAGGCTGTTATAAAACTCGCTAAATCGATTTTCAAAATTATAGTCGAGTGTAAGGGAAGCAATTTTACAAAACTCTTTTAATAAATGTTTATGCACAATGGTTTTGAAGATCTACACCTTTGACAATGAAATAAAAAAAAAAATTACCAGGAGGCACGGTATTTGATAAATCCTTTGGATTTTCTTCATGTACATATGTGTATACTGGCAATATATTAAATAAATACATGTTTATTTAAACTACCAATTCATCAATTATTTACTGGCATTAATTGTAAAAGACTCGCAACCATTTATTATAAACCTACTAACCATGTTTACCATTTCTTTTAGCAGCTTCAGAAGATCACTGCAATAAATCTTGTTTGTAAACAATGTGTTTGGCAATAGAATCGTTTCGGGTCATTTAAAAATGTCGTTAAAGAATTTATGCTTTAACTTAAAGTAGTAAGTCTTAAGTAATGCGATATTGTGGCCCTAAATTGTTAAAACAAACCAGGTACTCTAAAATAATAGTCTGATATTGAACCGAAAGTATCCTCAATACTAGCTACTAACACTATAGCATAACAAAGCTGTTTTTCTACCAACAAGCGATAATACCAGAACATAAACCTACCATTAATGTAATGTTAATTGTTAATGTTAATTTAATGTAATCGAGATTCCGTTGTTTCGTTGTTTTGATTACACCTTAGAATAAACCTACAATTAAAGTCATGTTAATTATTAATTTCGATTTAATGTCATCGAACATCCGTTTTGTTGAATAATTATCGAGATAGAGGATCATAGAAATGATTAATAGACTTATTGTCCCTTATATACTTTTATTAGCGTAATAAAAGCAATGCTACACTTTATAAAGCTGTCAATTCGCTTTATAAAAATGTTAAAAAATGGAATTTGCTATACACAAAAGGCGTTATGCTGTGAAACAAAAAAACCCGTTTTCAACCGACCCCCTTCTCCCGAAAGAAAGGGGGATAATATCATTTGTACTTTATAGTTTAGTAATAGGTTACACTTTAATCAATACAAGTAGTTTTAAGGACAACTATAACAAAAATATATTTTAGGGCACATTGTCCTTTTAACATAAACTTAAGTAACTGTAAAAGGTTATTATCTTCATCCAATTAGCCTATTTTTTTTTATAAAGGCCAACATAAAATTTGAATAAACGAACGCGATTCCGAATAGATACAATATTTGATCGAAGATACTAATGAAATATACAATATCTCCTTTTAAATTATCATTTTCTTGTATAGGTTTAGTTTTTGCTGATAAAATCACTGAACAGGTAAAGGTTACCAGCTAGTTTGTATTCAATTCCTTTTTTGTCTTAAACAAAATTCGCTGTTAGGATACTCGATTGAAAAATCTATTTATGTATGAAAACAATAGTTGTCAAAAAAATTTTCAATAGTGTGTTTTAGTTTTTATGTGAGAACTATTATAGTTTGATGTATGACAGCTCATTTACATGTACAGTTACTAGTCATATTTACCATTTGAAATAATTGTAATTAGAGTCAATTGAGGAAAATCTGAATGTGTTACTCTCGGTCAGTCACACAGGGCCTGTACTGTGTACAGGTTGGGCTAATTGCATCAAAGAGGTCGGAACAAAGCTGATGGCGGAGTGCCGCTAAATAACGCGTAATTGGCAGATTATCCGCGCGCCCCAGCGGCCTTTTGCGGTACTAAATGTTGCTAAACGGCCCGTTAGCACCTCCTGTATCCCGTGTCATGTGCAAAATTTACAACAGCTAAAAATTTGTACTCACCACAAGTCATGTTGCTTCCGAAAGATCAAGTTACAAACAATCATTCCAAAAATGGTTTATATCTACTCTTTTTCTTCACTTCAAAACAATAAAGCTTATCTGAAAGAGCAGATTATGAAGCTGTCAGCTACTGAACTGCCAAACAGTATCAGTTTTAGCTGATTGTTCATTTAAAAATAAAGACTAAGTTACACTAACATAGATCATTTTAGTGTTTGTAGGTGTGTGCAAATTTTAACTCTTTGATTGCGGTTTATCGTGTGTTCCGGCGAGTCTTGATGAAAATCCTCCTCAGAGACGTAAAATTTATCAGAGTACAAAATGTTAAAGGAATATGGTAGGTTAATGGATAAAAAGCGAATAAATATACCCAAAAACTGGAGATAAATATACCTAGCTGTAATTGACGGGTTTCACGATTTAGATTCAGACGGTGAGAATTAATTTTCAAGAAGTCGAAATGATTTATGTTATGAAATAGCCTACGTTTCGATTTGTAAGGAAGAGGCACTTAAAAATGTGTTATCAAAATAAGGTGTGGAATCTTAGATATATGATTAGAAATTCATTATACCCTAGGCCTATTACCCTTGAAGACATTATGATAAAAATGACTCATGTACAGATTCTTTAGTTTGTTCGTAGAATTTGAAATGAGAAACATATATTTCAATAGTAAGTCCAATATATCATGGTACTTCGACCACTTATTCAGACCTATCTAGCATTTCCTGACAGCACAGTTTCATTTCCAACACGATTCGTCGCTGTATCTATGTTAATTAGTGCACTACCTTCGCATGCAAAGGCAATTTATCTGGATACAAATAAGAATTCTTAATTAATTTTATTCTGTCTTATTCAGTGAAAAATCAGTTAAATAAAATTTGATAATTAATGAAAGGCATGTCTACGCTTGTACACTTCCTAAAATAAAAATCATACAAAATTCAGTATATTTTTACTTGGTGATACAAAGTCAAGAGTCAAAGCTGAATGAAAATTTTAAGACATAGACACGTGAGTTGAATCATAAATTATAGCTAGATGATGAAGATAAATATTTTAAGTTAAAAAATAGTAGTGAGGGACATGGAGAAGCTTGGGTGTTTACAAACAAAACAGGATGAATTTGGATTTTTAGAGGAGGCGAAATCATAACAACAAATGATCAATTGGTTCAACTTTGAATTTTGTGTGTCAGTCATGAGTTACATGCTAAACCAAAAACATTTCACCTGCTTATTGATTGTTATTCAAAAAGCAAAACATTGTTTCTAATATTAACCCTCAATTTGTTTTGATTTAATATCTTTAGCTACTAAACTAGTAGCATAATCAAGTGGCTTTGTTTACTTCCACGTCTTCGATGATTTCCAATCCTCCTCTGCGGATACTTCAAACTCAAGCGGAAACTCAAACTCAAGTTTATTTTTACTTAGTGGCTCGCCACCTTTACTTATACCATTGACTTTAAGTCAATGCTTATACCAACAATCGTTCATTATAGCCTCAAACTATTAACTGTCAGCCTTTTTTCAACTCTATATAATGCACGTTGATAACAACAAATCGTATGTTTAACCCTCCCCCCCATACTTTATTAATACCTAGAATGCATTTCCTGAAAATAGTTTAGAATTTTAGAATTTAGTAAATAGTTTTTTATGGTGTGAGCCAATCACCAATTTTTATATTAATAATATACGGCTCAAAAAATGATTGTATTAAAAAATTTATTTCAACAATTACGTTTTTAAGTTGTATTCACTCCAACAGTAAAATCATAATAATAAAACATGCAATTCAATTCTAAAACAGGTTTATTTCAGAAAACAGTAGCATACAAAAATACAAAAACATTGCTATAGTGCGAAATAAAAGTAAAGTATAAATTACATGTTGTACCATCTTCCTGGAAGGCAGGCGATGGTATAATGTTTTGTCTGTCGTTAGGTCTAAATGATGAAGATGAATTTATGCAGATGAGAAGAGCTTTTAAAATGTACTTCGGAAAACCAGAATGAAAATTGATCTCTCTGATCTCAGTTTCATTGGTCCCAACGTCACATATGTGATTGTATACTGTTCTTTTTGATCAGTAGAAGCAATTACTGTCCAATTTGATTAGTTAACAGTTTGCTCTTTTTAATAAGACAAAAGGACGTTGAGGGGGTTACGTAGGGTTCGTTTACATATAAACTCATTACATACGTATTTTGATTAAAAACTTAATATAATACAAATCATGGGCCTCCTTCTTTTAATCAATAAAAAAATACTACTTCAAACTATTTTGTAAATCAAAGTACTCTTTCAATGGCCATTGTTAAATATCAAGTAGCAACTTGAATATTAGATGTATACAACTTGTTGTAAATGAAGACGGAAAACCATAGCACAGGCTAAAAAAGGAAATAATAAACCTATCAAACTTGAGAGATAACAGTAAAATATATCAAATGTATCAATCTCAATTGAACAATTTGCGGACTATCGGTACTATATTGTGTTAATATTATAATTTTCATTAAAACCTCAGCCAGGTAGGTATAATTATATTTTTAAAATTTAAGGTAAGGAGTTCTGCCATTATTTGTACGAAAACTAACTACAATCATAGTCTTGATGAGGTGTGTTTAAAAACATCAATAACATCTATTCAATTTATAATGGCGATTTCCTTAAAGCAAAAAATGTCACTGAATTAATAGTATTCAAGCGCCGAGATTAGATTAAAACTCAAATAGTCGGTCGAAGTCGAGTGCCTACTCATGAATGCAGAGACTGTTCACGCTCTAACCAAGTACAGTAATGTCTTCCTGCTGCTGCTTCCGTGGTTGAGGAAATCACCCGGCAAACTTTGCTATTTACGGTGTGGAACAACCCTACACGCTAGACTATTGTTTTGTGGAAGCTGTATTTACATACACATGTAGGTACCGTAGCCTATATGCGTAATTTATACGCTGGAACGACCGGCAAGCCCTGCATACTAAGCGTCTGATATACACCAAAATATTGGATTTGTGATATGGCTATAAAACTATTGTGTTATGCTACCTAACGTTTTGTTAGAGGATGTTGAAGAATAAGCAGAAATCAGGTCGAAGATTATAGTTCATTAGATAATTATGAGGTACTTTTATAACTGTCGTCAGCAAAAATACATTCCTTAGAATAAATTTTTTTTCTAAATAAAAGAGTCTAAAGCCTAAAGCCTAAAGCTTTTTTCTGTATTTTTAGAGCCATATGATAAAAAAGATTCAAATCGGTCACAGAACATTACTACTACTAATACTACTGACTGCTTAACTGAGTGAACATGCGCACGTAGTGTGAGTTATCTTATTTAGACTTTTTTTGTTTTGACATTCACGATTCCTACTTATATACATTTTCACAATATTAATTTATTTATTTCGGAAATATTTATTTTGAATGCATATTATTTCACCACTTAAAATGTTTCTACCAAGTTACACCTTGTATCTGCTGTGTGAAACAAAATTAAATAAAAAGAGAAATATTTTAAAATTAATGCTAAATATGAAATTACTTGGAGGGAAAGACTAATAACTGTTCCCACTCGCCCTAGTGGCTGCAGCATTAGGACGGCAGCCAAACTGGAAAATCTCGAGGTTTAAGTTTTTATACTCAGACCTCTAATTAAGTAACTACTGTTTTAGCAATGCAAAGAAGTTTTGGTGAAACACTTTATGCGATGTAATTGCACTAATTAAGGTTAACCTTCATGGATTATAGACCGGTAGATTAATAGTAATAATGTGTAGTATATTTTCTGCGGAGCCCACTTTTGCAGTGCCAACTCGAGCTAGAGTGCAAAACATGAATATAGTTCTAAGTCAATTGTACAAACCATAAAAGAGATTATCCAGCAATGTTCTTATTTTCAAAATATGATTCCAAATCGTCAAAAAAAGATGCAGGTGTTAAAGCAAGCTTTACTAAAATACAAAGCTACCCTACCGTTATAGATCACTCGTGGTAATATACTCTTTACCATGCATTTGATAAAAAAATCACTATATGGATAATTAAGACTATAACCTAAATCATTATTTTCCAAAACCATTAGAGAATGTCGAAAAAGTCTCATTGTAAGCTTATATGGTAACTCGAACGTTCTGGCTTTCTTCCAGAATTATTAGTAGTTATTTCTATGTACCCATCCAACCACTTATTGGAAAACTCTGAGATCAAGACGGTGCCACAACTATAAGTTTTCGACCTCAACTTAAATAAGTAGGGCAAGTCTGTGCTAACCTATCTAATAAAACTGAGGCCTACATTCCATATCTGGCCAACTTGGCCAAGATTTCTTTCTTTAATCCAAGTTAGCAGCTGAAGGGAGAGCTGCCAGTCTATTCAAAGTTGGCAGCTGGAGTGAGAGCTCCAAGTCTAGTCTGCTTTATTTTGAACACGTAAAACGAGTGAACTTTTATTGTTTTTATCAACCTCATCATAAGTGAAAAACGTAGTTGTCTGAGTTTCTGAAGAAAAAATAATCGCATAGGCCTACTGATTTCCTTAGTACGCATATACTGTTGTTTACAAGTACATATGACGGATTATGAAGTATTATATACTTTACAGAAGTATGTGACAGTCGGGTTTTAAAACCTTTATTTCTGAGACTGTTCAAATCAATCTCCGCTATGCAATAATCATAAAAAATATACGTAACACATATTGTTGCTACATCGTTTCGCATTATAATTTTGTCCTATTTAGTAATTTTATCATTCCAAACAAAATACAAATGAAACTTTTATCACTTTACTCACAAGAAGTATTTTTTCACTTTGTTACGTTTTTAATTAGTTTTTTCCAAATAGTTCACCATTTAGCAGGACGGGTTCGATTTCCATATACTTGTAGGGGAAGGACGGGGATGGGGGACGAGGCTGACATTGGAGTAAGGCCAGCCTCAACACTTGGCACCCTTTTATCTGCCGCTGGATTAACATCTCTCGTATATTATACAGCTCACATAGTTTATGTACGAAGTTTCGGTTCACTTAATTCGCGGATATACATAACTAAATCAAGTTATATAATTATATAACGAATCTGGTAATAGTACACTCAATTTTCTTATGTTCACCTATTTTTACAAGATTGTTTAAACGCGTTTAATGTAGTTACATAGGGACTTAGTTACCTTTAGATCTATTTTGCCAATAGAGTAACATTGCTAATATTTTCAAGAGTACAGTGTGCAACAGAGAGTATGTACAACTATACTCAGCCAGAAATATTTTTTGAAAATAACATTTTCAATCAAAATGCACCAAGAATGTATTGTCTCCACCCAAAATAAAATATAAATTAATAAAATAGCCTAAGCTAGTTTTTTTTTTTACAAATCCTAAGTTTTACGAAGTCCAGCAAGCATCGCGTTGTAGATTAAAACTGACACCAGCCATTTAGATTTATTATCTTGTAAAATTAAATTTCTTGCTCAATAAAAAATGTTATGTTACTTTTTTGAACACGCATAAATACATAATTTTTTCGTATGCATTAACTTTTACTACACTCAATTTACATTTACTACTCAATTTACATTAAGGATGCTGTTAAACTGTCTCATCGATAAGCACTAAGCATAGTAAACCTATAAAATAATTAAGTAGAAGTCCCTCGGCATGTCAAAGCAGACTCGATGCGAAAGTAATGGTTGTCGGGCAATCTAAGAGTGGCAGTCCCGCGGGCCCGCTACAGAATATCTCATTACTCTCGATGTTACAATGTACTTTTGTTTCCCCCGTTCCCATGCGTACCGCCGCGGGTGATTGTCGCAAAATGTCTTGAAACTTTAGATGAATGAGCTCGGAGCTTCCCATTAATGTGGTACTAATGAGACCCAAGCCGGTATTTAGCACTAGACTTAGTTCACCAGTATTTGATGAAGGTATGAACAGATATGATAAACTGTTTTATAAGTTAATTTTCATAGTTTCATGTTTCATAACTTAGACGTTTGTTTCAATCTTTAATCAGAATAAGATTGACAAATTTCAATTTTTATTTCTAAACTTCCTAACTGAATTAACGTGTAACTTTACACGTAGAAGATTTTTCTCAAATAAAAAAAAACTTTATATGTAGCATAACGTATCCTATTTTGTTCCAGTCTTTCGTCCGTCATCTTTTTGTTAGATAGTTTTTTCAATAGTTTAGGCCCTAACTTCAAACTCCTAATTTTCGAAATTTTATCTTCCCACATTTACGATGTGTATGATTCAATACCTCCGTAATATTATAAAAATGGAGTTTCAAAATTATATTTTGTATTGCCTTAGTCCATGTTGGGCGCTCCAAAATTATATTTTGTATTGCCCTATTCCATGTTTGGCGTTCCTCTAGATCAATACAAAATGTACCCAGGGAAATTTATGAAACTAAATATTTTACCTACGATTTTATTCTTTATGTTGCAGTGATTTCGGCTCAGCCTGATGATCACGGAGGTGATGGAGATCTGGCGTTGTAGAGTGCCACCGCTGACCTTGACCTTGGTGACAATGGAGAACACGACGACCGCTCAGCTGAGCAACTGGACAGACCTCGACCAATCAGAGCTCAGTATTGAGGTGAGACGGGTTGGCAACCAATCAGAGTTCAGTTTGAGTGAGTTGAACTGACAATCAGAGCTCAGTACTGGGATGAGACAGGTTGACAACCAATGAGAGCTCAGTATTGACGTGAGATGGGGGGACAACAATGTTTTAAATGTATGGGTAAGGGTGATGACCCACGTGGGTAAAAAATGTTACATGTTCAAGAGCGTGATGAAATTTAGGATGTAAGCACAGATTATGGAAGGCTCAGTGAGTCTTAATTTAATTTAGCAATGCTGAGTGAAGAAATGTGTTAAAGTGACGTAATTTAATTAGGAAAAACTGAGCCAAGGAAGGTGTCGCATGACGTAATTTAGGCTGGCAACAGCAACGGTAGGGCATGGTGGGTAAAAGGTTTAGGTCATCAATCCTGAGAGACAAATCAGCGAGAGATGTAGCACAATACATCAGAGGGGTTCAGGATGGTATATTTAGAAACCGGCATATTAATTTGTAAACAGTGGGAAAATGAATATAACACCTATTCTGGGAGAAAGGGGGTGGGGAGTCAAGGGTGTTAAAGGTTAAATAATTAACTTAACAACAGCAAGTAGGCCTAATTAAGCAATTCCACTAATAAAGTAATATAAAAAATAGTACAACGTTAAACTGCGATGAAAAACATTTGCCGTACATGAAATAAAATGATTTTGCTTTAAATAAATTTTTAAGTGCAGAAAGATTTAAAACGGTACAATTAAATTAATGTTTTGGCAATCAAGAATTTGTCTTGATTTTAAGGAGCTGTTGATGATGGTGGCGGGCAACGACACTAGCGCCAACGCCACTCTGGAGGACGACGGGGGAGTCACGCTTTCGTGTGGGGAGTGGGAACCTGCCCAGCACAATCTGTTCCAGCTCTCCAATATTTTCTTCGCGGCCGCCTTCATGGTGCCCAGGAAATTCAAGCAGAGCGTACTTATGCTGAGGTAGCTGCTTTCTTTTGATAATACTAAAAACAAATGGTTTATTTACAATTCACCTTAATTTTTTCATGCTTTGATCATATTTTAGAAAATGATTTTGAGGAAGCTAGATTTTCATCCACTTACACAGTTTATAGACTAAAATCAGTAGGCCTAAATATTTCTTTGCCTACTTCAAAAGAGGACTTGGAAAAGAAGAGGCGCCTATAGACAGTTCCCTTGAAGGCTTTCATCTCATCCTGGTTCTTTATTCTCTGTAAAAGAAAAATACAGCATATAAATTTTTGTCTAGCTAAAGAACATAGATAGGTGTACTGTGGGTCAGCATGAAAAGCGGAGGAGACCTTCCTGACTCAAAAGTGATACGATAGCTGTTAAAGAACCACAAAGATATATTATGCTGCTATTTTACTGCCTCCCTCCTGCACTTTCCTTCCTAGTTCCTTTTCCTCTAATAACTGTTCAACATTCCAAACTTGCAAACTCTTCGTAGGCTACTTCATTTACCTGTTTAAATAATTCACAGTAGATCTCAGATTTTAATCATCAACAAGCTGACAAACTTGACACAATAATTAAGCACAAGCACTCTTGACATTGACATTTGCCATAACTATGCTCTCACTTTGTCATAGTTAATCATTGTGTTTGTTGTGATAATAATTTTTAGTTCTCAACATGATGTTCCACTGTCCAGGGCGCTGCTGTGTGCGGGGTTCATAGTGTCGGCGCTGTGGGCGGGCATCCACGTCTGCACGCCGGACATGTTCGCCTGGAACTTGCTGCTGGCGGGCCTCAACTTCATCCACGCCGTCATCCTCACCTGCCGCTTCCTCCCGCCCGCGCTCTCCGTCGAGCTGACGGAGCTGTACGTGCGCATGTTCAAACCGCTCAAGGTAATTCGCAACTCTATTGCTTTACGGAACTGAATGTACTATCCACAACGTCATCCTCACCTGCCGCTTCCTCCCGCCCGCGCTCTCCGTCGAGCTGACGGAGCTGTACGTGCGCATGTTCAAACCGCTCAAGGTAATACACAACTCTGTTGCCTTACGAAACTGAATGTACTATCCACAACGTCATCCTCACCTGCCGCTTCCTCCCGCCCGCGCTCTCCGTCGAGCTGACGGAGCTGTACGTGCGCATGTTCAAACCGCTCAAGGTAATTCGCAACTCTATTGCTTTACGGAACTGAATGTACTATCCACAACGTCATCCTCACCTGCTGCTTCCTCCCGCCCGCGCTCTCCGTCGAGCTGACGGAGCTGTACGTGCGCATGTTCAAACCGCTCAAGGTAATCCGCAACTCTATTGCTTTACGGAACTGAATGTACTATCCACAACGTCATCCTCACCTGTCGCTTCCTCCCGCCCGCGCTCTCCGTCGAGCTGACGGAGCTGTACGTGCGCATGTTCAAACCGCTCAAGGTAATCCGCAACTCTATTGCTTTACGGAACTGAATGTACTATCCACAACGTCATCCTCACCTGCCGCTTCCTCCCGTCCGCGCTCTCTGTCAAGCTGACGGAGCTGTACGTGCGCATGTTCAAACCGCTCAAGGTAATCCGCAACTCTATTGCTTTACGGGTCTTTGTGTAATTCAGTTCTACGCACAGGTCATTTACCTATGTGGGACTTATTATTTCATATAAACCCTTTAATGTATATATTTTATGTAATGTAAGGAAATAAAGACATTTTTTATTTGATTTGATTTGTGTAAAATCGTCACTGGGCTCGAGGAAACTTAGTTTGGTTTTGAAACTGGCTCCAAATACTTCCAGAATTTATAAGTAGTCCGTAACACATTCAATTTTGAACACGTTGTACAGTCCTTGCACTATACAAAATTATATCTACATTTCGCCTCATGTTTCTTTGAAATCTAAAACAATAACAATATATTCCTTAACAGGAAAATAAGTCTAAAATTTACTTTGAAAATTACATTTATTTGTTGAAAATTATATCTACATTCCGCCTTATTGTTCCTTTGAAGTCTAAAACAATGAATTGTCACTGAAGTACTTTTTTCAAACTTTAAAAAAAAAAAATTAAGTCTCAGGGGTGTTGAGACGTATGTAAATCAGTCTCAAATTTACTTTGAATATTACATTTATTACTACGAGTAAAGCTATGAATTAGTTTTGACTTAATTATTTTCTTCGTTATATAAAAGTCCTTGCTTTATTGTACTATCTTCCATCTTCCTCTACAGCACTTAACTTTACACTCTCCTTACCAATCAATAAAGTTTCACTTTGTACTACGAATCACTTCCATACATGTTCTTTGCAAAAAAACACAAAGTATTTTATTTTTGGAGCAAGAGAGCTGTTGTAACGAAGAAGATAAACCATATTTAAGTAAAGCATACGGTTTAGAAGAAATGCGACATTATTAAGCAACATGTGTGTCTGTGTCAGGTGTCGAGGAAGCACTTCAAGGAGCTGGCGCGAGAGGCGTCGCTGCTGCAGCTGGCGACGAGCGAGAGTTACGCCGTGGAGGACCGCACCCCCGCGGACGAGCGGCTCTCCATACTGCTCAGAGGGAAGTGAGTAGGCCTACTGATTGCTAGTCTTTCCCATGAAATACAAAATTTGTTCTTGTTGTTGTTGGTGTTGTTTCTAGAATGTTGTGGTCATGGGCGGATTTCTGGGGGTGCCCGGAACCCCCGGATTTTTTGTGGCTTTTCGTCAGGGAAGTAGGGGGGAAATTATTATTAACGCAACATTGAACGAAGCATTACATAAATTGAAAAAGGGTTGTGGTTAAATAAAATAAATAGCTATAAATAGGATTTTGATAGGAATTTGAAGTTTTGGAATATAGCATACGATACTACAAACTTTAGTTGAGCTGGCGCCCCCAAAGATTGTGACCGAAACCCGCCCATGATTGTGTTTCTGCTATAAAGGTTTCCAGTTTCTAATTCACATTAATTCAAGGCGACGCCGACGTCACTGATAGATTTGCATTGTCTCTTTTTCCAAATAAAATAATTGTCTTTCGTTGATATAAAATGTGATTCATTGTGTGATATTTTAGTTTGAGTTTCCTCAATTTCCATGCATAGGCGTCTGATAAATATTTTTACTTCATGAGTAATTGACATGATATTGTATACTTTTCCTCACCAATCTGCGTTGCAGGCTGAAGGTGACGGTGGAGGGGATGCACCTGCACTACATCCACCCCTTCCAGTTCATAGACTCGCCGGAGTGGGAGGCCGGCCACGAGACCAGCGACGACCTCTTCCAGGTGAACGGCTTTAGCATAATACTAGGGTTGAACCAGTGCAGGGTTATTTGTAGAAGTAATGACACACGTTTCTTTTATGTTAAATAATGTTTTTATCGTATTAAGAATTAAAAACAGTAAAGGTCAGTGTTTTGAATTTGCACGTGATATTCCAGCCTTAAGGCCTATTCATGATCACAAGCATGCAAAGTTTTAAGTTGATCCCATAAGAGGTTTGATAAGTAATTCACTCCAAACTGCTACATAATCACCTGTTTTAATGAATGTCACATCATTGATGCCGAAAGTGGCTTCTTTCTGTCCACTGGGTTGAAAATGTCAGCAACCATAGCAATTGAATTGTCTCATCAAAAAGAACCTCAATGGTTTGGTTGTCACAGGTTTAAACATTTTGTACTTTTTTAATGTTGTTTTTTTTATTATAACTAGTGGATCCGAGCGCACGGAATCGTGCGCTACTCTAGCAGAGCGATAATTCAAATGGCGACAAATTTAAAACACAATCATGCTAACACGATCCGTCTTGAGGGTTATGTTTACACAAATTAAAAAATAACAGCAATTAAATTATCCAGCTGATCAAAATGTAAACAATTATGTTCTTCATAAGGATAACATGGGAACTTTAAAAGCCAATGGGGCAGAGCCCAAGGGACTTTTTCAAAAATGTAAGGCCAGTTTGCAAATCTACGCGACACGCTCTTTCCAATGAGCCGTCATTGATCAAAATCGGTTAAGAAATGACGGAGGAGTTCATAAGACAAATTTCGTGTTGGCGTATTAATTATTATTATTATTATAATAATGAAGTGTAGCCCTGTGAAAAATAGCATTCGTGCCTCGGTTGAATAGGTTTTGCAGGTTTTCGATTGTTTCAAGTATGACACTGTCTCGAGTCTGCAAAATCTCATCTCATTTTCCACCCTAAGGGCATAATACACTACTATATTGTTTTCAAAATAATACACTCCGGATAAAACTTAACGAAGAATCTATTTTGTGCGACCTTTTCCGGACATATTTAATTTTCAACATCGAACAAGACTCACATTCATGTTACTTCACAAGAAATTGAGAATTTTACTCACATTCTGTTACACCTCGATTTCTTTGACATAAAACTAACCGATGGTTAGAACATGAAACATTCTGCTTTAGCAGGTAGTTATGTAGTATATTTGACGGAGGTTTTATTGGTGAAGGTGACGATAACGGCAGAGGAGGACAGCCTGTACCTGTGCTGGCCCAAGCTGCGGATGGACCGCGTGCTGCGCCACCGCCCCATGCTGCGCACCATCCTCTCCAACCTCATCGGTCAGTACACCTCACACCTCCACTCTACTTCCCAATACTTAACACTTATACAATTTACTGTTTGACTTCCTTGTTTTTAGCTAGGTTGGCATCAGAAAATACCGAGTGTTCTTAAATAGCTTTTTTTTCTTGGAAGTGGCTATATAATGCATACATACCATTTTGAAGCTTAGTTTATTAAGATTTATCTAAAAAAGTCGGAAACCAATGCTTTTGGTGATTCCTCAGTAAAATTTAAGCTATCGTTTAAATTTGGAGAAAAACTATGAAGTTAGGTAAAATCTAAAGTGATTTTTTCAAGAACCGAATACACTAGTATATGATCATTTACTTCAAAAAGCAGTAGTTAAGGAATTCAACCCGATAATACGAGGGTTAGTTGAATTTAACTAGTATTCTTACCACCCCACATCAGTAATTCAAAAACTCTGTCATCCTTATCAAAGGATCGGTGAAAGGCTGAGTAAAACTGCAGTAGGCGAGAAATTCAGCAGTTCCTTTTATAATTCTTTTTGATTGGATTTTCTCTACCTACAGCCATAATTAGTGTATCCGTTTTTTGAAATCATAAAAAATATATGATTTAACCTAATTTTGTTGCCTTTTCCACAATATAGATGATCATTTATATTATCCTGTGACATTGCAAGCATCAACAAAAAATGTTTCCGACTGTTCTAGATAAAAATTAATAATATAAGCTTAAAAGTAGTATATTTAACACATGCATGACCATGCCACTTCTATGAGAAAAAAGCTACTTGCAGTAAATGTTTCCAGTACTTTAGGAATGGATATGTTACGGCATAATATGTAACTGGAGCCCACCAGTTGGACGAAATGGTATATTTCGCAACAAGGGCCGAAAATGAGGTTTTGCAGGCTCTCGATCGTGTCAAATTCTCGACTTCGTCTCGAATTTGACACGATCGAGAGCTGCAAAACCCTTTCGGCCGAGGTGCGAACGCTATTTTTCACCACACTACACAATGAAATATACCCTAAATAATCAAAAAAAACTGATTATTATTTGACTCACTTGAAAACAAAACACAGCTATGAAAATCATATGATCGCAACTATCCTGTCTTGAATGCCGTATAATTATGTGATGTTCTGACGTTGTTTCAAGCAAATAAACGATCAGCTGACTTTCGGCCCTAGGGCCCCAAACGTTTTCGGTCCTGTGGCGGCAAACAGTGTGTTTCGGTCCGCGTTTGACGTTTGTAAAACAGGTGATTTCGTCGTAGTGTGGTGAAAAGATATTTGGTCGTTGCAGGCACCCAAAGTAATATTTTTTGACGAAATAACTTTGGCTATATTTATGATCGTTTTATATAAAAAAGCCATATAGTTAGTGCAACTATTTATTTTTACGATTCGCGACATTCATCTGTATTACAGGATAAAAAACATGCAATATTATATTAAATAATTTAATAATGTATGATTCTACGATGTAGGCCTACTCCCAAACATCACGTTTCTCTGCTACACTTCTATTTTAGTCGCTCACTTAGAAACAACTAATTAGTTGTTCGACAAAATACAAACTAAATTATTCGACAAATAATTTACTAATACAAAAGAGTGAAAAAAGAAAGCCAGTCAAGATAATTAATTCAATGTCAAGAAGCACAGGCCTGTTACTCTGGTGTATTGTTTTTGTTTTATTTTTATTTGTTTAGTTTTGTTCATAGATTATATTGGATTTATTTGTTGAAATATAAATATTATTACCTGTCCTATCAATATTGAAACAAATTTCATGGTTATGATGATTTTCAGGTTAGGAAATGATGGCGTAAGTGTTTAGTAAGTGTATCAAAAAAGTGTTTGACTTTTAGAGTTATTTTAATATTGAACCAATAGATCATAAATAATGATGATTGTGATAGTTTTTCTTTGGACATTAGTATGGCAAGAACTTATATTTTAGAGTAGTAACTCTATGTATTATACTTTCAAATGAGGTGTGCCGTGTGTTGTTGTGTGACCAGGTAGTTACTGTAGATTAGGGTGTGAAAATTCTTAAAATATGGTATTTATATGGTTAACGTTAGTTTTTAAAAACCTCAATGTGATCCCAACATTTTCACAAAGCATTAAATGTGACACTAATATTTACACTATTATGTACACACGTGATCTGACAGAGGTATTGTCTGTTACTCACACAATACACGAAATAGAATCACCATATAACGTTTCCTGTGTTAATAGTGTCAGGTTAACACAGATAATGTTGAAATGTTTTTTTAGGACACTATTCTAATTATCCTTAAAGCAGAAATTCCCTTTCACATTATTAGAAAATTAGAATAACACTCCCTTCTTAAGTCGGAACGCAATATAGATACAGTAGACATATTGTATCAAGAGTTTTGAAGGAACCTGGTACTCGCTAACTTGTCAAATTAATACTTCAAGGTCAAATTAATACTTGAATGCTATATATTTATAAACATTTTGAAATGCTTTTCTAGAGATGCTTTTTTATGTTACACAATCAGACACATTTATTGGGCGCACCAATAATTGATTAATATATTTTGATCAATAATATTAATTATATATATTTTAAAATTCTGTTATAAGATTTAACTTATGACTTCAATATTTATTATAATTTATTTTATTATTTATTATAGTTACCTGTTTGCGTTTGTGTTTGTGTCTAAAATGCTTATAGAAAATTAGAGAAATACTAAATGCATGTTGTGGTGTCTCATTCATTATAGGCAATACATAAATTATTGTTTTTTTCAACCTACAATAATTCAAATAGAATCAGTTATAAAACTTGAAGTAGGTTTTAGCCCTGTATAGACATGTATATAAGTAATAAAATATTTCTATACTTATAATTAAAACAACATACAGCAACAGTTGTTTTTCATTTAGGATAAAGTAAAAGTCATTCAAGTTTTTTATGAAACGGTGCTCAATCAGATTGGGAAAAATAGTTTTATATATGATATCATTTTCATATGATATGATAATTTTTATGACTTATATAAAAAAGTTTGATTTTATATTAACTAGATTTTTAAATATTTCTTTCTGCGATTGAATCAGTTTTAGCATACAAATACTCATCAGTGACACAGTCTACAAAAAAATCATCCTTAACAGGTTCTATTTCAAAACTAATTTTATTGATTCTCTTGCTATTAAAAATACTTAAACAAAAAACTTCACTCAAAAATAATTCCAAAAATTTAATTTTTGTGAATTGCTTTACTTATTTTCCTAATTTTGTATCAAGTTAAGTGGTTTATTTAACTTAAACCAGTCTATCAAATCAAGCACTCAGTGGCACGCTAAAGCACTGTTCATGCCATATCTCTGACTATGGCTTAGTCAGCCAGTAGTAAGGCGCGAAGGGACAGGGGGTGCTTTTCTGAAAACATTGTTCTTTAGCCCCACTGCTTGTCAAATGTTGGGTATACCAATATAATTTTTTTAAACCATCATATGCAACAGTTGCGTAGTATTCTTAGCTGGAGATATATCTATTGCGCAAACTGTTCTGTTCTTTCCTCCAGTAATAAGACTGTAACCTCCATGGTCTGCGCAGGCAAGGACATAACGCAGAAGCTGTACTCGCTGAACGAGCAGCTGGGCTCGGCGCTGCAGTTGAACATGAGCAGCAAGGCGAGCCGCTCGGACCACTGGCGTCACGTCATGACGCGGTCGCTCAGCGTGGACGCGGTCAACACGGGGACCAAGGGGCACGTGCGGTCGCTCGCGTGGCGCCAGGGGCAGCAGCGCGACCGCCGCAACTCCCTCACCATGAGCGGCAGTGAGTACAGTGTTGAAGACGCATTATCTTTATTTCATCTCTATTGCTAGTAGACTGAGACGGTAGTGTGTCCTAAAACCCGACTGCTTGGAGGTCAGGGATTGTGGATAGTTATGGGCAATGGCTTGTGGGTGCAATATTCCCTGGTGGGGATTAATGTCCACAACAGAGAAAACTACGTTCATAAGACCATCTTCATAACCATTCATTGGTGAAATGTGGTTTTGATTTTAGGTTAAACTGTAGTTCCCTTGATTTCCAATGGCTTTTGAGCTGTTAACAGTCCTGTCTAATATAAAAGACAAAAGAAAAAATTTCATTATTAACATACTATTCTCCAGGAATAGTAATAGCGTCACAAATTCAGAACAAGATACAATGGATGTTGTAAATTGAGCAATACAATAGAGTGGTAAAATTAACAGACATTACTGAAAAAAATTATTGATAAAACTCAATAAAAACAATTAACTTAGGATGACACACTGATCGAAAACCAAATTAATAAAACTCATCATGAACAACATTAAGTTTTAGATTAAAAAATGGCAACAATATAATTCAGATAAAGTTTTAATAAAGGGTGTTGTTAATGATTACCAACCTTAATCAGTAAGACCACATGATTGCCCACAGTCATCCTTCTCTCCTCTCTCATTTTTATCCTTAGGTTAGAATACCTACCTGGGTAGGTCGACATTTCAAGTGGAAATATTAAAATATAAAATATTTCTGTAAAAACCTGACTTTTCAATCTACTAACAAAAAATACAAAAAAATTTAGATTTTCGTTTTATTAGAATGTGATTGAACGGTAAAACATAACAAACATTAAAACCCATAGTCCAAAGACAAAATTCAAAAAAATTAATCCGAAAAAATTATAAAAAAATCCATCTGAAAAAACCTCATCCAAACATTGCAAAACAAAACATAACTCGCCTACAAGTAGCTTATAAAATAAATTTAATTGCTGAGTTGAAAATATTTTCTGATTAATTTTATTGTAGTTTCATGAATAATTGATCCAATTTAACCAGCAATCAAAACATTTGTGATCCTTGAATATTTCATCAACCGAAATGTTTTAATATCAACTGTAAAGAATGATTGCAAACGCTGATTATAGTGATGGAAATGGAAAACGAAGGTTAGCCATATAATCAATTACATATTCTGTTTAGTAATGGTGAGATCAAGTGTCCGTGTAACTTAAAAAGGATTACAATTTAGTAAAATTTAGTTTAAATTTTTTATTGCATTAATTTGATAATTTTTCAAAAATGTGATTAATTTTTATGGCGATGACTGAGTATTGCTTGGGACATGGACAGGAAGAACACTGATACCACCAAAATGAAGTATGCCCTTCGTTTGAGCTCATAATTGCTGAGTAGATGAAAAAATTAGTAATTAAGATTTTTTATGTATGGACAAAATATTGTAGTGAGGAAAAATAAATGCATCATATTTCATTATTTTTAAAAGTGTACTTATGACTTTAAAAAATGTACCGATACACTTCAGTAAAAAAATCGATTAAGGAATAAATATTACTTCTTAAAATAGGTCTATTAACAAATTATGAAAACACCCACTTCAATAAAAATATAATCCTGCAGTCTAATTACTAAACAAAACTAGCATTGTTCTCTTCATTTTCAATTAAAAACTCTCTGGAGGCAAAGTTTGATTCAATATTTCTGGAATCAAGCTAATTAGCGTTAGTCCAAAGATTAATGGCTTTTCAGTCACAATCCTAACCAATGACTCTGTGTCACAGCTGGGGAAGTGAATTTCATTTCATTTAATGATTCCCTCCAAAAATAATCCAGAGATTCAATTTACCAGATCAATCAAGAAACATTAACGTACATACATATCTTACTTTTTTTATTTTGCTTGTAATAAAAAATGAAAAAATATTCAACCTAAAAAAACCAACTGATTTTTTCAATCCAACTGATTAGTTTTGGGTTCACTGTTCACAACTGGTGGAAAGGAATAGTTGAGGGGGAGGTTCTCCCCACAATACAAACCATGATTTTTATCTAAAGACCACAATATAGGTAGCTTTACAACAAGTTTTATAACAAAGTATAACAATTCCAATTCATTTTTCTCAGATTTTGAATTTAAACTGTTGCTTCTGCCCACAGGCCAATCCCCGCTAAGAGGGGGGCAGCAGCAATGCTGGGTGCCTATTGTGGCCAACCACTTTCCCGCAACGTCACCGTTTGTGTCGTCTACCCCGCCCCCCGCAACCGCCCCCGGAGGCGGCCCCGCCAGCCCCGTGGCGCTGATACCTGTCCCGGTGATAGTGCCCGTGCTGCCCCCGCCCCCCGCGGCCTCTCGACCTGCCCGGCGACCCAGAGAGGTAAACGACATCATACTACACTTTTATAAGCAACAAATTGGAGTCTACTGGAGGTACCACTACAATGATTTTGGTGATATCAGATTGGCTTAATAAGGGGTGGGGGGAGGTAATCATGATCTATGATATACCGTTCTTAAACGGCAATTTGAAACGATTCAAATCTTAAAAGAATGAGCAATGATTGGAAGCAGATCTTAAAAATATGTCATCAATGCTAATAGATTGGTTAATTTCAATAATTATTACTGTATTTTCCTAAATTGACTTTCAGGAACACGGAACACGATCAAACAAATTTCATCTTCCTTTTTTTGAAAATGAATTTTCATTTTCGATAAATGAAATGGTTTGACTCATTTTAATGAGTTGATTGTTTTGGGTTGGTGTAATGCAAGAAACGAAGTTACTCCCCCTCATATTTCCAACCTGATAAAATTAAAAGGCAGCAGAAATACTATTGCGTGTTACCTCCAGTGGCTCTAACCTCCATTGTTTTTCTTATAATTTAAAATATTATTTGTTATTTCTACTAGCCAATTTTTTTCAAAAGAACACCAACTTAAAATAATTTCAAGTACAAGAATAAACTACTTCTGCTGGCCTCTTCTTTAAATAAATCCTATGTCATATTAAAACGGATTGTGACATATTAAAATAAACCATGAAAAAGATTGCATCCTTTTTCATGAATATCTGAGCAGCTGCTTCCTGAAATATCTTGTTTGCCCAAATATTTTGTCTCTATGGCTCGTTTCTTTTTCCCAGGTAAAATTCGACGAGAGCAAAGTCTGACGACAGCTCTCCGGGAGGAGGAAGAGGGGGACTTCGTTCCGGGACAAGAAGGTAGACACCCCGGAGACAATCCCCCTGTTCCACTTCCCCCCGGGAACATAGTTGAAGAGAATTCGTCACCACATTCATTTAACGAACTGCCTTTCTGTATATTGCGAATGGCCCCTTGCCTTATGGTCAGTGATGTGATGTTTATCCCTTCCTACATGTCCTGAATTGGCTAACGTAACTTTTTGATTATTTAGTGTTATGTGATATATAAGCTGTTTTTGAGAAAATAACGGTATTCTAATGTGGATCAGTGAGGAAAGCCGAGTGAGCTTTAATTCAATGGTAAATCAAAAATTACAATAATCTCATAATCTTTTTATAAACTAAAATTGTTTTATTAATATTATCATAAATCATTATAGTTATAAATAACAAAGATCCCATTATTTTTGGGTGATCATGTAATGTGGGTTGGGAACACTTCCTTGAATGATATATGCAAGGAATACTTCAACATAGAAAAGAGTAAAATGTCAGATGTAACCTCGGTATAATATAGTCAATTAAATGAAGTTAAATTAAAATTGTTAAACATGTGTTGTGATTATAAAGCTTAAAGAACAAATTGCATAAGCTTAACTTAAGGTTTCAACAGATAAATGGTCTAAGGCCTAATATGTCAAGCTCATTATTTTTTTTTATTGTATTAAAAGCCTAGATTTTAAACTTTCAAGCCTAAATATGTATTTTAAAGAATTAAATAAAAATCTAAACTCAGTTAATTTATAAAACTTTAAGCACAAAAGAAAAGTTCCAATTCATATCAATGAAATGTTTATTTTCAAACTTTAAAGGTCCAATGCTTTTTGCTCAAGAGGTGTAGGGGATTAGAATTATAAGAAAGTGACCTTTCAATTCTATTTAAATTTTATAAGTGGAAATTGTATTACTCTTGAATCATACTTGCATTCATTGAAAACTTCAGCTTCTAATTTTGAAAATGTATTTTCATTCATATTTAATAAATTTAAATAGGTAGTTAAGTTTTCTGACATTTAATCGTAAGAAGTTGTTTGATTCTAAGCAAATATAGTTTATTTTGTGTACAATACTTCACATTCTGTTGACTCGTAGATACTGATACTAACACATAAACTAAATTGAATGACGGTAGCTATAAAACTGATTATTTTATTAATTTATTTTGATTTAATTTAGTTCAAGAGTAAGATTGGAACCTCAATGGTGTGTCTGTTATTACAGAATTTCAAAGAAAAAGATTAGCAGATCAAAAGCAAATAAGACAATCATTTGACTAATTCAAGTTGAACATAACGAGCATCAAAATAGGGGAGAGCGGGGTATGGCCGTACACTTAAGCGAGATGCCTCATTGCTCCTATAATAACGATTCTAGAAGAACACAAACAGCGTTTAAAGTTACTTCAGTTCATTGGCTACTAATTTGTCATAGATTTTCCTGGATATTCTTACAATGTTTTTAGCAATAAATTTTAAGAAAAACCCTTACACTGTACGGATTTACCCCAAGGGGTGGGGTAATGCCGTACATTTGTTGGGGTAACACCGTACACTAATATAATTTGACTTAAGGAAGGAATTAAGCATCAAAGCTTTGCAAAAAGGCGTTTATTACATTAATGTATAAAAAATAGTAAAGGAAAAGCCTAAAGTTTATATATTTATGGTTTCTACTAACATTAATCGTTAAGTATTAGTTCAAACACCTAACATATAAAATTACAAATAAATGTCTCTGGTTTCTCCACATTGTTTCAAGGGATAGCGCAATAATAATATTGCCAGAGTTTAATGATTGTTATAAATCAATAAAAAAAGAGAATAATAAAAGAGAACAATAAAACAGAAGCCCAATGTTTATGGGCCCGATGTTTATCACGTCATTAATAGCGCATTGCATCGCTTCTTCACTCCACTGGCATCTATCAGTTTTTCTCTTGTAGTAAAGAACCATTTGTAAAGAGAGAAATTTGCTAGTTTAAACAAATAACAATGTATTTAATAAATATAAACGAAAATAACATCACCTTTATGTTACCATAACAACCCATTTGGGGCAATCCCGTACACCTGTGTACGGGAATACCTCGACTGGGACCCCGTGGACATTTTGAAACATAACCTCAAATCTATAGCACGAAGAAATCACAACCTTACTGTAAATTGTAACAAAGGAAATGAGCAATTGTTGGGTATAATAGTTATTATCTAATACGTAACGATTATCCACCTACCTCTTATTTCCCGTAGATGAAAAGTAATAATGAAACAATTAAAAACAAAAGTTTTAAGTGTAAAAACTGGCGTAGTGACGTCACGGCGTTCAACTCTCTCCTGCGAGCTTTCGGCGTTAGCCGCTAGGTTGCAGCACTGACCGGGCCTCTCTATCCCCCTCCCGGAACCGGAAACCATGGTGTACGGCCGTACCTCGCTGTACGGCTTTACCCCGCTCTCCCCTACTGTAAATATCCTTGATGGATTACCAGTTATTGGACAAAATGTTAAATTCAACTAAAAAAATTGTGTTGTTTGAGTTTTATGAATAAAGGTGGATTTACTTTTGTCATTGACTTTAACTTCTGTATTCAAAGTCAATGTTTTTATGCAATATTAATTTGAAAGAATCACATCTGACTTTGTGATAGATTTAAATTATTGTGATAACTGGAGCAGATTATATAGGATAATGTGTAGAACAAAAATGTTAGCCTACCTGTTAAGCAGAGACATATATATCTCCTGAAAACTTATTGAGATCATTTTGGACTTTCTTACCATACTTAACAAAGTATTTAAACATATAATGACAATGAAGCATTCTTATTTTAACTTATTTTCCTCGGATTTGGTAAAGAAAGTCTGTTTTGGCAGATCCCGCCTAAAATTCACATGTAAAAGAAGCTGTTTTTGCCCAAGACCTACAGGTAAAGTACTAATTATTCTGAAAGAGAATTTTTTTAGTATAATAATTCATGGCTTTGGCTGATTCCGGACTTAGGCTTATCATGTGTATTGAATTGAGTGGTTGTTTCTATCAACAGTTTTTTATGTAGTTGTGGTCTGGACTCTAAACGAGCACCACTTGGTCAGTTAGGTGCTTTTACATCAGAAACTGCCTTTCCCAATTGTACCTGGTATAGTGGGTAGACTTAAGCCTCACTCACTTTTTGATAGGCTCAAATACATGTAAAAAAATCATTAGCAATTGACAGAGAAGCAACTCTGCTAACCAAGATTATTGATTCTTTTAAACTTTCAACTTGGACGTGAAGGAAAAATATAACATACTGTAGTTACACAATTTAATTTCTTTCTCATATTTTTCATTACTAAATCACAAGATCCTGCTTGTGTTTGCAACTGTAAATACAAATTTGAAACATCGATTTTAAAGATTTTTTTGTTAAATCGACATGGGGATAAGGAACCAAAATAGTTATGTATTATTACAATCATTGAAGTCATAAAGTATGATAGTGAAGCTACTGGGTCATATGCCTAGGGCCTGGAAAGATTAAATTCATTAATCGTTTGAATTCCAAGCTACTAAAAGACAACCTACAATTAAAAAAAGTGAGTGACGAGCTTGTGGCGAGGGCAGCTAGTGCCTTTGTGTTTGCCTAAAGTCATGTCATTGATGTTTTAATTATCACCACCATTTAATTTCATGTGGTATTTCATCGAAAAAAAAGCCTTTTACACTTTATCTGTTAGATAGTCTCATAAATTACATTATATAAACTTTGCATTATATTGCTAAATGTAACAGTGATATTGATATTACCATTTTCAAGAAGCATTGGCTATAACAGTACTAAATACAGTAGAACCTCACTAATTCAAACCTCGACAGTTCAAAAGCTTCTACAGTTGGTATATTTTGTCTGCATTCTTTAAACAAACTCTAATATAAAAAAATATATATATACACTGACAGTTCGAAATATTTTAAACTCAAATTTAGCCTCTAATATTCAAATATTTGTCTACTAGGGCCCATCCAATTTGAATTTTGTTCCTTAAATTTAAACTCAAGCTACAGTTTAACTGTACAGTTTGAACCAACTCTGGTTAAACTTTACAGTTTGAACCAAGACCTCTGTAAGCCTCAGAAATTTTAAATAAACAAAAAATTGAGCCTTTTGACTCATGGACTCATGTGTACCATGCAATAGCTGGTCAAAATGATTTGGTTATGCAGACGTAATTTTTGTGAGTTTATAAGCCAGTCATGCAAGGCAAGATAACTTACAAACACTAATGTACGGGATTTGAGAGAAATGAAAACAACAGGCTTCCCTAAAAGTTATTGTATACCTACAGTTTTTATTGTATCTGATTCCAATAGAAATAATGTTGGTTATTTTTATTTGTAGTTTGGCCTGAAATAGTCGCAAGAGAAAGTAGTAACATTGTTTTATAACAATTTTGACTGGGTTATTCGAATCACAGGACCGAAAATAATTGGAAGCCAACAATGAAGATTTTTAATTGTCCCTTGTCTTTCTTATGCTTATCTATTTCACTAATGTAATCATAATTCTGTCATTGCTAGTGAAATCAAAGTCTTGAGTTTGATCACTTGTCTTAATGTAAATTTTCCCTTGAATCTAATTCTTAAATAGGCATTTTTAAATATCAATATTTGTGACCTGCCTATGGAAAAGGGACCTTATCTTACCACACAAAATTTTACAGGACAGCAAGTTTTAGAGGATATAATAAAAAATCACACTTTCTGATTTTTATTGTTTCTTACTGTTTGTATGTTTCCAAACAATATCTGATCCATCTTATGCCTGACTTTAACTTTCAACATGGTTAAATTAATCTTTTTTTGGAACCCTTGCAACCTGGAGAAAGGGACCTTAATTTCCCCGATGCTATTTTAACGCTTTGAAGTTAAGAAAATCCGAGAGTTCTGTGAGGAATAAACGCAGGACTTGCTAAGCCCTGATCCAGGAATCAGATGATGAAAATTTACAGGATCTTCAAAAAGAAGTAATTGACATTGTATAGCTCCTGGTCCATGTGAAGTTTCAAAACAAACAAAAATGTAGTAGAAGTTCAAGAAATTAAAAAGAGAAACTCAGACACCTAATGTGATGACATATTTTGTTAAGATTTGTATAATAAATTCTTACTTGAGTATGAAATTAAAATTAACCTTAGTTTTTTTCGTGTAAAAAGACAGTTTGTCTTTAAAACGCTATGTTTTTTTTATTACTCCCATCCATTTAAGCACCATTCTACACATAATTCAAACAATTGACACAAATTCAATGGTGGATTCATATTATTCAGCTTTAAATTTCTGACAAAATTATATAAAAAACATAACCAATAATAAGTACTGACAACAAAATTGAAGTTAGAAATTTATAAAACTTTAGACCTTGATTTCCTAAAATTGATGTTTTTAAAATTTCAAATTCAACAATTTACAAATTAGGCATTTTTTAAGATATCTTGAAAATTCTTTCACCAGTTTGTTTGGTGTTTAAAGTAGATTAAGGATAGACTAATAACTCAATTTCGAAAAATTGGAAGTTAAGGTCCTTTTTTCCCTTGGCGGGTCACCTATTTATTATACAATCAACTGATAATTTTAAAACTCTGTAGGCATCTTTGTCTTAATTTCCAACACTTGGACCAACCTTAGTTTTCAGTTATACGTGGACTTTATCTCCTTGATTACCCCCAATAATCTAGGTTCCAATGTACTTTCATTATAGAAACAGTAGTGTTATAATAATTGAATAAAGTTTTTAGCCCAATAATTTATCATTTAGTTCCCAATAACATCTATCGTTAAAACCCTGTTATTTTAAACATCCTATTGGAAACTAATTGGCTGCCCCCTAAATTTTGAATACGTGAGGTTCTACTGTAAAAATAAAGTGTAGATCAAACAGATATTGTAAAAAAGATTGTTTGTAAGTTCATTGAGGAAACTCTTACTATTAAGTTAATTGTTATTTTACACAAATGTAACAGAAAATTATATGTTAACATGATCTATTTTATGTACAGTCATACTGTAATAAAGTAATTTATTTCTGGATACAGTACAACCATGACCACCTTTATTTAAAAGTAGGTGATCAAGCTGAGGCATGACTGATTGATGCATTTAATTGACAACATGCTATCATGATCTATAAAGTATAATATACTGATTTAAATGAAAACATAAAATTTCCAATCTCATGATTCCTGTTTAGAGATTTTAAGTTTAAGAAAACTAATTTCATTATCCAATTGTTAGCTGATTCATTAATTGATGGTTTTGATTAATTAATAATCAGCCATCAATTAGTGATGCAAATTAATTAGTGGCTCATGAATTAATTTACAAATCAGCTAATCTATCATGACTATTTCATTATTTCTGAAAGCATACTGAAAGCATATAACAACGTAAAATAAATTATAACCCGTAAATCAAATTGTCTGTATTCCAACGCTAACCTACATCTTCGTTGAATTGATTCTGTTTCAATCTAAAGGGGCGTTACAAAGAATTATCTAAAATAATAAATTAAAATAGTTAATAATTTTTCCAAATTTTAACAGAAATAATTTCAGTTGTATCATTTTGCAAAAACTATGAAGTGATCTAATTTTTCATAGGGGGTATCTCAATAATAAAGCTGCTACAACATTATTTTAAAATAGTCCCAAAAAGTAGACAAAAACATTCCCATTTTTCAAATTTAACTAGGGAAAAATTGGCTTCCTTTTTCAGTAAATCAAAGACTTGTTTAAAAAAATGCCATATTTAAAAATCATACAAAAGCTATAAATAAACAAATCGTAAGCATATCAATTTAAAAATTCTGCTTAGAAAATCTTATTTTTTGAGGAGTAAAAGTGAGTTTTCAAGTGTAAACCTGCTCCAGATATGTTGATAAGACCGAGTCATTGTAATGGAACAGATATTAGTTGAAAACATTTGAATTTAACAGACCTATCGGTGCTACAGCCCACTTAACTAGTTTGATTATTTTCATGCAGAAGCTGATTGCCCATATGAATTAATTGTTAAATAGCTGCTAGTAGTCAGCCGATTCTTACTTGTATGTGTTTCTGGTGTCTTTCATGGTTTTCTGTTAGGATGTTAGAGTAGGTTATGTGTTTGTTCTCTGTGTTTAGTTAAATGTCTCTCTTAGTTTCAATCGCTGTGAAAATTCTTTTGTTAGAGATGTTGTTTGTGTATGTTGTTATTGACTTGCCATTTACATTGTATCATTGACTTTATATCTCTTGAGATGTAAAGTCAATGATGGTATTTTATAAACTAGTTACTTAATTCATTACTTGAGATGATAAGCTGATGATTATGATTTAAAAATTAATCGACTTTCATGTACTACTGTTTTCCAGGAAAATTATAAACAAAAATATAGCTTTAGTTCCAGGTTTATTTGTTTTAATAGAAAATTAAAGTCATTTAAATATATTACAACATATTTAAAGAAAAATTTGTAAACCACACCATTTTGCACTTCAGAACTAAGCAGTTAGCCCTTAAAAAATTGTAGGAACTCCAAAGTGGTATTTAAATGTGTATGAATAAGTAATAATACTTTAAATTTTGTCAACAGATGTATCATTCATTAATATAGTAACACATTTAAACATCAGATGTAAACTACCTTATACTCAAGAATTACATCAATATTGCAAAATATTTATGAGTTAATTTTACACAAGAAATGCACTTCCTGGAGTTAAAATATTACAATTTTACACCATTGACTATTAATAGCCAAAGGTGACATCTCTATCAAACCTCAAATTAATCAAAGGGAACAGTAGTTTTACAAAGTATTTCTGGACAACGAATGCATAAGAGGAGGCTGGCTTCAACCACACCCTGTAAATAAAGTACACCTCGGATTATCCAGATTAAAGTGACGAAGACGTAATCCAGATAGAAAAATTAGAATAACCCTTAATTACTATAAAACCAGTGCATGTTATGACTAGAGTTCATGGAGTAGTATCCCTGCGAAAGTGCTCTCATCATTAGATTACAGTGAACAACTTACCACTGTAATCTATGATGGTGTACACCATCAGGTATGATGATGGTGTACACCATGGTAAAAATGATTAATCATGGGATACAAATATTGCTTCTTCGCACGGCACTGTACTATACATACATATTTGACAGACATAGATCTCATGGCATTACCCCGGCAGACAAATTCTATCTACGTTGTGTGAGAAACTGTGTGTGTTCTCGATAGATTTATGGTTCAGCAGTCGAATTTCAGAGATCAAAACTTTTCCTCGGGTTTGAATTCAACGTAATTATTAGTAAGTTCCATTTATTATGATACTTTGCCTGATATTACTGAACTGCAGTCGCATATGAAAGTAAAAAATGCTATTTAAGAGTAACCTTGCATTTACACCAAAATTCTACTCCTCAACCTCATCCATATAATCATTGATCCGGGTAATTTGGGTCTGGATAATCCAAGGTTTACTCTAATTATCTTGCCCTTGGGGTGCATCATATCGCAATGTAATATGTGCATTTGTTCACAGCCAGTTTGATACCCGATGTTGTTATATGTTGCGTGAACCTGTTCAACACTGTTGTGTTTTTTGTAAACAAGTATAAACCATTGCATTGTAAATTAAACTCTGTATTTGATTATTTACCCCCGGTAATTGTAGTTAACTAATGCCAATAGTATACTCTTGCCAAGGTTCATTGCCAAATCGTCTCAGTGAGGTTTTTAAAGCACAAGGCCACATGACAGTGAGGTAGAAGAAGGTATGCCGAACGCACCATGGACTATTACCCTTGTTTGGTCTTCTATTACCCAGTGAGAGTGTACTACCAGAGTAGGGTTTAGGGGGTAAATAATGGTGACAAAGATTTAAGGAAAAGATAGTCTGAAACATTGCAGATTGAGATTGATACTATTAGTATGATTTGTTCGGTTGCATACGAGAGCTCAAAGCTGTAACATCTCCTCATTTCAAATTAAAACATTTAATCATTTTCTCCACAAAACAATAAACAGTAGGTTTCACATGTATGTTAGGATGAGAGTCCTACAACATCCATCTGATTTAGTGATTTGGTTTTATTTAGTGAGGCTGAATGCCATGAGTGAAGGGGAACCACCTCTACTCCAAGCATCAATAGTAAATTTCAATACAAGAGTGGAAACTGGATCACTCTATAAAAACTTCACTCAAGACCATATTTTTTAAGTGCGAGATTTATCTGGCACTTCATATGGTCGAGAATATAAAGATCACTTCACTCGTGTTTTGAACGATACTTTTCACTACACAGCTGATGAAACTATGACAATTATTTGTTTACTTATATTGGGAAAAAATATATAGTAAACACTAGCAGTCCGTGTCACTTTGTGACTTAAAAAAACAACTGATTAAAATAGGCTTTAGTTTAATGTTGATTGTGTATTGAGTTTTACGGCGTAAAATACCTTTCAATGATGAATCTTCATCGCTTGGCGCATCTTCATGTCTCTGTTTTACAGTTAATTCTACACTACATCTACGCGTCAGTTTCTTGCATTCATCTTTGTTAAGTCTTAACAACAACAACCGGTAAGAAGATGGACAAACCACTGATTTTCCGATGAACTAATCTCTAAATAGCATTTATAAAATAGCCATTTGCCGTAAAAATAAATTGTTCAACACACATAACGGCCAAAGAATTAAATTTTCAAACAGACCCGCTTTCTGTTTCGCATCTAAAATACATATTTGGCCAATTTTTCCCCAAGCAAAAAACATAACTTTCTAAGAAAAGCCTTCATTAATTTAGGCATATTGTTATTGGTACATTTCAAAATCAAGGATTTAGATAGGGTAACCGTTAACACTTCAATATCCTCCCATTCCAAGTACATTTAGAAAATACAGGTTTTAAATTTATAATATGTTTTAAACTTGAATTTTTCAGGTTAACATTAAACTAATATTGATATTTTAAAGCTCAAAACGTTGAAAAACGTATTAATGTGTCTTCACTGTCAATAGTTTGTTATAAAATCCCATCTCCAGAGCACCTCCTATTTACTTATGTTTCTTCTCAAGTTTCCTTTTTAAGAAAAGAAATACAGTAAATTAATATGATTACAGTCTGTTGATCTTAGTTTCAATATGGCAAATACTCTTCCTTATTTTCGGTTGCCTTAAAAAACTTCAGTATTTGAAGAAATCAAAATCATAATGACACTTGCTTGCCCTGCATTCTATGGCATATCTCTGGAAACTATTTCAGATCTTGATCATCTGTTTTGTTACAAACAAAAAATGTGAATTTGAAAAAGTTCACAGGTTCTTCCACAGATAGTAGCACTTTCGCTGAAATTTCAAAAGCATCTTGTGTGAAGGCTTTTCATGGGATATTTTCCAAACCCGCAAAAGGAACATCTAGAGAGTAATAGCTTTAATTTGATACCAAATATGTGTAGAAAAATTAATTTCTAGGGGTCAATTTGCTCTGGACAAAATCCCAGAAATTATTTTAATAATATAGATTACTTTTTCACACTGAACATTGTTTTTGAATGGTAAATAATGTAATGATGAATTTTCCCAGGCGATAAACACATAACAGAAACAGATGCTTTCATAGTAAGAGTAAGTAGCAAAACAGAATAATTATCCTATATATAGGCCTGTATCATCTTTAAAATATTCTAGCAGTATCCAACTCAGCCAGAATGTTTTTAGGTTTTGATTAAGAGGTTATATCATTAAATCTCATGGTGTTTTTCCTAAGGAAGCCCTTCAAAGTTAGGCTTACTGCTATCTCTTAAAAGGGTAGCCATCCTGAAGTACCCTCCTGATAAAGATGGGATGAAGACTGGATTAAATTAAGATAGGTAAGACTCAAAGCAAGACAATTTTTTAATCTTATATTACAAAATATTGCAAAAATGACAAATAAACAACAAAATCAATCACAGTAGAAACAGCAAAATGTCAACATCTAACAAATAACTGTACATTTTACAATAACACATATTTCTCCTTGGAAAGAGAGAGCTTTCAGCATTTAACCTTTTTAAAAATTAACACATTTAGCAACAGACAATAACAATTTGTAATGATACATTATAGTACAATGTATAACTTCTCAGTTACGTTCTCAGTCTCAATTCCAATCAAAAACAATTAAATCTGGGATAAAATTTTATTTGAATTTTTTTTTAAGAAACTTACTACTACAACCTTTTGTAAACTGGATGATTTTGCTGGTATAATCTATTTTCAATGACTTAAAGTCAAAATATTTATATACTTTTTTTTAATTTTGGTATTAGGCATTTAGTTCATCCATAATTGTTTACATAACTACATAATTGCACTGTTACATGGATTGAATAATCAAACTAGTTATCAATAGTAATAATGTTTTTGTTTGATAAATTTGTTCTTATTTTAATGAATAATAGGGGTGTGCGAGTACTCGAGAATCAAGCTTATTACGAGCCGAGTATACACTACTCGACTCGACTCGACTTATTGCAAAATACTCTAAAGTTCGAGTCGAGTAGTTACTCCCGCCGTTTACCCAAAATCGGTACGTGCGAAAGAATATTACAGCCATTTTTTGTTGTTACGTTGACAGGAAATAGTTTAATCATGAATTGAGTCAGGTATTGAGTCAGGTAATTGGTCATGGCTTATAGTCAGTGTTTTCATTTCATTTCAAAACCCAGGTAAGCCTTAAACACAAGTTAGGCTTTAAAAATACATCAAATCAAGAATTATTGTGACTTTTAGTAAAAGGTTTTCTTTCTTTTTTTGGTATCATTTATTTGTAGATCTGCTCTTAGTTCAGTAACTCTTTTAAGTTTAACTACCTCAAAATTGTAATTTGTATTTGAGTAATAGTAATAATTTTTTACCATTATGTAGAAACATGATGACTATTACTATTATATTATAAACTTAAAAAAAAAAAAAACTCGACTCGAAAATAGCTCGAAACTCGCGGGTATTTTTCAAAACTCGACTCGACTTCAAAAATCACTACTCGCACACCCCTAATGAATAAATTATAAATTTGTTGTTAATTTGATAATTTGCTCTTACAGCCACAGGACACTGGAGCTGATAATTCATCCTCTTGTTATCAGCCTTATGTGCTATCTTGTTATAAAGCCTTTAAAGTCTTGTTTAAACCTTAATGTTCAAAGCATTTGAGTCTCAATATTTTAATGAAATTTGATAACCGCAGAAGTAACAAATTTACAATCTTTTTGTAAACTCAAATATTAACTTATATAGAAAAATCACCATAAGAATCCTATCTTGCTATGGAAAATAACTATATTTGTTAGCTTAAATGATTTACTAATTAGTCTGTTTGCATTTTAAAAACTCGAGGATTACCTGGCTTGACTTGAAAGAAAATATCTATTGAGTTAATCTAAAATAAAATAAATATATTCTAGTTCTGGAAGTAATGTACATGAAATATGAATTCGAATATGTTCTTAATTTTGAGATTTATTGTTGGTAATGGTAAGTTGTCCACAAAAAAAATGAAGTGTCATTTTTATTATCTTTACTATCTAGTCGCAACAATTTCATACAAATTACTTTGACTTTATGAGAAAATAAGGTTAACCATGAAGCTGTATAGCAAAGAGAAGATGGCCGGTTTACATTATGCTTTGTAAAAGTAGAATAATTTAAACTTGAAATGATTCAGAAGTCTATAAAGAAGGAGCAATACAATACAATCATAACCAAACATTATAAGTATGTATAAAATTTGTCATGTTGCATGTTTTAGTCAATAACACTCCATCACTTTTTCACCTTGCAGTTACTTCTTGCTAATTCCTGTTGAAATTGCATTGTTTCGTTTTTTATCAGTTATTTGAATGAATATCATTTTCTCTGGTGGTATTTGTATATGTGCTGTGGTTGAATGTTGTTGCAAGAATTTTTTTTTATGATTTAACCATTGACAAATAAATAAGCAACTGAACAAATACATTTTCCATGAATGTAATGGCAAATATACATAAATGCTTATTGGTAAACAACTTTTGGACATTGCATGGCTATAGTTGTATATGTAAAATAATTATTATTTATTTCATCAAATTAATATTTTTTAAATAAATTAATTACAACATTTTATTAAATATTCAATTTTATTAGTTATTTTATAATTTAATGCTCATCAAAAAAGACACCTCCATATTTGTCTCATTTTGATTTAAGGGGATATGCTTACAAAGTTCATAGACACATAATGCATAGACAAGAAAACTGTGTGACACAGCCTTAAAGCAAAATATATTATTTACAGAATGAAATCATGTTAATATTTACAATATATTATGACTTTTGTTTTCACATGGAACCCCGAAAGTAAAATATTTTACTATTGAAAGTAATCTTTGAAAAGCTATAAATTTATTCATTAGGTGTAATTCATTAATCTGCTGCAGACAATATAAAGTGAACGTCTTGACTAACACTTTGAGTGTCGTCAGTGATTTAGTTAAATCTTAGTTAAGTCAGGTATAAAAAATATTTGTATAAAATCATAACAGATTAGGTTTTTTGTTAAAACAATTTTAGGATACAAAACTTTATGTAAGCATAAGTTGCGCTGTATGAAAAACGCATGCGGTTAACTGTAAACACATAATAAAAGATAAGACACACCAATGCGTCAGAAAACTTTGTGAAGTTAAACATTTTCTTTATCAAAAAGTATTATGCAGAAATATCTTAATAGAGGGGTTCCTACAACTGATGGTAAAAAGTAAAGTTTCAATGTAACAGACTTGCCAGACTCCTGGGCCTGAATACATGAATTAACGAGTCCCAGCCACAGTCTGCGATTTGACCTTGAATGTGCTGGTTGAAATCCAGACCGTACACAAACTCGGAATGGTGGCGAATTGTTTCAATTGCTTCCGAAGACGCTTTGAAGTCCCATATCCTGAAATAAATGTACAACTTTATTTTGTTTCAATTTTATGTAGAGGTGTTATTAATCGTTTTAAGTTGTACGAATTTACTTAAATATATATTACTGTCAGTAATGTCCTAATTTTTAGGGTGTTGGTGTAAAAGAAAATAATAAAAATAAAAAATAACTCATTACTCAAACATACTATTAACCCGTAATAAACTTGGAAATATATACCAAACACCTAAACAGTTATCAGTAATATGGGCCTACTATGAATAAATCTATTTATAAAATTCAATGTATGTCTGTTCGTAATTTATGCATTACCAAACCCACAGATGAAGAACAATACAGATTGGCAACCCAATACACTTTTGCGTGCCCGTTTTTTCGCGTGGCGTCAAATTTGTTAGGTCGTTTAGTCGCACATATTGCATTGGTATCAAGTATAATTTTGTCAATATCAAATCTTCAGGTCCCAAAGAACAAATATAGCCATTAATAACTTTGATACCAATGCAATATGTGCGACAAAACGACCTAGCAAACTTGACGTTGCGCGCAAAAACGGGCACGAAAAAGTGCATTAGGTTGCCAATCTGTATAGTTCTTCATCTGTGCCAAACCCATACATGTAATCGCAAGGGAACTTTGGAAAGTTGTTCGATTGGTAGCTAGGAAGGTTCCTGTTCTATTACACTTCTTTCTTGAATTCTCATAGGGCTTTGTCCCTTGTGCATTCAAATAACAGTGTTAATTCTTATGGGAGGATGTATACAAATAGTTATAAACAAACTAAAGTGAGAAGAACTGTGTCTGTGGATGCTGTAAATTAAATCAGAAGTATAAACAGCTGTTTCTAACAAAAACAGTTTTAAATACAAATTAAATTTACTGTAACTAATGTCAATAAAAAATAAATTGCATAGTATAGAATAGAATTATATTTTCTGAAGAAACCTACATTGCACAAAGCCTTCCTCATGGAGGCTTTTACAAAATAAATTATTCATCAAAAGCTTTTTTTGATCTATTTTTAATTGTTTAGATTTGAAAGATTAGATTAATTGACAGAATTAAAAAGAAACTTACCTCGTTGTGAAGTCATATGATACGGAAGCTAACACAGACAAATTATGAGGAGAGAATTGTATTCTTCGAACCGCATACTCACAGCCCTGAAAATAAAAACCAATATTGCAAAAAATACCGAAAGTTAAAATGCACATAAGTTATAATACAGCCTAACTCATTCTAAAATAATAAAAAATATCTACAGGCTACAGACAGTCGTCCCATTAGTTTAAGTGTTATGGAGTCAAAAAAGGTAGCAATGAAAATTGATATATAAGACTAATGACTCATTGCCATCCGTACAAATTTAAGTTCACTCTATGCTAAAAGCACAGATCTATAAAAAATATGCCAATGTCAAGAACATCCTCTAGTATTTGACATCAGTGGTCTTTTAAGTAGTAATTATGTTTAACATTAGGTTAAACATTGAATTGAAGTTAACAGAGGTTAAAATGTCCTGGAAACGAGCACTCAAGCCAAACTGTCTAAGAAAAGAGCTGAATAATCTGTTGTTACTTATACTGAGCAGGGGTAGTCTATCCATTTAACAATGTAAGCAGGGTCAGTTAACTCATTTGTTGCGAGTGTCTACTATAGTAGCCTCACTAGCACTACACTCACCAATAATTCAATGCATCACTGTGAGCTTAGCCAAAGACGGAGAATCTTTATAAACTCTTATTGTGTGTAGGGCAAGTCCTAGAATATGTGTGATTCGTTCCTGACACTGCCACTTTCATTCGAGGCTATCGACGATAGCTCGCATGGCAGACGTTTCTGGAGGTAGACACCCATATTTTACCATGATATTATTTAAGTGTGACCTCAGCTTTGAACAAAAAAGGCTGTTTTCTTAATTGTCATGCATATTGGCTAAGGTTAGTATGACTTTTGGGGAATTTGGCATCAAATCTCTCTTTCTTTAAATGACATGTTTTTGGTGGGGTTTTTTATTATATTTACTAACTATTGGGCTTCTACCCACTTCCAGGTTTATGGCGAAAAGTCCGTCCGTACGTTTAGCCCTGATTTTTTGAAAAAATCCTCTTGTCAAAAACACTTAAAAAACACTAAACATACACAAACACACGTTACGAAACATAAAACGCCAAAAAGTACACCCGACGTTTTGGGAAACCATAAACAAACGTTTTCCGTTATCTAAGGGAGTCCTTGAAAAATGGATACCCGTAACCGAGCCGAATGCCGGACTTTTCGCCATAAACCTGGTGGTGGGTAGAAGCCAGTTATAGTTAGTAAATATAATCAAATCTCTCATCGTTGACGCATCGGTGGCACATCTCTGCTTCAAGAGATGCAGAAATGACATCACTGATTTCGTCCAAATTAATGTCTAAATGACTCCAAATAAAATTTTGGATAACCTAAAATCATCTTTTGATGAGTGGGCTAATATAATCACATTTTTGTCCCGTTTTAGATCCGCAACTACAGTAGCCATATAGTTGGACACATTGGGGACTATTTGGCTTAGAAGCAGCTTTAAAATCGTACTCAACAAATCACAAAGTATGTATTAAAATGGCGTGTTATGGGATTTTACATTGATAGAAGCATTCAAAATAAAGGTTGAACGTTCCCCAACATGTACTAAATACCATTACCTTAAACACTTCTAATTTATTCTTTCCTTTTAATGTAGGCCCCAATAAATATCACTCGACAAGGTATTTAACTGTCTGAATGTCCGTTGATTGCCAATCCAAGTCGAACTGTACAGAGTGACAAAGAATCGAAAGTCTAACTAACTATCAAGGTTCTACTGTATAATCATTTACTGCAGTGTGCGTGCTAAGCGGTATCACCGTACTCACTTTCTGCTCGAACACCGGCGCCGTCAGACTCCGCAAGTCCCAGCCGCGGATGAGTCCGTCACTGCCGCCCGTCGCCAGGATGTTCTGGTCGTACTTGCACCAGCTACAGGTCAGCACCTCAGCGTCGTGGGCCTTCAGTGTCATGGTCGCCCTCTGTGGCACCAGCGAGTTCCATATCCTCAGCGTCCCGTCACCTGCGTACAACAGAAGGTTGAGCATTGCTACAAGGACTGTAGAACTGTACATGATGGGCCCAAAGACACAGTTTTTTAGCATAAGCCTGGGTGCGTAGAGCTCAAAATATTCCAGTCTATGCCAGAAAAATCTTACTATTGGAAAAAATTTGACTCAAAGCATACCTGGTGAGTCTTTGTTGATATTCATTAAAGAATTTTACTAGAAAGCGTAAGAGACAAATCCACTTTCTTTGCCTTGTTTTAGTTTTTTGACCTACTTTGGGGGTAAATGTTGACCAGACTAGAGCCTGTGTAGGAGGAGATGGTCACAGATGGAAAAATCAAGCATCAAGTAAGTATGTATAGTAAGTAAGTAAGTAAGCATTAATCGTACTCAACAAATCGCAAAGTTTGTGATTTCATTCCCAATTATATCTTAACAATGTAATAAACCTAATTTTAGTAAATAGATAGCCAATACACTTGAGAGAGAAACAGGCATAATACTCACACTAACAACATCTCAACCATTATCTGTTCACTAGACTTGTATGACTAATAAACAAATATAGCTGGTTGGTGTAGTGGTTATAGTGCCCGCCTACAAACTTGTAGGTAGCCGGATCGATCCCGAGAAAAGTTAGTAGCTTTTTGAAGGGTTGTTTCTGGAGCCAGCTGCCATTGGTTGTTGGGCTATTAATTAACAATCCTGTCTAAGGAACATGCCAACCTTAGTCAGTAACAAGACTACAAGATCGCGCCACTATCATCACGATCATCACACTCATCCCTCACTCATGTTCAGGGTAACGTCCTCCATGAGGTACCTGTCTTATTAAAGTGATTAAGTGATTAAGTGATTAAACAACATGTCATCAACAGATAAGGCTTGAAATAAGGGATGACCATAGAAGCATAAAGGAAGACCTACAGTTCCAGCCACAGCATTAGGCGGGTGGCAAAAAATGGAAACTCCAGTTGTAAATGACTTGATGTTAGAGACACCTCCGCTCCTCTACAGGCTTAAAACATATTTTCAACAGATAGAAGCACATTTAACCATCACATATCTCAATGATCAGCTGATTTTGGAGAACATAAACAAAGAGCATAACTGTCTGTAACATCAGATGGGTAATAATACTTTGAAGGCCAGCAGCGCACTCACTCACCCGCCTAATGCTGTGGTCGGAACTTTAAACATCAGTGGTAATAAGGTCAGACTTAGAAAGTGAATCTTCTATAATCTAGCGAGGGTCTATTGTACTTAATGTACAAAAATATCGAAGCAAACCATCAAATTTTTCCTTATAAGAAGTTTCAACCAATTTGTATACTTACGAATTATTATTAAATAAAAATCTTAATACAAAAATACCTGAGACAGATGAAAAGCAGGAGGGCACGTGTGGAGACCACATGGCATTGTACACTAGTTGGGAATGTCCGAGGAATGTTGCGAGAGAAACTGTGCGGTTTGGATCCCACTGGAAGGAAGGAAACAAATATTACAGTTAAAAAAGTTAGTGTAATAATTAGTGACTAGGATTTAGTCAAAACTTACAATTCATAACATGATTGTAAAAAAATGCATCCAATAACGACAAACTCACTCATATATTTTTTACAAATCCAAAGTCAACAGCTCAAAAGAACAGAACAGAATAATGACCCAATTCTGAAAGGTGTCAAAGAACAATTCACTACAATAATTTAAGCTCCAAAGAACAGTTAAGTGCAATAGTTCAAGCTCCATCTTCCAATAAAATCCCAGAAGTAGTTAATTTTCTGCTTATGAACTTTTAATTCCAAATTGTAATTCACTGTGGATTCAGATATACGTTTTATTTCAAAGAAATGCTATTAAAATAATACAAGTCAACTAACAGGTTGGCCATCACTGGATATATTTGAATCTTCAAAAATAGCAAGCATTCAACAGATAAATCTGCAGTTATTTTCATAAATTTGAAGAAATCTACATAGAGAAGAAAACATCAGCTCAAATTAAAAAAGTCCCATACAAACCAAATTATTTATTCATTAGAAGTTCAGAACTATTCTGTAACAAATCCCTCTAATAGAGTCACAAACCAGAAACACATTAAAATTTCTACATAAGTCATACTACAACATTATTTATCTGGTATATTTTGATGCAATATCAATTTTCATACTTACCATGGGAATGGCCATCACTTACCAGTGCCATCAAAGGTTAGTACAGCACAACATATACTGCAAATCTAAATTGTCCAGAAAAGTACTGAATGTTGAATTGTTCAATATAACACCACCAAATTGAGCGAAGGTAGCAGAATGATTTGCTGACCTAGCAAACTTATTAAAACAAAATCAAACTGTAAAAGACCTAAACCAAAACACAAACTAAAATCAAATGTTTATTGAATCTTAACCGATTTAATAAATACCTATATATTGGGGTATTCTGGATGAATAACCCAAAACATCAGTTCAGCACATAGTTTCATTTTTGTGCTACACCTTTAATCTAGGCTTACAGAAACAATTTCTAGATAAAAACACAAAAATATATAGGCCTTCACATAGTTTTCTGCTAATATTTCATCTCTCTATGTGACTTCTTCAGAGAGATAAGACACTCTTCAGTCTCTTCTTTAGGAAGAAGTCTTCTGCAGGAAAGAAAAAACAGTGGACAAAATATGTCTAGCTTGTAAATATTTTTGTTGTTTGTATCTGCTTAGTTGACAACTGTTTCTTCAGGTAAGATAGCTTAGTTCTGTCCCTTTTCTAAACAAAATCTACTAAGCCTAATACTTTTCACAAAAAAATATAAAAAGTTCAAACTTTCTAATAATGAGCTTATAAAAACTACAGGTTAAGTCATTTTACTAAAACTTGTTATCTAATTCCTTTGTCTCATCAAAATAATTAGAACAACATAATATATGCGAATATCTTAGGGCCTTCTCCTGTATTAACATACTGCCATAAAACACTAGTGCAATTCTGCTAAACAAACCATTAAAATTTTTCAAAGTTATGGTTCAAGTAGCCAATGGAGCTTTGATTAACAAAATTATAAAAAGAGTGAAGCGAGGTTTTTTTTTATACTGTCAATAAATTATTACCATGTATAAGTAATTATTACAGATTTCTACAATTTTAGGAAATAACATTGACATTCATCTATCATGAATCTATATGGAGCTAAAATAAAAAAAAAACTGTTTTACCAAAAAAAATTAAAAGTTTTACCAGTTTGACACTGCAATCCCATGATGCAGACAGTACCAACTGCTCCTGCCTAGTTTGGCTCCAATCCACACTGTACACTTCCTTCTTGTGTTCTCTCAGGGTCTGGGGCGCCAGCTGCAAAAGTCAACAAACATGGTAATCAATTGTGTCAGATAACTGACCGGTTGGTAGGCCAACTAAAAACATAAAGAAATTTCCCAAAATACACACTTTTCCTTAACTGTTATAAATTATACATTCATTTGTATGTCCAAACAACATATTACTTCTTTGTTTGAAATTCATTGTTGGTGATGGTGATTTTATATTTTGATTAGGATTTTTGCAGACATTTACCATCACTGATTAGTAAAAAACAAGTTTCACGACGTTTCGGGACCTGGAATCTAATCCCGTCTTCAGGTGGAAGAAAACCTAGAACATAAAAAGATTAGTAACACATTACCAGGTAAACCTGGACAAAAACACAGCTAAAACAGAGAACTGTAAAAGCAGTCACGAAAACATTAAGCTGAAAAGAAAAAACAATAACACAAAAAACACAGGAATCACAAGAATCAAGAATCACCAGACAGGAGAGAGCACGTCCACACCCAATCAGAGCTGAGCTGAGACTGGTGGGAGGAAAGCAAATGGCGGCGGCGGCGGTACCGCGAACCTCATTTTTTCAAAAGAAAACTAATTGAAGCTTCATACATAAAACTAGCAGACCAACCAATCAGTCAATCTTCACTTGAAATAAGGCCAGTATGGCTACCAATATTAAACACAGAATTGAAAGACAGGGAAAATAAAGTGTCAGCAAATAGGGTAATTACTAACAATTCTGTTCAAAACTCTCACAACATGTTAACCCGTAGCAAGGCCAAGGGGCAAAATCAGGTTAAAAATTAACTAAAAACACAAACAGACACACGGAATTTGCATATCACATGCCTCTGTTTCAGGTTTTCGCCACCGGTAGCGCGCCGTGATTTGGTTGGCCGTGGCCGCCGCCATTTCCGCCGCTGCCGCCATTTGCTTTTCTCCCACCAGTCTCAGCTCAGCTCTGATTGGGTGTGGACGTGCTCTCTCCTGTCTGGTGATTCTTGATTCTTGTGATTCCTGTGTTTTTTTGTGTTATTGTTTTTTCTTTTCAGCTTAGTGTTTTCGTGACTGCTTTTACAGTTCTCTGTTTTAGCTGTGTTTTTGTCCAGGTTTTCCTGGCGATGTGTTACTAATCTTGTTATGTTCTAGGTTTTCTTCCACCTGAAAACGGGATCAGATTCCAGATCCCGAAACGTCGTGAAACTTGTTTTTTACTAATCAGTGATGGTAAATGTCCGCAAAAATCCTAATCAAAATAACATATTACTGTTATGAACACTATCATTAAAAGTAATAAATTCCATCACTCTAAATTATGTGGCCATCATCACATCACTGACAGTATAAGACTCAATATTGGGAGGTAACATCAAAGTTGACATACTAAACTTCACCACAATGTATCTTCTAAATGCTTAAACAGAAATGAAAAAGCAGTGATCACTCTAAAAAACATTCTATCTTAACGACAGTGTGTTGAAATAATTTTATTTTGAGGACTGGATATGATAAAAATGACAACCCATTTGGTGGTTTTGGAGTAAATTTTCCTGCGAGCGTAGAGAACCCTATTACATCCACTGCGAGTGTCTACTGCACTGGTGGTACATGTCTAGTAGACATACTCTAGATGCTAAAAAAAAACATAAGTATATTTTCTTTTAACATGCTGCTAATACCTAAGGTAAGAGGCAACAACAGGGTTGTTTCATTTTCAATGACAAAATTGAAAACAAAACACTTAATCATATGACTCTTTAAAATTTAAATTATAACTTCAGATAAAAATAATTACTTGTACCTGGGGACAAGAGATGTTCCACAGCTGCAGCACTCCGTCGCCGCTGGCTGTCACCACGACGTTGGGGTCGGTCTCGCTCCAGACGACGTCGAACAGTCCGTCCGGCCACTGGGAGGTGGACAGCTCCACCAGAGAGCCATCCGGCGTCACTTCCAACACAAACAGTGTTCCTCCGCCTGAAACAAACGTTGGAGTCGGTCTCGCTCCAGAGGACGTCGAACAGTCCGTCCGGCCAATGGGAGGTGGAAAGCTTCACCAGGGAGCCATCCGCCATCACTTCCAACACAAACAGTGTTCCTCCGCCTGAAACAAACGTTGGAGTCGGTCTCGCTCCAGAGGACGTCAAACAGTCCGGCCAATGGGAGGTGGACAGCTCCACCAGAGAGCCATACGGCGTCACTTCCAACACAAACAGTGTTCCTCTGCCTGAAACAAACATTGGGGTCGGTCTCGCTCCAGACGACGTCGAACAGTCCATCCGGCCACTGGGAGGTGGACAGCTCCACCAGGGAGCCATCCGCCATCACTTCCAACACAAACAGTTTTCCTCCGCCTGGAACGCACGTTGTATCAACAACTAATATCTGTTATATGGCCTGAAATGCTTTGTCGGTCCATGGGTAAAACCTGCTTGGAATAAAGCTAGGATTTATAAATCAAACTACAGAATACAGGATTTATGTTACTATGTATATACTGCTTTATTCCAATACTTCCCTAGTCTCATTATATTGAAAATTTAGGACTGATTATTAAAACTTAGGCTAGTGCACACATTTACAGTACCGGTACTCGATTTATCCTATTACTTTAAATCTATATAAATAAAATTAGAGTTTTGTCTGTACATTGCTTAGAATTATGAAATTTTCGGTTATTTTTGCGTTTTGAAGGTCAGAGAATCTGAATCTAGCCTTTTCTCAATTTATGTCACGATGTGTGTTGGTAACGCTCAACATCACACTTTAGACCGCTTTTCACGCAAAAACTAGAGTACTGATATGGCTGAAACTTTTTTCCTGTGTAGTATGCACATATGAGAAGGCTTTAGACGACTTAAAACTAGCGTACGTCTTTTTTAAATTAAATAGCAAGCTTCTAAAAACCGAGTTTTATTTGATTTCAACCAAGTTTCCCCATAATAATTAAAGGGGATGATGTTTTGTTTACATTTTCAGAGTTCCAAGCAGATGGTAGTTACCTTCACTGATGGATTCGTCGTTACAGATGTTTAATGATTTCAGTCAGTTTTATGTTTTGGTTTATAATATTTATATTTTTATGTACTATATAAAAGTAGCATTTAATCCATCGTTAGTTTTCGTACATAATCCATTTGCTCATGGAATCTACTCATCAAGTTTAAAATGTTTGATATTTTTAGGCAATTTATTAAATCACAAGTACTTTTGAAATCAAACTGCAAAATCCTAAAACACGACTTTATTTAATCTCGACCAAGTTTAAGTTGTGGCAGAATACAAAATAATTGATGAACTGTTTATATCTAAAGAGATGTAAAAAGCAAAAAAAGTAGTATGTCAAATCAGCTGTCAGGAATAGAACATAAAATAAATCACTGACTAGAGATAATTTAAAGACCTTTCTTCCCTGTAACAGCTGTTATTGAAAGAGCTAATTTAAACCATTTATTTTATGTACATCCTTAGAAAAAGACTTTGCTTTTGTCTTTTAGCGAATTTCATTGACGGAATTAACGAATTTCCTTCAAGGAATAAACTATTACCATAGGTCTTATGGCAAGACCTAAGCCCGAGGCCATGATAACTTTTCACTTTGGGGCTCCCAGAAGCAAAAAACACCATTTGAACGATATTTAAAGCGGAAAACACAGCACATTGTCCCTATTTTATCCTCATGGAAAATAAGAAAAATTCTATATCTCGGTTACTACTCAACACACCTTAATAAAACTTGGTATATGTGGCTTTTATGGTTCAGATTCACATGATATTGTTTTAAAACCACAAAATGACTGTATGTCTGTTGCAGCAGACCTGCATACTCATTCCCTATGTTATTCTTATGGAAGAAATAAAATAAGGTCATGCATAGTCTGGAGGTCTGCTGCAACGGGGGTATTTTTTCGTCCAAGATAGACCCTAAAAACCTTAGAACTTTTTTTGACATTAAATAAAGGGAAAATTCTACGTTTTACGTACATATACTTTCATGAAACAGAAAACTGTATACTTGGTCTGCTGCGACGGGGGTATTTATATCCTGCCTAAGTGCCACTCAATACCATACATGCGAGCATATCTGACGATATTGGGCGTAAGCTTTCCTAGGGCAGTGACACACTTGAGGGCTTTGTCGGCGGGGCGCTGAATCTGCCCGCATGTATAGTTCAGGGAGGCCAAATAGAAATACCTTCTGCGGGGGGTAGTAATAGAATAACTCCAGGCGCAGCAGACGTGCGGTCTTTGCAGATTCCTGAAAACATCTTTCTGATTAATGAAAGTTTACCTTCTTTACATTTGTCCAATACCACTGACCTATCACTGCACAGCCCAAACCACTTGTCTTACAACCTTGGACCTTTGCATGGACGTTCTTTATGGCGTAAGCATCCGCTAAGAACGTTTTTTTTATTCAAACTTTTAAGGGGTCTTGGCGAGGTCGACGTTTATAAGTTCTCCTTAGTAAATGGAATGGATGATCTTTTGTTTAGTTTTCAATGTTCATTCAACAAGCAGATGGTTCAAGCTTCACATACGGATACAGCTGATTTACAATTTTGTTACTTTCATAATGGTTTTATGGTTGTTTTGATAATTGATTATTTTGATTATATGTACTATATAAAAGTTAGATTTAGTTTAGTTAGTTAACTTAAAGTTATCATTTGTTTTTGTACCTTATTTGTGTAATCATAAACTCAGTATGTGGCCCTATATTCATTTAGTCAGCAGGGAGTTACAATTTTTATCGTGAGCGAAGCCACGGGCAACTGCTAGTGAGAAATAAATGTAAATGCTATCTCGAAAACGGCTCTAACGATTTTGATAAAATTTTGCATGTAGGTGTAGTTTTTATTTTTAAGTTCACCTACGTGGTTGAATTTGCTGTAGAAACGCAATTTTTTTAGAAAAATTAAATTTAAAGTAGATAATTTTTAAAATGGGGTCATATGAGTTACCAATACCAATGAAAAAGTAAACAAAAGAATCATCCAGCTGTTCATGACAAAGCCACTTAAAACTTTTATAGCACGTTGCCAGTAGAGTCGAATAGAAGAGAGATAATACAATTGAGTACAGATTGCTCATGGAGTGTTATCCCCTTCTAAAAACCCCAAACAGGCAAACAGCTATGTTTTAGATTAATTAGAAATAAATAATTTCAAAGCAACATCATGTATTTATTTATATCAGTTTAATGTTTCTTAAAGTTTGCAAATATGATTTATGAAATAGAGATAAAAAAATTCTTAAAGATATACAAAGAACAAGTTTATTTTAAGAGGATTAGAAAAAAATGTGATATTATTCAACTCAATCCACCTCAAACTTCAGTTTGTACTTCAAAATTTAGATACTCAGAAAATGTATTGTAATTTGTGAAATTATTGTTATTATTATTTGTGAAGTAAGATCGTATAGTTTGAATTTTCAGTTTTTTGTAATCTGTTAACGAATGGCAGTGTCGAGCAATTTATGAAGACACCGTTGAGATATACAACAACATGCGTCGCAGCGTTTGGCCACTGAAACGAGCAATGAGAGCATCGATTACAAAACAAAGACCGAATAAATTCAATAACTGAACAAAATTTAAACCTCAGTAAATAAAATTACAAAGCTAATTGCAATTGTGGGAGCAATATGAACATGTATATTTAAAAATGTTACTGCTATCCCCTGAGCGAAGCTCGGTCCCCAGATGTTTCATATTAATGTGGAGGAATCCAAATCGAGATAACCAAAAATCCGAAGCACAAAAGGGCATATTTGAGACCCCGGAACTATTGTTTCCAATATTGCCGTCCTTATAGTCGCAGTAGACAGCTGCTCTCATTGTAATATTGTTGTTGTTGCGAGTCTCATGCAACAAGTCTTGCCATCATTACCGTTGCATCAATGCCCGGCAGATTTTACATTTGGCTGAACTTCATAGATCAAACCTTTTTAGAGGGTTCCCATTTGACGCAAAAATACTTTTACAACAGGTTCCCTTTTACTGGTATAATGTTAATTCACGTGCGCATTATGGCATTTGGGTTAAAACTGAGGTGTTGAAAATGTTGCACTAAAAAACACCACATTTTCAAATCTTAGCCATAACTCTCAACCTCGTCTGGGTATTATCGGATCTGGCCTACTTATCTACAGTCAATAACTGACAGTCAAATTGCTCATTCCCTGAGGCAAAACCTAATATGGGTTGCTAAATAATTGAACCTGTGTCTTACAATGAATCTGTATGTACAAACTGGTAAATAATTGAATAGACTAAAATATTTATGTAGGCCTACCAAATATATTAGGTAAGAACACAAAATCCTTTATCAATTGGATATATCTAACCTGCCAGACCGAAATATTGGCTGGTGGCACAAACAACCTTCTCTGGCTGGAATGGGGAGAACCTGACAGAGTAGCCATGCCTGTTCGGGGTGAGGTAGGTCGGCATGTCGTCATCAGACAGTGACTTCTACGATTTGTTGATCATCAAGTGAGGATTACTTTCTGAAAAAAAAGGAATTTTGATTTAGGCCTACAGAGATCTCAAAATACAAACACACGTGTAAACTCAACCATGTACTCTTACCTTACTTACAGTAAGATAGTTTGAGAAGTTTTAAATAAAAAAGGCTATTAGGAAAATTGAATTAGAAAATAAAAACTAGGTTGGTTTTTATGCCTTTTATGCATTGAAGCCTAATCCCATAAATCAGGCCGAGTTAAAAATGTGTTACATTTTCAGGTCCAAGACATAGTATTAGGCTTATTAGACATGAGAGATAAGTGAGCCATGCTTGCCTAGTCATAGTGGGAAGGGATTACGGAACCAGATGTATGAATTAGGCTTAAGCTGGATAGCTTTTGACAATTAGTAGTGACACATGACAATACTGTAGTGTAGAAACATACACTTATAGGTTAAAGTCAAAATTTTATTGTCGAAACATCTGATATTTTAAGTTATTCATCGGTCAATAGCAATTCATGCTTTTACTCAGCAGGCCATTCACAATGGCTTAGGCCTATTCCAGGAAGTCTTTAGAACGCTCAATTCACTGGTCTTGCAGCATTTCTGAATATGAACCATATTACCGACCTCATTACCAGAAAGTTAGCAGGCAGTGAAAGGGTTCATTTCCTCACATGGAAGTTGACTCTATTGTGGAGTTTACGAGACCTAGTCTTATTGTTTGGTACACCTTAAATAGGCCTTGGCCAAATGATGCTAAATTAATTATACCACAATAAGCTTTACTGAAGGAGGTGGAAAATAGTCTGGACCTACCAAGCCTTTAACACTCAACTTTCGTTGGCCGCACACTAGTCGTGGATAGGTAACTCCTGACACAGGTCAAACTGTTATTCTACAGTACCGGTAGCTTATGTATTTATTTCTTACTTCTTGGTCCAAAGACTACATTGTGGCAACATTAACATATTTTCTAATTCCTGTTATCTTCAAACCAGGACAACAGATAAAGTAGGGATATAGGTTTGGCCAGGTTAGGAGAACAAATCTAATTACATTGTTAAAATATAAGTTTTTTCGAAGACTAATCAGGCCTATGGCCCTATAATTTTAACTGTCAAAACTTTATGTTTTTCAGTGCCTTTAACCTGTAAATTTGTGTTAGATCTAGCCTACTTTAACATATGATCATACCTCATGAAAAACATGTTGAAGCTTGTTTTATTTTATTTAACTGCTCTAACTGCATATTTTATTTGAAAGGACAACAAGTGACATAGGCCTACATCAACGAAATTTCATGAATTTAACAGATAAATATCTGTTGTTTTATCTTAAACCCAAAATCCGGCATGAAACTCTCAAGCTTACCTACATTTCTCATAAGACCTAGGCTATATAACTTACAGTTGATTAACCACCCAAACAAGTAATAAAAATAATTTCGCCAGCAGCACACAAACTCCATCTGAGCTCTGTTTAAGTGGTGGTCTAATATTAAACCTTCTAATATAATTAATTATGCGATCTGATTGCATATTTGCCGCTATTCCGTATAGCAATCGCACGGCCAGCTCTACTGGCCGTCACCATTAGCGCATGGAAGTCGTCGCATTTGTCATTTGTAATCAGACAAAAAAAGAAACGAACACTCGGGTGTCCAGCAGGACTGGCCGATAAGTGCCGATAACATATTATATTTTTGTTTGTTTTTCTATATTATGCATGATGCCTTTAGATTGCTGCAGCCTAGTGAGTAGAAGTTTAACTAAATGATCAGCAGGCCTGCAACATTGAATGGTAAAAATCCCCTACGATAACATTGCAGGTTTTCAATGAAACAGATTCGAGCTGCCGGGCGTGAAAACAAATCCGAGATTACGGGAGAGGGCTGCCATGATGAATGCTGAGATGGTGTGGAGTGGGGGCTTGGCCAGTTAGTAGAGCTGGTCGTCCGACCGTTGGAACTAAGCCATAGCCTACGGAAATTAACTCCGACTGGCTACTGACTGTGTTATGGCCACTCCTGCTGGCCTTGCGATCGCAAAGAGTTAATCCTAAGCCTAACTTATCTTGACTGGCCGTCCATATTGAGGAAGTCAAGTGTAGCTGCCTAAGTTCAACATAACACAAAACATTAGCCTATGGAAGCTAAATCAAAATTTATTGTTTCTAACATCTGCCTTAGGCCCTATGACTTTTTATTCAAGGTCTTTTCAGGCAAGGGCTTAAGTTAGGTCTTGTTCCATAAACCCATATATCTATGTAAGGCCTAAGACCAATAGAGGCTAATTTGTTTTTATGGATTTTAAGTTATGAAATGCCGGCTGTATGTAATAAAATGTGACTGTTAATATGCACCTTATTACTTACCACTTCCTCCGAAAACATAGAACCCATTCTAATTTGACATAATAACCAAAATACATAATAAACATGATTGATGAGTGGGTAAATGTCATTTGTCATTTCCACATGTTTTGGTTTCTTTGGATTCCCGACGACGGACTTGCAGGTTTTTCTGGGCAGACTAACAGAAAATTATGTTCTGTGACCATTGGTGATAAAGAACGTAACTCTACCATACTGTATGTAAATTAAGGAAAGATTATTTTTGTGCCGTTATTCAGGGTTAATGGTCTTAGGAGTATGGTTTAAAATGTAATATTAACTTAAAATTTATTAATTTATATAAATAATTGAGTTGTGAGCCATTCTTGTATTGTGGACAGGTTTTATTATTAATCATGCGATAAAATTTGAAACTTAAAAGCGAACCTTCTATTGGCATTTCTGTTTAAAAAATTGGGCAGACTTGGAAACGTCTAAAGGCGTAAGGGGATTATTTTAAATAATTGAGTAAGGGCCGTCCACAAATCACGTAATATCCGTAAGGAGAGGGGAGTTTTTTTTACAATAAGCGCCGTTATGGGGAGGGAAGAGGGTTCAACTACGTAGTTACTTACATAACTATCAAATCTACATAGTTTGTACGGTCAAAAACTTAAAGTTCTCCTATTTCGGGGGTATTCTCCTTTGGAGGGATTGTGGGATGGCACAGCGTAACGCAGTTTAGGGTCCAAAAGGTCAATTTCAGCTTTAAGTAATTTTTATAATTCATAATACAGAACAATAATTTTTTTACACTAAACGAACCGTATAATTGTTTGTATTGGCTGAGGGTACATCTTCAACAAATAAAAAGTGAATTTCCTAAAATTAGTAAAAAACGCATTGCTTAGTACATTGTCTGCCTTTTGATGTAAAGTATATTGTAATATGGTGACTTTCCATCCAAAACGGATGGAATATTACCTCATGTAGACTTTCCGATGTCTGGTAGAAGACTCAATGGAGTTTTTTTATTTTTTTTTTATTGAGGATGCTAAAGGATTCGCCGCATGCAGCGACCAGAGAGTATATTTTTAAAAAGGCCTGACATATTTCATCTTTAATTTTCGTCTTTGGAAATTTTACTTTTAAAAGCGTATGTGTTTCCTTAATTACTAAAACTAACTTAGGTTTTTGTAATTAAATTTGTAAATTTAAATATTCATGCCATCCAGCATAAAATATGCAAGATATAAATATTACCTCAGTCAAACAGTTCACAAAGTTTATTAAGAAACTATGTGCATTTCAGGATTAAAATCCCATCTTCAGGTTTTTGCAAAAACGTCAATACATAGCTTGTCAAATAATTAAATAATTAAAATTTTTTACATTTAAAATGTTAACAAACAAACAAACTTAACACACACTTTAAAACTGTACATGTACCGGCCGGCGATAGACTCCGACTGAGGAAGTGGTCTGGTCTAGTTATCCTTCTCCCACCTGCTGACCTTTAATCCCTGCTATCACATCTGTACTCTTTGTCTGAAATTCATCAATACGGTTAAATAAGACGTTTGAATTATATTTTAGTTTTTCATCTATATATATAATTCCGTAAGTCAAATTTTTGTAAAGAAATTGTGAGTGACTGGATGGCCGTAGAAGGATGAGAGGGGTCTTATTTTAAAGGTCTTGACGTGAATTTTGAGGGAAAACTATTCATTTTTCTTATTTTTTTACCATAAATTCGCAACAGAATAAAACTTTTCCCATTAAAACAACATGGGGTTTAATTTGTTTACATCTTTTGAAATTAAAACAGCTGTGCCACAGAGTTGTATCATCATATATTTAATTTCGTAAGGCGATTCTTTGCGTCAAAATTGTGAACGTCTGGTAAGTCGTAGAAAGATGGGAGAGGGCTCAAATTAAAGGTCTCTATTCCGAGATGGCGGGAAAAATACTGAAATTGCTTGAAATTCACCAGCAAACGAGAAATAACGTAAAATATCTGCCATTTAAAAAGCATTGGGATCTAAAAACGTCTGTTTTGTTGACATTCAAACATGTGGTGCTGATGCTTGATTCAAAGCCATATGATAGATGTTGACTATGGGGTTTTTTTTCAAAAGGCAGCTAACTATGTTCAATGTAGGCCTACTATAACAAATAAATATATTAATTTTAAGATTTCAGACTTTATAATTACGCGTTTGAGTATATATTTACAATATAAATATAAAGAGTTAAGTGTTTCTTTTACGTTATAACGATGCTGATTTAATGCCAAATGATCGATATAAATATATTATGTAAGCGAAATTTTTGCGCCGAAATTATGGGCATTTGGCAAGTCACAGGCCTTGCACTTGCAAGATAATGGGAAAGGGCTCAAATAGAAGGTCTTGGTGCCAGGGACTGAGGAAAAATACAAAAATGTCTTTAATTTTATCAAGAAATAAGATATTACGTTAAATATCTGCCATTTAAAATCATTGTAATCTAAAAACGTCTAACAGTGTAGATCAGCTGAGTGTAACATCAGCTTTAAATTTGATTCCACCAAAAAGGTTCACCTTTAAATTTGGCCAATCAAAAGTATCTTCAATCTTGAATCTACCAAGACAAAGCAGTATTTATTCACGGGCAACCATAAAAAAAGTGTTGAACGTAGGGTACCAGAGGTGGAGTGTGGAGTCGTTAACGGGAGGCCATTTTCGGATTTAATCCTTATTTATTTATTTATTTGCTTAGTGTGTACAATGTAGCCTCAAACGGAGAATTCCATAACAAGTACCCTTTAACTGTCCAATATAATATTCTTTTGAACTAGGTGGAGGCTATAGACATTTGTTTACATTTTTGAGTTAACTTAAATGTCACGACTTTCTTTGGCAAATAAATTAAGTTTCACAGTCTGTGGTTAACCTTAAGAATTGTTTTAAACCATGTCCATATTTTTAATAATTGTAAACGATGTGAACTGAGTTGTTTTGAGAACGACATCCATAGCGCCATTGTTTCAAAAATTTAGCCGTTTACTACTGAAGTAGGCTAACGCCCTTTCTTAAAATTCTGATACGCACTAGCAAATGTCAAAGTATAATTAACATTTCACTTTACACATTTAATTCCGCCAAACAGTTACCGAGTTGTGAGTGTGAAGGAAACATTAAATATATATTTTATTAAGCATTTGCATTTTATTTATAGGGGCTTTTGCCCCTACAAGCCACTAGTTAAGATTATAGTTGGGTTGTTTTTTGAAGGCGTTGTAAATATGCAGTTCTTCCATAGTATTCATAAAATGTGATTTTTTTACAATTATGTAAGATTTCTAAATTTCCTTCTATATTTTGCAAACCATGGCTATTGTCGACAAGATGTTGGGCGAATTTTGATTTTTGGCTATTTAAAGATGGTTTCGGGATGTGTTCTGAGAACCGTTTTTTAAAGGAACACTCTAAAGTGAATTTGATGTTTGGGGTGATTTTGTTTAATTGATTGTTTTGCAATTCTAGTTGTCTTGCATTTCCTCTATAAAATAATATAGTGTCCGATATAGAACATGGGACAGTCTGAACAATTAAGTTTATAAATTCCTGTTGTTGAGTTTTTCTTTTGTTCATGGACATTCAAATGTTTACTTAATTTATTAGAAGTTCTGCTGGATGATTTAACATTTTGTTTCTTGAGTACTTTATTAAGAGTGTAGTGTAAGGATTGTCCATATTCAACCGACACAAACTGTTTTTTAACTGGAGATATTGGTTCGTTTATACTATTTACATTCCTATTTCTTTTCTTAGATATTATTTCATCAATTATTTTACTTTCATAGCCATTGCCGACAGCTATATATTTCATGATAGAACGTTCTTTTTCATAATCTTCTGGGTCCATAGGTATTGATAGTGCACCATACAATTACAAGCTGCCATTTTATGGGCTATTGGATGATATGAGGTCGAATGAATTGTGTGGTCAGTAGCTGTTGGTTTTCGGTAGATGGAAAATTTAATATTTTTACCATCTTTCATCAAGGTTAGGTCAAGAAAGTTTATTCTGTTGTTAGTCTCACACTCTAAAGTGAATTTGATGTTTGGGGTGATTTTGTTTAATTGATTCTTTAGCAATTCTAGTTGTCTTGCATTTCTTCTATAAAATACTATAGAGTCATCCACGTGTTTGTATAGTAGCATATTTATGGCGTGTTTATTGTTAGATGAAAAATATGGGTATTTTCTATATGGTTTGGATATATTTAAGAAAGAATGCTTGAAAGTGGTGAGCCCATTGTTTTGAATAATGAATAAAATAAATATTAATTTTTTTTAATTACGGAATTATTGCAATGTGTAATTTTTATAGAATAAAATCATAATAATAGGTACAGGATGGTTTTCTTTATTAAAAACGTTTTATCATTCATTGCAAACGTAATTGCTTTCCTACCATAATGTAGTATCATTTATTAAACAAAATTAAATATATTTAAATATTGATTTTAATAATTAGTGAGGATGTAAAAAGTAGCAAAATCGAGAGGGAGGAGAGAATCACGCGGTCAACATGTGATAAGACACATTTTGTAAGAAACCCCGACCATCTAACAGGCTTACCTCGAAGGCTACGGACGTGTTGTGTCACATTCTGCCTGTAAACATTTCCGTTATTGAGGGAACCCCTGTAAGTTTCAAAACGCAATAAACAGAAAACGTCGCTCCCACTGCATATTATATGTTTACGCATAATAAAGCTACTTATGGTTATTTCACATTTGCTCCATATTCCAATACACTGCTTACTCTATCTTTATGTACATATGCTAGAATAGCTTTAAAAAATTGTTAAATTTTAATAAGTATAATTTCCTCTCTTAATAATGCTCTTATTGAACGCTCAATATAATATGCATTATCTCAAATAAATATAGGCCTATGAACAGAAAAACTTTAATTTTCTGAAGCATTATATTTTTATATTAACACATTCGACATGGTCAACGCATGCCGAATCTGGAAATCAGAAATAAACGTCAACATTACTATTATAATTATGTTGTTATAAGTATTGCATTCAGACTAGTGGCTTGTAGGGGCAAAAGCCCCTATAAATAAAATGCAAATGCTTAATAAAATATATATTTAATGTTTCCTTCACACTCACAACTCGGTAACTGTTTGGCGGAATTAAATGTGTAAAGTGAAATGTTAATTATACTTTGACATTTGCTAGTGCGTATCAGAATTTTAAGAAAGGGCGTTAGCCTACTTCAGTAGTAAACGGCTAAATTTTTGAAACAATGGCGCTATGGATGTCGTTCTCAAAACAACTCAGTTCACATCGTTTACAATTATTAAAAATATGGACATGGTTTAAAACAATTCTTAAGGTTAACCACAGACTGTGAAACTTAATTTATTTGCCAAAGAAAGTCGTGACATTTAAGTTAACTCAAAAATGTAAACAAATGTCTATAGCCTCCACCTAGTTCAAAAGAATATTATATTGGACAGTTAAAGGGTACTTGTTATGGAATTCTCCGTTTGAGGCTACATTGTACACACTAAGCAAATAAATAAATAAATAAGGATTAAATCCGAAAATGGCCTCCCGTTAACGACTCCACACTCCACCTCTGGTACCCTACGTTCAACACTTTTTTTATGGTTGCCCGTGAATAAATACTGCTTTGTCTTGGTAGATTCAAGATTGAAGATACTTTTGATTGGCCAAATTTAAAGGTGAACCTTTTTGGTGGAATCAAATTTAAAGCTGATGTTACACTCAGCTGATCTACACTGTTAGACGTTTTTAGATTACAATGATTTTAAATGGCAGATATTTAACGTAATATCTTATTTCTTGATAAAATTAAAGACATTTTTGTATTTTTTCCTCAGTCCCTGGCACCAAGACCTTCTATTTGAGCCCTTTCCCATTATCTTGCAAGTGCAAGGCCTGTGACTTGCCAAATGCCCATAATTTCGGCGCAAAAATTTCGCTTACATAATATATTTATATCGATCATTTGGCATTAAATCAGCATCGTTATAACGTAAAAGAAACACTTAACTCTTTATATTTATATTGTAAATATATACTCAAACGCGTAATTATAAAGTCTGAAATCTTAAAATTAATATATTTATTTGTTATAGTAGGCCTACATTGAACATAGTTAGCTGCCTTTTGAAAAAAAACCCCATAGTCAACATCTATCATATGGCTTTGAATCAAGCATCAGCACCACATGTTTGAATGTCAACAAAACAGACGTTTTTAGATCCCAATGCTTTTTAAATGGCAGATATTTTACGTTATTTCTCGTTTGCTGGTGAATTTCAAGCAATTTCAGTATTTTTCCCGCCATCTCGGAATAGAGACCTTTAATTTGAGCCCTCTCCCATCTTTCTACGACTTACCAGACGTTCACAATTTTGACGCAAAGAATCGCCTTACGAAATTAAATATATGACTAGTGGCTTGTAGGGGCAAAAGCCCCTATAAATAAAATGCAAATGCTTAATAAAATATATATTTAATGTTTCCTTCACACTCACAACTCGGTAACTGTTTGGCGGAATTAAATGTGTAAAGTGAAATGTTAATTATACTTTGACATTTGCTAGTGCGTATCAGAATTTTAAGAAAGGGCGTTAGCCTACTTCAGTAGTAAACGGCTAAATTTTTGAAACAATGGCGCTATGGATGTCGTTCTCAAAACAACTCAGTTCACATCGTTTACAATTATTAAAAATATGGACATGGTTTAAAACAATTCTTAAGGTTAACCACAGACTGTGAAACTTAATTTATTTGCCAAAGAAAGTCGTGACATTTAAGTTAACTCAAAAATGTAAACAAATGTCTATAGCCTCCACCTAGTTCAAAAGAATATTATATTGGACAGTTAAAGGGTACTTGTTATGGAATTCTCCGTTTGAGGCTACATTGTACACACTAAGCAAATAAATAAATAAATAAGGATTAAATCCGAAAATGGCCTCCCGTTAACGACTCCACACTCCACCTCTGGTACCCTACGTTCAACACTTTTTTTATGGTGCCCGTGAATAAATACTGCTTTGTCTTGGTAGATTCAAGATTGAAGATACTTTTGATTGGCCAAATTTAAAGGTGAACCTTTTTGGTGGAATCAAATTTAAAGCTGATGTTACACTCAGCTGATCTACACTGTTAGACGTTTTTAGATTACAATGATTTTAAATGGCAGATATTTAACGTAATATCTTATTTCTTGATAAAATTAAAGACATTTTTGTATTTTTCCTCAGTCCCTGGCACCAAGACCTTCTATTTGAGCCCTTTCCCATTATCTTGCAAGTGCAAGGCCTGTGACTTGCCAAATGCCCATAATTTCGGCGCAAAAATTTCGCTTACATAATATATTTATATCGATCATTTGGCATTAAATCAGCATCGTTATAACGTAAAAGAAACACTTAACTCTTTATATTTATATTGTAAATATATACTCAAACGCGTAATTATAAGTCTGAAATCTTAAAATTAATATATTTATTTGTTATAGTAGGCCTACATTGAACATAGTTAGCTGCCTTTTGAAAAAAAAACCCCATAGTCAACATCTATCATATGGCTTTGAATCAAGCATCAGCACCACATGTTTGAATGTCAACAAAACAGACGTTTTTAGATCCCAATGCTTTTTAAATGGCAGATATTTTACGTTATTTCTCGTTTGCTGGTGAATTTCAAGCAATTTCAGTATTTTTCCCGCCATCTCGGAATAGAGACCTTTAATTTGAGCCCTCTCCCATCTTTCTACGACTTACCAGACGTTCACAATTTTGACGCAAAGAATCGCCTTACGAAATTAAATATATGATGATACAACTCTGTGGCACAGCTGTTTTAATTTCAAAAGATGTAAACAAATTAAACCCCATGTTGTTTTAATGGGAAAAGTTTTATTCTGTTGCGAATTTATGGTAAAAAAATAAGAAAAATGAATAGTTTTCCCTCAAAATTCACGTCAAGACCTTTAAAATAAGACCCCTCTCATCCTTCTACGGCCATCCAGTCACTCACAATTTCTTTACAAAAATTTGACTTACGGAATTATATATATAGATGATACAACTCTGTGGCACAGCTGTTTTAATTTCAAAAGATGTAAACAAATTAAACCCCATGTTGTTTTAATGGGAAAAGTTTTATTCTGTTGCGAATTTATGGTAAAAAAATAAGAAAAATGAATAGTTTTCCCTCAAAATTCACGTCAAGACCTTTAAAATAAGACCCCTCTCATCCTTCTACGGCCATCCAGTCACTCACAATTTCTTTACAAAAATTTGACTTACGGAATTATATATATAGATGAGGTTAGTAAATTTTATTATTTTTAAAGTTGTTTTGATCCATTAGTACAAAAACCCTTTAATTTTTTATAAAAGACTTAGCCTACATCTTAGCATTGCGTTAAAAAAACAACATAAACTTCCTTTCAGTGTTCGATGAAAAGTGTTACCAAATGTCGATATTATTGAATTTTACATCAAACAAAAATGCAACAAAAACACAAGAGTGATTTTCTGGAAGATCACGTTTTGTTTTTAACAGAGAATTTTTGTGAGCAAGTGGTCTTTATTAAGAGGTCATAATGAAAGGGCGAAAACAATTTTTTTCATTAGTTTTGAGCTGTGTGAAAGTTTAATACGATCCAACTTTTTGGGTTACTACAAGTAGTTGAGTTGGAAATAAATCATAGTTAGTTCAATTTCACTGTAATTGAAATTTTGTTAACCTATTAAAAATCTCTTGAGTCAACAAGTAGAAGAACTAGCCTATCCTCCTCAACATTGAGAAGGTCCTGGGAAAGTTGGCCGGCGCGACGCCTGCCAAGGTAGGCTTCGCTAACCACATTACACCTAAGTAATGCGGTTAGCCTGCCGTGACGTGCAGGGGCAGGGGAAGCCATACAGCCGTTTATATTCGGCGCCGCCCCTCGGCTCGCCCTACAAGCCTTGACTCCCCCAGAACACAATGTTCCCCTTAGTGTTGTTATTGGCCTACGTCGTTGCTGTGAAGGTTTTCAAGAAAACCACCCCTAATGGTGAGTTAATACAATAATTTTGAGGTAGGGCCTAGATAAAAAAAAATGTTATTTAAGTTCAGTTTGAAAAAAAGGTTTTGGTGAAATAATGGTATTTATATTATTTATATCTAATAAATTGAATAAGCTATTGAAGGGTTTTATTAATAAAAATATGTTTTTACAATATTAATAGAACATGCATTAGTCGAATATAAACATTCTTTAGATATCGTACTTTAAAAAGTGGGTTTGGAAATTTATTACAATATCAAAAATAAATCTGATTATCATTTATAATTGTTGTCAAAAAAATAATCTGAGAAAAATTTTAATTTTTGTTAATATTAGTATTTTCAAACAAGTTTTTTCTTATAAAATACGTGTTTCGAAACTACTTAAAAATAAATAAATCATTTGAAACAATTTCAAAAGTAAATTTGAAAAATCACATTGTTATTAAGGGGATGATCCATCAAGTTTATACAGATAACCAACTAAATCAGTTTACGGTAATCAACTAAATTTCGAAAATGATTAAAAAGGTAGTTTTCGGACATGTTTATATAGAACAGAGAACGTTTGTATCAAAATCGTTGTAATTTTTCTAAGGGGTCAATGTTTTTAATTTTATAGTTTATTTTAATGTTATGGCGACCTCAAGATGAAGAAACTTGATTTCCACTCTAAGAGCTGAAAGTGACATGTCAAGAAAGTTATCAAATTAAACTCTTGAGATTTTAGAATTACTAGACATTAAAATACTATAAACATTTACTTTGTTAGAGAGGAAACTAGTTAAATTAATAATTTGTGTATGTACATGGAATAATATGGTATAACCATAAAATAAAAAAACCTTTTCAAACAAATGTATAATTAATGTTTTACCATAGGAATAAAGTTGTAATGTATAGAGTTGTTTTTATTTCCACATCAATTAATTATACCATCACTTGAATTATTAACTATATCCAAAATCAATGTTGTGTTGAATTGTTTGAATTTCATATATTTTCTCGTTGGTTACAGTTTCGGCCCCCTAAATAATATTTAAAATTTTGGTTCATCAATATCTATTTGAGTAAAAAAATGTATCCTTAAAAACGATTTTATTACAAATATGTTTTCAATAATAAATATTATAAAGCTAATTTTCTTCATCGTGTTATTTTTTGCTTTTTCAGTCGTTTAATTTAAGCTATGTCTTTGTTAAATAATTGGACTTTATAAAAATGTTGTGATTTTTTAAATATATATTTTTTAAACATTTAAATTTACCTTTTTTGCAATTATCAACCCTGCTATTATATTCATTATAATTCGTAAGGAATAAAGTTGTTCTATTTTGTAACAGAGTTATTAGTTCTGAAATTAGATTGAAAAGCCTGTATTACTAATATTCACATCTTAACAAAATTGGTGAAATAATCTTTTGTCATAAGGGCTAGTACATTTGATTACGTCATTTAGCTGAACTGATTTATTTGTTGAAACGTATATTCTAAAAATAATCTCTCGACTAAGAAGAAATAACTTTTCCTCTTAATCTATAAAAAATATGCCGTGCGTGGTATGGTAATAGCATTTTATCCAATATCATCAGCAGAAGTTGTTGCATTTGATTAACGTTACATTTCGGTGAACATAAAGATGTGGTTCTAAACTTAACCACCCACCCAATTATCTCCCGGGATGATTTCCAAGCAGAAATATTCAACATTAAGCCTCTACGTTGAAGGCCTTTCCTTTTTTATTTTAAAGCTTTAAACAATAAATTCAAAGTAAACAGCTCTAATAATAGATCGATAAACGGTGCGTGTGAACGAAGCCGTGCAAGATGCACCCAGAGGCTGTTACATTGTGGTGGCAGTAACGCCATTAGGTTAACTGAATTAGCCCTGGGTTCATGAGGGTGAGTTTGGGGGGGGGTATGACAGACGCCGTTGTAAGGATTCACACCGAGGAATAAACACGTAACTTTCACATATATAGTCAAAGTCTATAAATAGAAGAATATTAAATCAAAGAAATGGTGTTAACTAAATTTTTTGTAAATTTAACATTCATTAGAAAGTACTTTTGCAAATTAAAATATAACAAAAATTATATTGCAGAAATCTAAAAACTAAAGTTAATTTATAACAGTGTTTACGTTGTACAAAAGCCTAACATTTATTGACATAATAAAATGAAAGCTCGACAACTGTTTCAATATAACTGTTAGGATCAAACACTTAATGTTAACTTAATAATAAAAAAAAGGTTAATACATAAACTTGGTATATAGGTTATATCAAATGAATACTATATTCAACAACTATTGTTGTAATTGTTATCAACATGATGTCCTAAACTTAAAGTTGTTCATAAATAAGAAAGGAAAAAATAATTTATTCATCCTATTTTATATATTTTTTATATTTGTTTGTACATCAATGCAAAAGGTAAAAATGGTTCAATTGTCATTGAATTAAATTTAAGGTACCAAGTCTGACTTTTTGAAATACAACAGATAAATAATTATTTTCTCCAAGACTTTTTGCCTGTTTGATGGCTTCAAATCGATCCTGTTTCGTTGACTTCAAATTTATTTTTAATGTATGGTTTATTCCTTTGTTTATTTTTGTAAACCGATTCTCCAGCGTGAACGTAACCTTTAAACCTCTGATTTTTTTCAGCCAAAGCAGTCTATTAAAAAACTATTTAATTTCATGCACTCTTACATTTCTTTTGGCCCTTAGGAAAAGTCACCGTCTACCTAGGCAAGCGTGATTTCATCGACCATCTAGACCACGTTGATCCCATCGATGGCGTGGTGGTTGTGGACAATGACTACCTCAAGGGACGCAGGATATATGGCCAGGTAGGCACTGCATCTGACTTGTATGTCGTAAAAACCAGGATATGCCTAAACAATATTCTAAGCAACACAGATAACTAAAACAGCTGAAATGAACAAATACAGAAATTTCTAATCACAGATAACTCTTCATCCTATTTGGTGTCCTTAACATCTTCAAACAAACGATAACTTTTGTAAAGAATTTAATTCAAGGATTCAAAGAATTTGTTAAAGAAAATGAAGACAGAGAGATTACACAGTTCTTGTCAGTAATACGTAAGACAGATAAATCAACACAATTAGAAAATTTCTTAGAATCCATATGAAGTGATTGGGTTCAAGTTCAATAAGTTAACATTCAATGAAATCAGTAACGATCAACAATGATAAAATTAAATATTAATGACATTAATACAATTTTAATTTAAGAAATCTAAATAACTATACAGCCGCATGTGTAACTGACTCACTGACTGACTCACTGAGGTATACGAATTCTAATCGACTTCCCGATGAGCTAAAAACTTGAAATTTGGCACGAATAGTCCTTGGGTGGTCAAACCCCAGGGAAAAGTCTCAAAACGAAACATTTTTACCCCCAACTCCCCCAAAGGGGGGCAAAAGGTGGGAAAATGTTAATAACGAAAAAAGTACTTTTAGTGTTTTGGCTGTAGCGGCTAAACTAGAAGTCCTATTGCAAAACGGACTGCACCACGTGTCACGGATTTTTCACGATCTACAACTTTGGTTCTGTGACTTTTTGCCCTATCTCATCTCCTTCACTCTTAGATTGCTCTAGATTTTTCAATTTTCGTAGATATTCCCTAGGTTTTTCAGTACCAGTTGACTTGATATACTACTTAGGCCCCTGTTAATTTGCAGGAACATTCATTAGGTGGTAATTCAAAAAATAAAATTCTCAATCAATTTCAACCTCTCCACCATCCAAGAGGGGGTGAAACAGGGGAAAACTTGAATTTAGATAAAAGTACTTTTTGTTTTTTGCCTCCTGTGGCTAAAGTAAAGGTCCTGTTCAGAAACAAAGGTTATTTCCTCAGTTGAAATTAAATTTCCTACATTTTTGGTCATTATGTATTTTGCTTTATCTTATCTGCTTCGCCCCCAAAATGACCATTAAATTTAAAATTCTTATATAATTTCAGTTTATTTCGGGTTTTGATGATTTTTTAATATTTATTTTCTGCTTTTAGACCTCTATTTTCACACTGAGATAGTCGTTTTGGTCTTTTATTGTTATCAGGGGTCATTCGCTAATTTCACCCCGTTTCAACCCCTAAAATAGTCCTCAAAAGTTAAACTTTCGTTGAATTTTAAATTTTCCTCGTGGTTTTTATTTTTTGTCAAATTTATTTTTGGCAAGGGATGCCGAATTATTGAAACGGAGGTAGTCAGTTTGACTTTTCCGGTTTATTATTGGTAACTTGCATTTTTTACCCCATTTATACCCTTAAAAAGTCGTCTCAAGTTGAACTTTAATTAAATTTACTATTTGACTCGTGGTACTTTTTCTAATTTATTAATTACTGAAAGACTCAATTTTTGACAAGGGATTCGTCAGTGTCAACCTCAATGGTCATCCGAAGTCATTCGTAATTTTTAAAATCCATCAACTCCTAAATGTGACTACAAAAAGAATCAAACTATGCATTTTTGAAATTAAGGCAATGTTGTTTCTAGACAAATTCTTTTGCCTCACCCCCTCACCCCCAGACTTCACCAATCCTTTTTCAAAAGGAAAAATTAACCTCACCCTCTCCGCTAAAACCCCTTTAAAGCAACCCTCTAACTACCCCCCACTAACTACCCTCCCAAACACTACAATGATATATTTTACTGAGGATTTGTAATGAGTTATATTCGAAATTTTGTGAATTTTCAATACACACCCCCTGCTTTGGGGCAAAGATAAACCAGGGGGCCTGGGGCAAAGACAACCAATTTGCTTTTCCAGAGATTTAATGAATCATTTCATTACATAATGTGACTTTTCAATACAAACTGTCCACTTTGGTGCGAAACCCTTTAAGGGGGCCTGGGGGCGGAGCCCCCAGCGAGCCGAAGGCGAGTCAAACAGACTATACAACCGATTGCACAGAGGCACTGATTGTATACTGAAATTTCGAAAACGGAATAATGTTCAGGGGGGAGGAAAAGCACAAGTTGATGAAAATAAAGGTAATATTATTAAGAAAACAAACAAAAGAGGATAAAATAGGTTGCATGTTGTGTATTTAAAAAAAAAAGTTAAATTGTGTTCAAAAATGAAATATGGGCATGGAAAGAATTAATTCAGGCGATTGAAATGCTGAACTCTCTCTCCCACTATAAAGGGTAGCACTAAGCTAAAATACGCCCTTTTGCGTAGTTAAACTTTACAAATCTCTTCTTATCGTCGTTCATTTTTTACATTTCGCTTAGGTATCCACGACCTACCGATATGGCCGGGAGGAGGACGAGGTCATGGGCGTCAAGTTCAGCAAGGAGATCGTCATCGCCAAGGCCCAGATCGTGCCCGAACCCCGAGACCAGGAGAAGAAGGAGCTCACCCCCGTGCAGGAGAAACTTCTGAGGAAGTTCGGCCAGAACGCGTTCCCCTTCACCTTCCACTTCCCCGCGTGCTCCCCGTCCTCCGTGACTCTGCAGCCCGGCGAGGACGACACCGGCAAGCCCCTGGGAGTGGAGTACACCATCCGGACCTACGTGGGCGACAACGCCGAGGACAGGGGACACAAGAGGTCCTCCGTCACCCTGGCCATCAAGAAGGTACGGAGCCCAGGTGGATTGTTTTCATTTCACGATTTAAAGTTCGCATTGGATCCTGACTATTGATACGAGTATTTTTCATGATTTTAGACTCAGTTGATTTCCTTTTATGGGGTTCATGATAGTGCTTTCATTGAGGATTATTGGTTCGATCCCGAGCAATGTTGTAAGAGAACCTTGAAAAGAAAGTGAACTTAATCTAGTCTCAGTTGCTCATTTTACTGTTGACTATTCAATACTACCCTGATTTAATAAGTGGGCAACAAGCCCTGGCGGCTGCGGTTTATTGGGACATCGGTCCGGATATCTGGTCAAAAATCGTTAATTGTCATCAAAAAATTCACAAAGTCCATTACCATTACTCTTACTGCTTCTATAACTATAAAATACGCTAACCAACAGCAAGGGGTATTTGGGGGAGAATATAAGTAAAGGATGGGTGTATGTTACCACCTCTCTTATCCTTCTTTGATGATTCACTTGGTTAACTTTAGAAGCGCACCTTCAAGACGTTGGTGTCTCATTACAGTAAATTAAATAAAGTTCTAACCTTATAGATCGGTACATTCATGTTCTTTCACCTTAACCCAAGGTGGTATGGACCACTTTCCCGAGCCGTTTCTTCCCAAGAAGCAATTAACATTTTCTCTCCTGCTTCTTCATTCCTACTGATCCTCTTCATACTTTTACTTGAAAATTTCCCCCCACTTGTTTTTTTTCATAACTTTCACTACAGTGTTGATCATTTTGTGTCCCGCCCCCAGCTCCAGTACGCGCCGCCCACCCGGGGCCGTCGTCTCCCCAGCTCCCTGGTCAGCAAGGGCTTCACCTTCTCCCAGGGCAAGCTGAACCTGGAGGTCACCCTGGACCGCGAGATCTACTACCACGGCGAGAAGGTCGCCGGCAACGTCACCATCACCAACAACTCCAGGAAGACCGTCAAGAACATCAAGGTTTGTTGATGATCGTTTCCTGACGATTCGTTTTCTCCTAATGTTGTTTATTCACAAGTGTGGTTTTCCTGTTATTGTTTCAATTACGGTCTGAGAAAACATAATAAATTGAAGTTGTTACTGACAATTAGTTAAACTAAGGTATATGAACAAACTTATATCCATTTTGTAAAAAATTCATGTTACTAATTTTGAAAAGTTGTTCCGATAAATTGTCATGGTATATACCTCCATGGTTTACGTCAAAAGATGTAAATTAACTGTTCGAGTCTGGTTTAAAAAGGCAGCGTATTAATGAGCGTTTTCAAAGCATGGGAAAAGGGTTCTCCCAGTTTACATAAAGTCATACATCTTCTGTGTCTCTTGATTCTCCCAAAAGATGGCCAAAATTAAAGGTCATTGAATTACTCTGTCATATGCTCTGTTCATATGATCAATGTGATATGAACTAAAGTAATCATACTTCTTTTTAATACTCATAAATCAACTTATCTTGAGTTTTTGTTCTTGAGACTTTCCATGAAAATGAGCCAGTTCTCTTACGTCCACGACTTTTTTCCACCAAACCCCCCAACTAACTCCTCTCCTCTCGCCCTCAGATCTACGTGGTGCAGCACTGCGAGGTGACCATGGTGAACGCCCAGTTCTCCCGCCACGTCGCCAGCCTGGAGACCCGCGAGGGCTGCCCCATCACCCCCGGCGCCTCCTTCAACAAGGTCTTCTACCTCGTGCCTCTGGCCAGCAGCAACAAGGACCGCCGCGGCATCGCTCTCGATGGACATCTTAAGGTAAGTTTTGATAACCATCTTCTAAAGAGCATTAGTGAAAATTATAGAACGCATTTCATACTATATAGTAATCATATTATCTAATGAAGACAACGTTTTAAAAGCTCCTACTTTTAAACAAAGCTCAGTTCTTCAAGTAATGATTTCATACGGTCTCTCATTAATTCAACCTAACTTAAATATTCCTCAGTTTATAAGAGTGCTACTAAAGGGTCTCTTTAAACTGATTTAGCCCAATAAACTTTTGTTTTGAACATAGGACGTTTAAGGTTCTCATGGTCTTAACTCTATCGAATTTATCTCCCTATATTAGATAAATTTGTGGTCCGTAACTTTTTAAGAGATTGGTAGCATATTTTTTAAAATTTGACCATCATCTCATTCCATCAATCTGCTCATGGAGCGTATCAAGTATAGAAAACTGTGAACCGATGCAATACAAGGTATGTGGTAATGTTTGTCATTAATTACTATATACCCAGAAGAGTGTTTGTTTTTATCTAAGGGCAAGTCTTCGACTGTAGTCAAGAAAGCTTTGCATGAGGCCACTAGACCAAAGTCAAACTACCCACGCATGATGTTGAATGTTCCATGAAGCTGTTGAACATTTTAGCTACATGTTTTCAACAACTCTTTACACATATTCCACCAGTATTTATTTCTTACGAACGATCCTCTAACAAGTTGTCTGTTCCGTAGGACGACGACGTGAACCTCGCCTCCTCCACGCTGGTGGCCGAGGGCAAGGCCCCGAACGACTCCATGGGTATCGTCATCTCGTACTCCCTCAGGGTCAAGCTCAACTGCGGCACTCTCGGCGGCGAGCTGCAGACCGACGTGCCCTTCAAGCTCATGCACCCGGCCCCCGGTACGCCCTGACGTCTAATCGTAGCTAACTTAGTGAGGAAAACTTGTTTCTCTGAAAAAAAAAATAGTTGTCTGCAAGCTCTGTGTACTGGGTTTCAACTGAGAGTAGAGGACCTAATTGACACTTCCCTTGGTTATGTAATTGGAAAGAAGGTCCTTTGCCAGAAGAACGAAGATATTCCAGGGTAAATATGAACCAACCTGAGGTAATAATCATAAAGGAAGGAGCATGGCTTCCTGGAAGAGCGGTCCCCGTTCAGGAGGGCCTTCGAAGTCTTTAAGAATTCCCTTGAGGTTATCTTCCCCATTAAAGAGGTCACGAAATAATCAGAGTTGATAGTGGATCTACCCTACATTCCCTGTTAAAACACTCTGTGGATTTGAAAAACTTGTTATCTGCCCGTTAGTTAGTCAACTAGGCAATGGTCTTTCGAATCGACAGACATGCCTGTTGCATAGACCGCAATGCAATATGGAAATATGGTCTTGGCTGATTCCAAACACCACTGCCTAGTTACTGATTAATATAGGTATGTTTGCTAATTCCATAGATCATTGTCTAGTTGCCTGGTTAACATAGGCGTATGTTTGCTGATTCCAAAGACCATTAATTGACATAGGTATGTTTGCTGATTACAAGGGCGATTTTAACTTTTTTTAAGAGCTAGATACAAATATATAAATTAAAATCCTGACATTGTCTGCCATTTTTATAGATTTTTATCTTTTGATTTTTTGTCTGCGAGAAACCAAATGAAATTTTAATTTTTTAAATTACTTTATTCTTTTTTTCATTTGTTGGTTCATTCATTCATTCATTCATCTCATCCTGCGATGGTAAATAATTTTAAAATATATTCCAGGCACCCAAGAGATGGAGAAGTCCAGGGCCCTGAAGAAGACCAAGAGCATCGAGAGGTCTCGCTACGAGAACTCCCACTACGCGGACGACGACGACGACAACATCGTGTTCGAGGACTTCGCCCGCCTGCGACTCAACGAGACCGACGAATAAGCCGAGGGGGCGCAGCCCCGGGACCTGACTCTGGAGAGGGCGGGACGCGCGGAGGAAGGATCGGGAACGAACGGAACGAACAGAATAGTTATGATTTTCTTTGTTAATTTCGAATATTTTTGGAAGATATTTTTAAATATTTATTTTCGTAAGAACTGTATTGTATGAATTATATAAATTTTATAACTATAAAGATCGTAATTTTTACTGTATTTTCATTCAGTATCTAAGTTTACTCTGTGATTTCTCGTTGCCAAAGTAGTTTTAGGGACGCTTCTTAAATTCACGCCGTAAAGGAAAAAAAATCACTTTCTACAAGAAGATAAATTAGCACGTGTCACGATTTATTTATACCGTAATTTTCACTTGGTGCTGTTGAATTTTGTTCTGCATTTGTAGATGAATATTAATTATATTCTTTTGAAATTTGCATGTTTTATCGTAGTACGGTCTAAGTTTGCTTAATTGAATTGGTTTGAGCTGTTATTAGATTAAATAACTTATTAGTATTTAAATTATTTTTGATGCATATAAAATGTTATTTATCAGCACTAATTTATTATACTTGATAATATAACTACGACAATTGAAGTTGATTTGAAAATTGTTTTAGTACATTTATTTTTATGTCAACTAAGTTAATTTTTATGGTTTATTCAACGTTTTGTTTAATTTATGTACATAGAATAGGACATCCGTTAGTTATAATTAAAAAATGTATATTTATCGACGAGTATACCACAAAAAAAACTGAAAAATCCCATAACACAAAAATACAGCGTGTGAATGATAACTTAACCGGGGTTCAGTTACTTAGATTATTAGGCTAACTCTACCTGGTCGAGTTATAATAACTCCATAGGAGAAAATACTATAATACCAACAATATGATATACACTCGTCACCAGACCAGAATATTACACATATCATCTGTACATAGACTAGAGTGCCCCTTATCTGTAGCTGCGCGTATATCTGAGTTGGTATATACTGTTTCTATTGTGGGTTATTATCAGCTGGATTACGTATGATGAAGTGGAAAACAGTTATGGAGAATGATTGTTGATGTCAACCGAAATAAAAGCTACTTCGAAGAATAGCTTGGGGTTTTTATTTAAGTACCTTCGCCCCTCTGGTTTGTATTTATCCTTTATAGTGATAGGCGGATTAATGCATTTATATAGGTACATTAATTTGTCATATAACGTCTATAATCAATGCCATGCAAGATCTAGTAATAGTTGGTAAATGCTCGATTCAATTTATAATTAAATTTTGATAATGAATTATTTACGTATGGCTGCTTTAGTTCCGATGAAGTAACACAATTTAAATAATTAGGCTCAAAGCTTTTTATATACAGTGTTATGTGTTTGTTTCAAACCCCCTCTTTAAAAACGTATTAAAACTCTTAACATCGTAAATAAATTGGGGTGTTTTGTTAATTGAAGCAGACCTAAGTCTATCAAGAAGTTTCAAGATTACGTCATGACATTATTTTAACACCTAAGAAATAACATTATTTTAATAAATAAACCTGTCAATTATTTTCTTAATTTTAGATGTACTAAGTTATACACATCTGTAGTTTAACCATACGCCAAATAACTTAATCACGTCGCATACTTAATAAAGTAATTTAAATCCAGTTTGAGAATCCGCAGTTTGAGAGTGTGGTTCAGTGAAAATGATATTCAGCGGCAACCACAGCCTCAAGTGGACCATGATACACGGGCCGCTTTTTGGCAAGAAAAGCAGTCACGGACGCGGAGCATGACTCTACTTTCCCTCGCGTTCTTACCGGAAACCGGAAGCCACCAATATAGGCATACGATAGAGAAAACAACATAATTAGTAGAAATTTTAAATATTGAATCCATTTGTAATCATAACATTGTCGTGGTACGTGGTTACCCGCTTTTAAAATTATGCGCATATCAACCTATACTTACTTTTAAGATGTTACACTGACGCCTTGTGGGCCGTTCCCATTGGAGGTAATATCCTATAAGGCACCCTAGAAAGTATTTTAGGTCTAACTTTCAATTTCGGAGTTTAGTTTTACAGGCATAGTCTGTGACCAATTTTTTAACAATATTCAAGCTAACAATTTATGCATTCCTTTGAATCTTTGATTATCCGCAATTTTGTAACGAATGAACCTTTTACGTGCGGCCTGCGGCATTTAAATTTCCTTGATCAGCCCTTTGAAATTATTTACATATCGTCAACTCATACATTTAAGATTTTGTACTAAATCCTTGTGGGCCGTCCCCCACTGGAAACCAAGAGTCGGTAAATACATCAATAAGTAGTGATTTTTTTTACATAGGAGTGAATATGCCTAGGTTGATTCATCAAACCATTTCGGTTAAAAAAATATTTAGCCGTTCCCAGACTCTTCAGCACTTCTGAATATTTACACGGATATAACTCCGTCATTAAAAACGATCGCACATACTTAGCGGAGGTAACTTAAAAGACGATTGTCTGTGATTGGCGAGGATTATGAATGAATGTATCAGACATATTTTCTCTTTTAATACATCTGTTAATGGTAACAGTTTATGTTATCCGAACCGGTCCCAGTTAATTTTAATTAACGAGGTTCTATAGAATTTTTGAAAATCAAGCTTCACCTGCTATCACCTTTCTTATAAATGTTTCACTGTTAATTCTCAATAAACTATAATCAAACTCGTAATTTAAAATATAAAAATGTTATTAACTTTTTAATTAGTATAAAGAAATTAAATGGAGAAAGAGAAAGAGAAAGAGATTGTAACAGCAATTTTGAAACTGTTACAAAAACCATACAAATAAACTAATATAGAAATAAAAATAACTAGGTACCTTACTAAAAAATAAAGTAAAAGAAATTGCGTAAGACTCACATGCGTAAGGCCGAGCTCAATAGCCTAGTAGTGCTCAGGTCCGGTGGGTTAAAGAGCCAAGACACAAGTGAACCTTCATCCCCGCAACCCTTCCTCCTCACTTCCGGCGTGACCGGTCCGCGGTCCGCGACCCCCGGCGTGGCGCTCGCGGCCTCCATCAATCATCCGTCACCCCGTCACTGGACCTGGACACCCGTTACACCCGGCGTCCTGGGAATCTACGTGTGTAAACAGTCAGGTGATGCAGTGGGACGTCCGTTGGTAACCATGAGTCTAAAGGAATGTTTGAAAAAACTTAAGAGTCAATAATACATTTAAATAGGTACATTAAACTTAAAATAAATATGAGGAATACATTTTTATATGCGAGCTTGACATAACATATATTATTTAACAGCTAATCCATTCTTAGATTTTTAGAAGAGGAATAAGTTAGTATGCTATGGCCAAATTGCCAAATTTATGATATTTGCTGCCAATTTTCAGCTTAATTTGTTGCCCAAAACAAGAAACATACCAAAAGTTGTAGAAGGATTTCCTTCCAGATAAAACAACATTGAAACACATGTTTGTTTTTTTTGGAGAGGATTATTCGTACAGCAAATGAAATAAATGAAACTATTTTAATATTTAATAACAGTATGTTTTACTATTCAGTATTTTCACTTCACTTTATTAGTGTATTGCTGGTTTTGCAAGAGAGTCTCGTTACATCCCCCAAGGCCTTATTAAGAGTGAACTTCAAATAAATACAGTTACAAAAGCTGTAAGAAAAATTGTAATTTAATGTTTTTTAGTTGTTTTAACTAGACCATGCCAAAGGCACTAAATCGTTAATTTCAGGTCCATTTCATTGGCCCGGCCGGGAACGCGCCAAAGTCGGACAGTGCCAAAGTCGGACAGCGCCAACTCTGGACTGTTTTTCCGTCCTGAGTTGGCGCTGTCCGACTTTGACGTTTCTGTGCAAAAATGAAACAGTCTGGGTTTGGCACCTGACGCTACCGCCAAATCGGGACTGTTTCAAAACAGTCCTGAGTTGGCGCCGTCCGACTTTGACGTTTCTGTGCAAAAATGAAACAGTCCGGGTTTGGCACCTGACGCTCCCACCAAATCGGGACTGTTTTAAAACAGTCTGGGTTTGGCGCCTCGCGCACAAACGGAACTAAGCACTTTTGGCCATATCCCGATTTATGTCATTGACTGTACTCTCCACCATATTAGCCACACCCATCGCTGTATTTAAACCACACCCCCAAATTCTATTGGTTGTTTTATGAGAATCCCGCTCCTCCGTCGAGGGACAATTGAAACAGAACAGCTGGATACGTTTACACGATATTTTCTTAACTGTGGTGAACGTCCTCGGGACTTTTCTTGTTTATGAAGTGGCAGTTTTTTAATCGAGTTCGTGCAATGAGTCATTTAATATAGGCCTATTATTAGATCCGCCAGTAATCCGGTTTACCAAGACCAAGTTAGATAACAGGTTTTTTGTAATATATTTCTGGGTAATATTTAGGCCATTTTATTATGTCAAACAATTGACTGACCCTGTATTTGATCACAATCGTTAAAAAAATATGCTTACTGAGCACAGATAATTTGATCTAAGGCTTTTTAATGATCACTAATCAATTACCTGCTTCTTTTACTCTTTACCATGAATTATAAAACTGTTTAAACGGGCCGCATTTGAAATCTACCAAAGACATGGAGTAGTTAAAAAACATTTAATTAACTTAGAAGCAACATTTTTGTTAACTCTTGAGTTTAGTAAATGTTTTATGCGGCATGTCTTAAGAATAAGGGTGACTTACGGGAAAGTCTGGAAATTCTGAAACCATTTTAACTTAATTATATTTTTAAAATTAAGCATCCACTCCAAGTTCCGTATTGTGCAGTCAACTAATAAACAGTATACACCTTTTTTATTCACTTCAAGAAATTAAATTGGATTTAGAGAATAAAATATTACTTAACTTGTATATGCCGAGTATGTGTTATACGCTTTGAAACCTTTGAAAAAAATAAATTTTCCAATCCTTTTTTAGCTTTGTTTCCAAACCTAGGTTTTAAGCTGAGTAAGCACAAAAATCTATTTAATTAAAATCTAACTAATAAAATTAAAACCCTTTTGCTATTAAAATAGTTGTAAATCCGTATAAGGAATATGGAAGGGTTCTATTTCTCACCATAGTACTGTACTATCCATACTATACTATACCATACTACGGTATACCGTACTATGCCATAGCGCTGTAATAGAAATTAAAGAAATATTTAAGAGTAGTTTTGAGTTTTGAAACAATGTAGTAGTTCAATTCATTAATTGAATTGGAAAATAATACCCAATATTCAAATGTTGAATTGAAATTAATAGCCTTCGTTTGAAGAAAATGTACGCTTTATCGAAAAACTAGAACTCCAATTTTGTTTCTTTCATAGTAAATCCAGAAATATCAATTCAAATGTGCAATTGGATAAGTAAATTAAATCGGACATTTTTTAGACGTGTTATAAAATTCCAACTAACATTCATTATTTCAAAAATTTGGTTAAAGACCTATATCTTTAGTTCTTATCAAGCTATACAGTAAAATTGAGTCTAACAACTTTCTCTGAAAGAACCCTCGCTGTAATCTGAATCTGACTCATCTAATTTATTGAAATTAGATGAGTTTCAAGCGATCACGCTGTGGACTACCAACATAAATTTGATTTTTTCCAAGGATTTTCTCTTAATAAAGATCGATGGCTCTATTATTATATATTTTAGAGATCGTCTACGGGTCGAAAGGTCGAAATTCAATCAGATAATATTTTACTACAGTTTTTACTCATTGATTCAATAAAACATGTGACATTTTGTTGTTATACTTTTGATACTATTTTAAATGGTGACCTACAAGGTATTTTAAGCCAATTTATGAATAAGAGATAAGTGTAGAATGTTTGTGGCACGATCTTGTAATATTGTTACTATAATATTATTAGCCGACGGATGGGTCGCCGGAATTTTACAAGTGCGAAATTATTAAAGAAATTTTAAAAAAGTTCTACAATAAAAAATTAACACTTGTATTGTATTCTTTAATAATAAAAGTAACAAAAAATGCTTTAAAAAAATTAACATTTTGAAAATTGTTTGGCGTTTTGGTGCCGAATCCCCTTAATTGTGCCGAATCAATCACTCTAAAGGAGTATTTTACTAATTTTAATTTCTCCCCCTTATTAGCGAATTTCCCTTATAGGGAAGAAGCTATTACCTTAGGTCTCATGGTTAGACCTAAGCCGCACCAATCATCATCAGGCCCAATGAGAGACAAGTCACCTGAGGAGACAGGCCCAATGAGAGACAAGTCACCTGAGGAGACAGGCCTCTCATTGGGCCTGACGATGGTTGGTGTGACCAACAGAAATCGATCGCCATTTTCCATATTATACTATGTATATTTACCGTCTTTTATATGAGTACAGTATAGGCCTAAGTGTAAATATATTTTAAGTGTTGTAATACGTCTTTCATTTATATCCAGGAACTAAATTATCTCAATCCGTTTTAAAATGGCGGCCAATTTTGTGAACATTTTCGATATTTACGGAAACCCCTGTATTTCCCGTAAATGTGCTAAAAATACAAATTAAACCTGCCAATATATAAATAACCGAAACCCTAGGTTTTGATGCAACTCGCATCTTTAATGGTCTACTGGAAGTCTCAGAAAAACTACCCAAAGGTTAAACAAACCCCATGTTAAATCTCCATAAGAAAATATCTCACTTTTTGACCCAGTTAACGTAAAATTTTTAGAATACAAATAAAACTCTGCTAATATAGGACCGAAACAATTTCTTTTGGTACAAACCGCATGTAGTTTGGCGGAGTAGAAGTCTAGGGATTAATAGTAAGCTTATTACATTAATTTGTTGGCATATGTATTCATTATAAAATAGTTAATCTGCTACCTGCGATTTGAACTTGGAAAACAATTTTAACTATCCTATAAATATTTTGTTTAACTTGTTTTCAAACAAAAAATGAATGTTTTCCCACTTAAGCTAAATACCTAGAAATAAAAGCTCATATGAACTTGGGAAAAATAGTCACTACGTTGAATTGTAATTTAAATTAAACTTAAAGTAGGAAGGTAAAAAAGATTAATTCAAGGTTAAAGGTGGTATTATATAGAGTGGAAGGAATTTAGTATTAAAAGATTTTATGAGATAAACTACAAGACATTTCTGACAAAATAGCATTTCTGACAATATTTCTGTATTATTCTTATTTGAAATTTTATGAGGATGCTAAATATGAGCATGAAATCAATAAAAAAAAATCTTTGATGCACTTATAGCCATTTAATCTGAGCATGGACAAAATTTTTGAAGAAATCTTATTTTATCCATTATTTACTTATTGCAAGCTTATGGAAACTTATATTTGTGAAGAAATGAATTTATCAAATAGGATATTTTTCCTTTATTGTCGAAAATGGGTTGTATTTAACTTTTATCAATTTAAATTAATACAATCTAAATTCAATCACAATTAAAAATCCAATTAAATTCAATTACATTAAAAATCACATTATTCGCCCATCAATGGCTAATATTAAAATTCTGCCTACCTCATATTTAATTACAGAAGGTAAAAAATGAAACACAATTAAAATTCTTGAGATTGTAAAATTAATTTTTAATAAATTACGTATCATATTTAGTTAAAAAAGAAATTAATTACATTATTCAACAATGAGTGCAGAAAAACCAATTATGATCGAGAAAAGGGTAGGATTAAACGTAAAATTATTCTTAAATGATATACAATCTGATAATTTAAAATCGCAATACTAGCCCATTGTCATCGTCCCCTTTACAGCGAGCCAATGAGATCAAAGGGGAGGAGCCCGTTACAGTAAGGTTCAAAAACAAAACCGTCCGGGTTTGGCGCTGTCCGACTTTGTCGTTTGTGGTCAGAAATGAAACTGTCCGGGTTTGGCACCTGACGCTCCCGCCAAATCGAGACTGTTTCAAAACAGTCCTGAGTTGGCGCCGTCCGACTTTGACGTTTCTGTGCAAAAATGAAACAGTCTGGTTTGGCACCTGACGCTCTCGCCAAATCGAGACTGTTTCAAAACAGTCCGGGTTTGGCGCTGTCTGACTTTGGCACTGTCCGACTTTGGTGTTTTGGGAATTTTAAACAGTCCTGATTTGGCGCTGTCCGACTTTGGTAGCGTCCCGCCCGGCCATGTTAGAATTTCAAAATTTAAAGCATACCAGGAGTTAATACTAGGTTAGTACTGCATAGTACCCGAAAGTTAGAGTTAGTACTCCTACCATTTACGAGTACTTAACAAAAACATTTTGCCGGGCCAGGGAAATGCGAGCCCGGCCATTTTTGAAATTCCTAAAATAAACCATACCAAAAGTTAATACTAGGTTAATACTGCATAGTACCCGAACATCTCCGTTAGTACTACAGCCATAGTATAGTTATCACCGTCTACATTTTCCTCAGCAACTACACGTCATAAGCGTCAGCCCGGCCATGTTGGAATTTAAAAATTTCAAACATACCAGGAGTTTTAGTACTGCATAGTACTCAAATATTAAGGCTAGTACTCGAGTGGTTGCTGAGTTATTACCGTTTACCTTTTTGCTGAAGCATATCGCTGGCCCGGCCATGTTGGAATTTTTGAATTTCAAACATATCAAGAGTTAATGCTAGGTTAGTACTGTATAGTACTCAAATATTAAGGCTAGTACTCGAGTGGTTGCTGAGTTATTACCGTTTACCTTTTTGCTAAAGCATTTCGCTGGCTCGGCCATGTTGGAATTTACGAATTTCAAACATACCAAGAGTTAATACAAGGTTAGTACTGCATAGTACTCAAATATTAATGCTAGTACTATGCAGTAGTAACCTAGTATTAACCCCTGGTATGTTTGAAATTTAGAAATGTTAACATGGCCTGGCCAGCTAAATGCTTCAGCAAAAATGTAAACGGTCATAACTCAGCAACCAATTGAGTACTAACCTTAATATTTGGGTACTATGCAGTACTAACATTGTTTTTACGCCTGGTATGTTTAAAATTTTGAAATTTCAACATGGCTGGGCCAGCGAAATGCTTCAGCAAAAATGTTAACGGTCATAACTCAGCAACCAATCGACTACTAACCTTAATATTTGAGTACTATGCAGTACTAACCTAGTATTAACCCCTGGTATGTTTGAAATTTAGAAATGTTAATATGGCCTGGCCAGCTAAATGCTTCAGCAAAAATGTAAACGGTCATAACTCAGCAACCAATTGAGTACTAACCTTAATATTTGGTTACTATGCAGTACTAACCTACTTTTATCACCTGGTATGTTTAAAATTTTGAAATTCCAACATGGCGGGGCCAGCGAAATGCTTCAGCGAAAATGTAAACGGTCTTAACTCAGCAACCAATTGACTACTAACCTTAATATTTGAGTACTATGCAGTACTAACCTAGTATTAACCCCTGGTATGTTTGAAATTTAAAGATTTTAACATGGCCTGGCCAGCTAAATGCTTCAGCAAAAATTTAAACGGTCATAACTCAGCAACCAATTGAGTACTAACCTTAATATTTAAGTACTATGCAGTACTGACCTAGTATTAACTCCTGGTAAGTGTGAAATTTTGAAATTTCAACATGGCCGGGCCAGCGAAATGCTTCAGCAAAAAGGTAAAAAGTAATAACTCAGCAACCACTCGAATACTAACCTGAATAGTTGGGTACTATGCAGTAATAACCTAGTATTAACTCCTGGTATGTTTAAAATTTTTAAATTCCAACATGGCCGGGCTGACGCTTATGACGTGTAGTTGCTGAGGAAATGTAGAAGGTTATAACTAAGCAATGGCTGTAGTACTAACTGTAATGTTTTGGTACTATGCAGTATTAACCTAGTATTAACTTTTGGTATGGTTTATTTTAGGAAATTCAAAAATGGCCGGGCTCGCATTTCCCTGGCCCGGCAAAATGTTTTTGTTAATTACTCGTAAATGGTAAAAGTACTAACTCTAATTTCCGTGTATTATGCAGTACTAACCTAGTATTAACTCCTGGTATATTTATAATTTTGAAATTGTAATATGACCGGGCCAGCGAAATGGACCTGTTTATTTCTTGATTACAATTAATCAACGGGGTTACTTAATCTTAATAAACCATCGCCTTTCTTATAGTTAGTTATAAACCCCGATTAAATATTTTTGACTAACTTTATCACAGTATTAGAATTATGTATCCTGTTATTAATGGGATATTATATCCCATGACTTTTTATAAGCATTTTTCGTGTTGCAGGGTGTCATTGCATAGAAAAAACATCCCGGATTAGTCCCTAATCAGAACTCGTTTACTCAAACCTGATTTTTGAGGAGCCCAAACCCAGGAACTGGACGGAGCCGGACACTCCGAGGGTTCCTTGTTGTGCGATACTGTGTCGCTTTGTATTAAGGGCACCGAGACCAAAGGTTATGACCTTCCAAACTAGTTAAAGGGCTCATCCTTTCCCACGAGTACTTCCGCTTCGGTAGAAATACTTGACCGTTAATAATTAAGGTTGGTATGTATAGTTTTATAAATATTTTTACCTTTTGCTAACGACTTTTTCTTTATGATGTTTTTACTCATAAACTAGTTGTAATACTTTTTAAGATTTTTTTATTAAGTAAGAAGTAGCTATGTAAGGAGGAAGAATCAAAAGATTTTCTATTTTATTAATGCACGCACTCTAAAAGGTATTTCTTTGTATGGGTTCTTTTACGCATATACGAAATATCCTTTGGGTATTTCCAAAGGATAACAGTAGTTATCCTGACAGTACTTCCTGCCGGTAGTAGGTCTTAACAGTAGTTCCTGATATAAAAAACTACTGTCCGTTTTTGAAACGGCTTCTTTGAAACGATTTTTTCTTAAGAGAATAAGCTGTTGTATAACGTAGCTCGTTTTCCTCGGGCAATGCCAAAGACAACCTGCTATTTGGAATTTTTTAGTTAACATACACTAAACGAAGATCTCATTCAATTTAAATTGCCAAACATTAAACAAAAATACCTGTTAAATTTTATAGTTCTGTTTGTTAAAAGGGCACAGTCTAATCAGTTGAATAACATATCTAGTTAAATTCTTCAAGACTTATTGAAACATCTTAAATTCTTAATTCTTAACATTCTTAAATTCAAACAGACAATCCACAATACCATTTCAGGCAGTAAATGATCCTTAACATCCGTTACCAAACTCCTAGACACCCTATCCGTGGGACGCGGAAGCAAGATAAAAGTCAGGGCTAATTACTGGGGTCAGTTCCCAGCAAACCAGTTCTGACCCACGAGGGACAGTGGCCCTTCGGTCATTAGAGGTCCTCCCTTTGTCTCAGGTCATTAATTAATCAACAGCTTTGTTCCGGGGCTTTGTCTTGACCCTCGGAGTCCCGTCCCTTCGTTGACTTTGGGCAGTACTTATGAAACAATGACCGTGGACGACGTGCTGACGTCACGGTTTGTTTTGGGTTAGGTGATACTGGCAGTGTTTGAAGTCAGAAGATTAGTCAAAAATATTAATAAAATTTTTAGTATGTAGTAAAAAATTACCACTACACTGTATTCGCATTAATTAGTTGTGTTGAGAATTACAAGGCTAAGTCTAGAACACAAATAGAGCGTTGTCATTTTAATTCTGAGGCATTATAATTCTCGATTATTGAAAATATTAGTTTCATAACATTCCCCAACTTTAAAAGGATATTGTGACTTAATATAAATACTCTCATTTAATGGCGATTTGCTGAAAATTATTTCAAAATGAATAGGAAATCAAAAGAAAGAGAAGTATTGATGGGTAATTTTAAGAAAGGTATTAATATAATTATGAAATGTGATGTCAAGTCAAATTGAAGAGGTGCAAGACTACAATAACATAAACTTAATCGGAAAAAGGCAACTGTTTAAAAAAAGTTTTGGTTTTGAGTTACGTATATATGTTTTTTCTTTTGCTTCCTTCCTCTTTCCCCTCTTTACCATCCTTTATTTTTAGTTATTACTCCTCAAATATTACAAACTAAGATTTGCATTGGGATAACTGAGCCTTGTCTAGGATAAATCGCCAGAAGAAATGTACTGAATGAAATAAAACAGGTCAAAATATAAATGTTTTTCTGTTCATAAATGGAAGTAAAATTAAACTTCTCTATTATATTATTTTAACTCAACAATAATCTATAATAGGGTACAGATGAAGAACCATCAGGATTAGAAGCCAAATGCATTTTTCGTTCCCGTTTTTTCTTGCGGCGGTAAGGTTGTTGGGCTGTTTTCCCCCTGAATTGCACTGGTATCAAAGTTTTTATTGGCTATATCTGTTCTTTGGGACCTATAGATTTGCTATTGACGAAATCTCCTTTGATGCCAATGCAATAAGAGTGACAAAACAGCCTAACAAACTTGACGCCGCGCCGCCCGAATAAAATGGGCACGAAAAAGTGCATTGGGTTCCCAATATTTATTACTTCTTCATCTGTGAATAGGGTTTTACTTTAAGTGAATTTCCCTCGATAGGTAAGTAGCTAATAACATAGGCGGCACGGTGAGACTGAAGCCCGGGACCTTATACTTTTTGGTTTTGAAGTCCCTATAGCCCAAAACACCGTTCGTTCATTTATGTGGGCATGTAAAATATATGCCTGCTGACATATATTTAAAATATATGTAATATCGAGCCTGCTGACATATCAGCAGGCTCGATAACTCTCGTAAAGTCAGATCTTGATAATATTTTGAACAAACGTGTAAACCGACATTCATGACTTTGAATTAAAAAAAACCAGCAAAATCGATTTATTTAAAAAATATATACAAGATGAAATTTATTTTCATGGTCTAACATCTTTCTATTACTTTATGAAACTCAATGGTCATAAACGAGTACCATTGGCTTAATTGTAAACAAACTCGCATTTTGATTAATTACTCGACATCAATCGGTTACTTGTACATTGGGTGTGCTAAAAGCAGTACATTGTATTTTTATACTAGGAGTACGCTTATTCTGCGCGTAATGGGATGAGTGAACTCAGATATTACCAAAGCATTATTTTGTTAATTTACGAGCAACGTGTTTGTATTGTTTCAAAAGTTCTAAAATAATTGACAATTAGGCTGGCCACACACTGTGGCGACAAAATGTTTTTTTTGTGTTTTGTTGTTGAACAGCTGACGAAATGTTCATCAAGCCATAATGGTTTAAATGTTTTTTCCTATTAGAATTGAGCAAACTCTACAAAACTATAAGTGACGAATAAATTATGTTTGCCAAAGGACATGAGAGGGCTTCGCCCCCCCCCCCCCCCGGCCAGACACCACCCCTTTTACTCCGCCCGTGATTAAAAAGCTATGACGGTTTGAATGCTTTTTTTACTGTGTAAACCTAGCTCTACAAAATTATGAGCCACTAATAAATTATGTTTGCCGAAGAAAATGGGGGGCCTGGCCCCCCGCACCCCCCATTTACGACACCCATGATTAACGTGCCATAATGATATGAGTTTTTCTTTTTTTATTAGAATTGAGTGAACCTTGCTCTACAAAGCTATGAGCGTCTAAAAACAGTTACACGCCAAAGCATTTGTATGCAACCCTCCAGATATACTCTGCCCCTTTATTAACATGCCAAGATGGTATGAATGCTTTTTTTATTAGTATTGAGTAAACCTAGCTCTAAATAACTATGAGAGACTAAAAAAAGTTACACGCCAAAGCATTTGTATGCAACCCTCCAGATATACTCTGCCCCTTTATTAACATGCCAAGATGGTATGAATGCTTTTTTTATTAGTATTGAGTAAACCTAGCTCTAAATAACTATGAGAGACTAAAAACAGTTACACGCTAAAGCAGTTGTTTCAAAAAGGCTATGGGGGGGCTTCGCCACCCCACACACCCCCTTTGAGCTGCCATGATGGTTTACATGCTTTTTCTCTTATAGTATTAAATAAACCTAGCAACGCTAAACTATCAGCGACTAATTACACGCCAAAGCAGTTGTTTGTATAAAGAACATGAAGGGGCTTCGCCCCCCTCGCCCTCTAGCCAAAGCTGTTGTTTGTAAAAGGACAGGGGAGGCTTCGCCCCACAAATTCCACCCCCCACGCCCTCCTACCAAAGCAGGTGTTTGCAAAAGGACTTGGGGGGGTTTCGCCCCCCACGCCCCCCCTTTGCACTGCCCATGATTATAAAGCCATGATGGTTTAAATGTTTTTTTCTATTAGTATTAAATGAACCTAGCTCTACAAAACTGTCAGCAACTAATAACACGCCAAAGCAGTTGTTTTAAAAAGGACATGGGGGGGCTTCGCCCCCCCACACCCCCTCCTTTAGACTGCCCATGATTATAAAGCCATGATGGTTTACATGCTTTTTTAATAATAGTATTTAAATAAACCTAGCTCTACAAACCTATCAGCGACTTATAACACGCCAAAGCAGTTGTTTGTAAAAAGAAAGTGGGGGCTTCGCCCCTTACGTCCTCTCCCCAAAGCGGTTGTTTGCAAGCCCCCAAATCCCCCTCTTTACACTGCCCATAATTATAAAGCCATGATGGTTTAAAAGTTTTTTTTCTAATAGTACAAAAATTTTAATGAAGAAAAAGAAAATGAAGCTTGCATAGATAAATTAGGATTAAGTAGGGAAGTATATGATTCAAAACGTTTCTCTTCAAAAAAATTAAGAAATATCTTACAGCAAGAAGAGTATGAAAAATGGTGCTCTCTTCCCCGTAAGGGTAGAGGCGTCATTTTATTCCAAGAGAGCGAATCGGAAAATATCCATTTTCACAGAAAATGTGGACTGTCAAACTCTGAATACAAAGACGCATTGAAAATCATTGGTGATGTGGCACCTCTGAGATCAGTCCCCGGCAGATCCAAGGATGGAACCCGGTGCAGGCATTGTCCTGACGCCGAGACTTATGAATTTGAATCTATTGAACACGTCCTTGGATCTTGCCCCCATGGGGAACTATTACGAAATAAACGCCACCACACAATAAGATCAATCATAGCAAATGAATTGAAGAAAAAGCAGAACTTTGAAGTCTTCGAAGAAGTGACATGTGTGGAAAACAATGGATCCATCAGAAGGTGTGATATCATTGCCATTGACAAGAAGAAAAAACATGGATATAATATTGATCCAACTGTCCGATTTGAAAAAGCACATAATCAACCACTTCTAGTACATAACGAAAAGAAAGATATATATAGTGGAACAAGAGATGACATTAAACAAAAATACAGACTTTCTATTGTAGAAGTCATTGGATTGATGGTTGGAGCAAGAGGAACTGTTCCAGATTTTTTCAAAAAATCTGGAATCAGTTCCACCTCCCAAAAGAATCTTTAAAAATTATCTCGACAACAGCCATCAGATATTCAATTAACATGGCCATTAACATGGACATGGCCCCCCACATCCCCCTCCTTACACTGCCCATAATTATAAAGCCATGAAGGTTTAAATGCTTTTTTCTAATATTATTAAATAAACATAGCTTCGCCCCCCACGCCCTCCCACCAAAGTGGTGTTTCCAAGAGGAATTGGAGGGGCATCGCCCCCCACACCTTCCCTTTTACACTGCCCATGATTAAGAAGCCATGATAGTTTAAACCCCATGGCTTTCCCCTTTACACTGCTCATGATTAAGAAGCCATGATAGTTTTAATGCTTTTTTAACTCTCTACAAGATTATAAGAAACTAATAACAGTTACATGCCTAAGCAGTTGTTTGCAAAGAGGCATGGGGGGGCTTCGCCCCCCCACACCCCCCCCCCCTTTACAATGCCCATGATTATAAAGCCATGGTGGTTTAAATGTTTTTTCCTACTAGTATTAAATGAACCGGGGTAGCGGATTTGTACCCCCCACAAAAAACGCTACGTCATTTTGACGTCACAGGAGGCGGGGCCTAAATCGCTCGAGAAACAGCCCTCGACTGGAAATGTACCCCCAATACATTATTAAATCATCAACACCTAAATGGTTTGCAATTAAATTATTTCCCTTGAGTCTGACCCCGGAAATGTACCCCCCGGATTTGTACCCCCCGGATTTGTACCCCCCATTGAGATAGGACGAAATGAATGGCTAAAAAAGCTCCTCCGTGACATTTTACATATTTATACCTAGTTTCATGGCAAACAGTCCAACGGAATACGAGACCATAAACGTGAAACATATATAATCAAACTAACAAATTTTTTATGAATTTAGATATTCAAAACAATATTTTATCCAATACTTTCATCGCGTATTATTGACAGATTTTCTAGCTTACTTAATGATGAATAAGACTACACAATATAATAATAATAAGACATATTCGTAGAATAATATTAGGCAGTAATTTATCGAACAGCCGTTGATTTACGAGAATTTAATTAAAAAAGTCAATAACAAGAACAAATATTGACCCGGTATATTTCCATGGTCGGTCAAACTGGATTTGAGCACAGGGGGTACAAATCCGGGGTATAAGACTTAAGTATAAGGCCACGGGGGGTACAAATCCGGGGTAGGGCTTGAAGATTTGGCGACGGGGGGTACAAATCCGGGGGGCAAAATTCCGGGGGGTACAAATCCGGGGTAGAACTTAAGAATTTGACCACGGGGGTACAAATCCGGGGGGGACAATTCCGGGGTCGGACTTAAGAAGTTTAATTTGATTTATATCAAGTATGCAGCTGTTAAGCCAACCGTGAAATGTCAGTTGATTAAAATACATAATAATTTATCCGTCCTAAAAGTTCGCAGCCGGAATTGTACCCCCCGTCCTGTGACGTCAAAAGGACGTAGCGTTTTTTCTGGGGGGTACAAATCCGGGGGATACAATTCCGGCGACCCGTTTTAACTCAACAAAACTATCAGCAACTATTTAAACGCCAAAACAGTTGTTTTAAAAAGGACATGGGTGGTCTTCGCCCCCCCTTTTAACTGGCCATGATTATAAAGCCATGATGGTTAACATGCTTTTCTACTAATGGTATTAAATAAACCTAGCTAAATAAACCTACGAAACTATCAGCGACTAATTACACGCCAAAGCAGTTGTCTGTAAGAAGAACATGAGGGGGCTTCGCCCCCCACGCCCTCAAGCCAAAGCGGTTGTTTGCAAAAGGACACGGGGGGGCTTCGCTCCCCCCACAACCCCCTCATTACACTGCCCATGATTATAAAGCCATGATGGTTTAAATGTTTTTTTTTTCTATTAGTATTAAATGAACCTAGCTCTACAAAACTATAAGCAACTAATTACATGCCAAAGCAGTTGTTTTAAAAAGGACATGGGGGGACTTCGCCCCCCCACACCCCCCCTTAAGACGGCCCATGATTATAAAACCATGATGGTTTACATGCTTTTTTAATAATAGTATTTAAATAAACCGAGCTCTACAAACCTATCAGCGACTAATTGCACGCCAAAGCAGTTGTTTGTAAAAAGATAATGGGGGGGCTTCATTTTGCGGTTGTTTGCAAAAGGACATGGGGGGCTTCGCCCCCCACACCCCCCCTTTGAGCTGCCATGATGGTTTACATGCTTTTTCTCTCATAGTATTAAATAGACTTAGCTCTACAAAACTATCGATGGCTCTACAAGCGACCAATTACACGGCAGAGCAGTTGTTTGTAAAAGGACATGGGGGGGCTTAGCTCCTCACGTCCTCCCGCAAAGCAGTTGGATGTAAAAGGACATGAGGGGCTTCGTCCCCCACGCCCTCCCGCAAAGCAGATGTTTGCAAAAGGACGTGGGGGGGATTCGCCCCACCACAACTTCGCCTTTACACTTCCCAAAATTAAGAATCCATGATAGTTTGAATGCTTTTTTACTGTGTAAATCTAGCTCTACAAGATTATGAGTGAATAATAAGAGTTACACGCCACAGCAGTTGTTTACAAAGTGACATGGGAGGCTTCGCACCCCACAACCCTCCTTTACACTGCCCATAATTATAAAGCCATGAAGGTTTCAATCCTTTTTTTTAAATAGTATTAAATAAACATAGCTTCACCCCCCACGACCTCCCACCAAAGTGGTGTTTGCAAGAGGAATTGGAGGGGCTTCGCCCCCCACACCTTCCCCTTTACACTGTCCATGATTAAGAAGGCATGATAGTTAAATGTTTTTTTCGTACTGAGTAAATCTATAGCTCTACAAGATAATGAGCGACTAATAACAGTTACACGCCAAAGCAGTTATTTGCAAATGGACATGGGGGGGCCTTCGCCCCCCCACGACCCCCCCCCCTTACTCTGCCCGTGATTAAGAATCCATGATAGTTTGAATGTTTTTTTTTCTACTGTGTAAAACTAGCTCTACGAGATTATGAGCAACTAATGACAGTAACACGCCATTGCAGTTCTTTGCAAATGGACGTGGGGGGGGGGCTTGCCCCCCCACCCCCTCCTTTAACTGCCCATGATTATAAAGCCATTATGGTTTAACTGTTTTTTCTACTTGTATTAAATGAACCTAGCTCTACAAAACTATCAGCGACTAATTACACGCCAAATCAGTTGTTTGTAAGAAGAACATGCTTCGCCCCCTACGCCCACACGCCAAAGCGGTTGTTTGCAAAAGGACATGGGGGGGCTTTGCCCCCCCACACCCCCCTCATTACACTGCCCATAATTATAAAGCCATGATAGTTTAATTGTTTTTTTAATAGTATTAAATATCTTCGCCCCCCACGCCCTCCCGCCAAAGCAGGTGTTTGCAAAAGGACTTGGGGAGGCTTCGCCCCCCACACCCCTCTTTGCACTGCCCATGTTATAAAGCCATGATGGTTTAAATGTTTTTTTATTAGTATTAAATGACCCTAGCTATACAAATCTATCAGCAACTAATTACACGCCAAAGCAGTTGTTTTAAAAAGGACATGGGGGGCTTGCCCCCCCACACCCCCCCTTTAGACTGCCCATGACTATAAAGCCCTGATGGTTTACATGCTATTTTAATAATAGTATTTAAATAAACCTAGCTCTACAAACCTATCAGCGACTAATTACACGCCAAAGCAGTTGTTTGTATAAAGAAAGTGGGGGGGCTTCGCCCGTTACGTCCTCCCGCCTAAGCGGTTGTTTGCAAAAGGACATGGGGGGCTTCGCCCCCCACATCCCCCTCTTTACACTGCCCATAATTATAAAGCCAAGATGGTTTAAAAGTGTTTTCTAATAGTATTAAATAAACATAGCTTCGCCCCCCGCGCCTTCTCGCAAAGTGGTGTTTGCAAAAGGACTTGGGGGGGCTTCGCCCCTCACACCTTCCCCTTTACACTGCCCATGATTAAGAAGCCATGATAGTTTGAATGCTTTTTTCCTACTGTGCAAATCTATAGCTCTACAAGATTATGAGCGACTAATAACAGTTACACGTCGAAGCAGTTATTTGCAAATGGAAATGGGGAGGCTTCGCCCCCCACACCCCCCCTTTAAACTGGCCATGATGGTTTAAATAATCTCCTCTAATAGTATTAAATGAACTAACCTCTAAAAAATATCAGCGAATAATTAGACAAGAGAGCAGTGGTTTGTAGAAGGACATGGAGGAGCTTCGCCCTCCCACCAAAGCAGTTGTTGGCAAAAGGACATGGGGGGCCTTTGTTCCCCCCACATCTTCGCCATTACACTGACCATGACTAAGAAGCCTTATTAGTTTGAAAGCTTTTTTTACTATGTAAATCTAGCTCTACAAGATTATGAGCGACTTAAAACAGTTAAACGCCAAAGCAGTTGTTTGCTAAGAGTCATGGGGGGGCTTCGCCCCCCAAAATCCCCCCTACCCTCTACCTATAATTATAAAGCCATGATGGTTTAAATGTTTTTTCTATTAGTATTAAATGAACCTAGCTCTACAAAACTATCAGCAACTAATTACATGCTAAAGCAGTTGTTTTAACAAGGACATGGGGGGGCTTCGCCCCCCCACACCCTCCCTTTAGACTGCCAATGATTATAAAGCCATGATGGTTTACATGCTTTTTTAATAATAGTATTTAAATAAACTTAGCTCTACAAACCTATCAGCGACTAATTACCCGCCAAAGCAGTTGTTTGTAAAAAGAAAGTGTGGGGGCTTTGCCCCCCACGCCCTCCCGCCAAATCGGTTGTTTGCAAAAGAACATGGGGGGCTTTGCTCCCCACGCCCTCTCGCCAAAGCAGTTGTTTGCAAAAGGACATGGGGAGGCTTCGCCCCCCACGCCCTCCCGCCAAAGCGGTTGTTTGCAAAAGAACATGGGGGGGGGCTTAAAGCCATGATGATTTGAATGCTTTTTCCTCCCGTGTAAACCAGCATTTTTTTAATTATGCGACAATTTTACATTGGAAAAATACCATTTACATTTGTTTAGTTTCTAAAATCACTACAGGTTACTGTTTAGGGTACTTAAAGAAAGAAGTAAGCGAACCATCTAACCCCTTGAGCGTAGTCACGGACATATTCATCACCCAGGAGGCGGGGGACAATAAAGTAGTCATTGACATTGGATAAATCCACAGTAAACCTGGATCTGCCAGGGGCATATTTTCCGTCCAGCAAGGATAACAACCCCATTCGTAATCAGTCTCGTATATACAATTTTAGTGGCGCAGAGATCCGGGTTTTTATCCTTTTGGATCCTCGCCTTTTGGACCGCCTTTTTCAGTTTCAGAAGCTTGCTTATTCTTTGCCTTGGCCTACGGAAGCTCCATGAGCTCTTGCTCGGGTTCTTGATCCGCTTGTGTGGTGCGGAATAACTGGTCACGAGGACGGCGCCAATGATGAGCCGTCCATGGATCCGCGACCTAATCCTCTTATTTTTGAATCTGGCTATCCTGACTTTATTATTATAAAACTAATTATACTACTACATATGCAAAATTAATTATTATTTTTGTGAATTTCTTGCTTGATTATGTATAGTAAAATTATGTAGGAAACAAATCATTAATCTACACATCTACAACTACAACATCCTACATTCTCAATTCAATTTCATACGTATTTAATTTGTCTTAATATAACTGATCGCATGCATCCTTCTTGGCACAAAAGTTTGTTATTAATACGAATTGCGCTATAAAAATATATTTTTTATCGCAATTTTATACAAAAATTGCGTTTGCTGGGATAAAATTCACATTTGTTTCATCAATGTACTTTTATACATGCAATAGTATCTTTACTCATTGTTTTTTAACGTTTTATTAATTGTACCTAAAAGAAACAATCAATAAATATTTTCTCTTAAATATATGGAATCAGCTGTTAGTAAAAGGAAAATGACAATGTGTTCCTGTTGGTTCCATCTAGCGTCATTCATATAAACTATTTCGACTGAGGCAACAAAACAGAAATGATTTATCTGAATTTTTATATTACTAGGCATTGTTTTTTTCAATAATAAACATTTTAACGTAGACTTAAAAAACTAACAATTGATAGGCATGTAGCATGTCATTTAAGTGTTTCGTGAAATATTTTTTTTCTAAATTCCACTGTTATTTTCCTTTTATTTTGAAACAATCTTTATTTGTATCCCGTAGTTTACGAAAGTAAATTATTTCCCAATGTTAAACTTATGATGATTTTTTGCAAGTTAAAATATTAAATTACTCAAAAAATACTAAACCAATATGCTTCATAATTTAATGGCATATTCCCTGTGAGATACTTAACGTTTGTGCGAAATTTGGAATTGATTAGTGTAGCGGTTTTTTAGTTACCGCGTTACGTACACACACACTCACACACTCACACACTCACACAGTGACGGACAACGAATCTTCAACTCCGCTGATACATAGACTCGTTCACTTCGTTCACTCATCGACAAGACAAAAGTCAGGGCTAATTACTGGGGTCAGTTCCCAGCAATAGAGCAGAATTATGCAAGTTCTGGGATAAATCCCCAGAAAAAAGGAGTTTTTAAAATATAAAACAATAACCATATGATTGAATTTAATTTCTTCGTACGATTATTTAATTTGTTTCTATTTTGACTAATTTTAGTTAATTGATTACATGTTTACTGACATTTGTATGCTATAAAAATAATACATTTATAAAAAATTACTAGACTAAGATTGATATAAAATACAAGTTTATATCACTGAAAACCAATGTGATCCCCTTGTTAATTTTCCTCATGTTAGAGCTCATTAATGATAAAATATACATTTTTTAGTATATTATTTTCACGAAATATTGAGAACAATATTTGTCAGCTTTACACATGTTGGTTATGCTTCCAAAAAATAAATGCTTTGGAAATTCGTTTAGCATGCAGATATTTTATAAAAACGTCAAACATTAAGTAAATTCTTTATGTTGTAGGAAAAGGAAATAGTATGAGTAGAATATAAAAAAATAACTAAAAGAAGTAGCTACAAGCCGGCTGCGGCCGGTAGGGGAGCGTAATCTGTAGATCTGCGACACCTCGGTGTACACCCTGCCGCCGCCGGGAGCCACCTGTCTACTGCAGCGTTGTAGTCTCCGCCGCCGGCATACTAATCGCCGCGGCCCCACTGCTGTTTGCTACACAAACAATCCGTTATTGTTCTAGGCATTGTTTAGTCCGGGCTCTAATTGGCTGCACCACTGCTTAATGATACTGAGCCGGTGGAGGGTCGGGATTTAACTGCATTTGTCCCTTTAGGATATGTAGGGATGTAATCTGATATGTAGCATCTATTAATATATTGAATTTTGTTGTTCATGATTTTCTTTTTTTTATGCAATCGAAATTATTGTTTTAAATCTTTAGATGTGATTTTGTTTGGTAAGATTATAAAGATAAGAAAATAAGATTATAATGTATAAGATTAATAAAGAAGAAAGAAACTTAGTTACTTTTCTGATTTGTTAAGACATGTTCAAGTGTTAAATAAGTCTTCGTATATTTTAAAAAAACTGACACGAACCTAGCACTCAAAATTCGAAACTCTGTCTCTTTTAAAGCATAAATATGCACGCATTTTACAATACATACTTGGGCAAACTATTCACTTTGATATTCTCTCGAAATATTAGAACGAAACTTATTTTTCTCGTATTAGCAGAAGTATATAAATTTACATTATTATTTAACTAATTTTAATCTGAATCAAAGTAGGACTAGTATCACAACCCAAACCCTAATGTTAAATTTTATAAATCACTCAATCGCTGTGTATTCAGTTCAATGACTTGCCTGTTTGTACAATAAATCGGACCGTAGGATTTATAAAAGTAAAAGTTGTTTTTCTAAGTAAATTATATTCATTCTAACTAATTCAAAATAAGCTTATAAGCATACGATACATTATTTTTCATTATGTATCAGAGTAATATTTTAAATATAATGACTTAATTGTTGTGTATTACTGTTGATTATTGTGTAAACGAGTATACTGAGCAGAGTAGGCATAATATGTGACTGCTATTGTAACTAGCTGCAGAACCTAATGGCTGAATTCGATCTTTGAGTGTTTTCTTATAAAATTAACATTGAAAAAATATAAAGTTATATTTGAAAGAAAAATATATAATTTAAGAAATTACCAGATCGAAAATCATATGTGAATCGGGTTTTCGAAAATGAAAATTACAATAAGCAATTAACATAGTGGACTACAGGGCTTGAATTTGGGAATGAAATTTCCTCAACGTATGAAAGAAGGTGGTCATATCTGGCGGCCGGCGACGTTGTGGTCCCACGGGCCTGCGGTAGATAAGCCCCTCCGCATTAGGCCCAAACATCCCTTGGGCCTTTTATACACATTTTTAAAAATTCCAACAAAAGGTGGCCGGAATCGTTTTGTAAAGGCACTTAATGTTTATGTTGGTTGCCTATATAATTTACGTTTTTTGCCGGTAGGGGTCAGCATAACCTGTTTGACCCTAACCAATGTTTGGGTCCGCGATAAATCACAAAGGAAAGGGGTGAGGTGGAGGGGAGCTGAGGACATTATTGCAGCGGACTGCCTTGACCCTTCCGAGGCCCACTTCCGTCTTCCGTCTTCCTCCGTCTTGCCCTCCCCTTCCTTTAGCATATTTTTAATTATTGGTTTCAATGGTAATTTGTTGGTTTATTTGTTGTTTATATGCAAATAAGGATCTTGAAAGTTAGGTTGTTATAAGTAAGTTTGTTATAAGCTATTATAATTTATTAAATTAAATGTTTTAATTTTGTTTGTATGTGTAACTTAATTTAGTTTAAACTTAAGATCAAGAAAAAATAGTTAAATCTAGAATGGTGCGAAAGCCCGTAAATGTAATGAGAAATAGAGTGTTAACTAAACACTTGTTATGATTTAATTCGTCAGTGAAATACTATCAAGATAACAAAATACTAACAAAAGGATTACGGAAGTGAAAGTAACCATTACAGTATTTTTATGATTAAGATACTTGTTAATGATTTGTTCTTTTTTGTAAAGCTATAAATTTTTACTATCGTATTACCAATTAAATTTGACCCAACAACATTTCGGACTTTTAACTTTTTGATTAAGAAATTAGGATTGTCTTACAGATCATCTTAGGGGATTAAAATATATATATTCATTTTATGATTAAGTAAAAATTTAATTAATTTCAATAAGGTTTTGATTTTATGTAGTGTTTTCACAAATATTAATTCAAAATTATAAGTAATAAAAATTTAATTTCAGTAAATTTAACTAGTTTAACTGTTTAGTTTTAATTAGTTGTTTCAAGTATTTCATTATGAGCTACGTGAGGTGAAATTTTCATAGTTGTTTAGGTTCTTGTATCAACCATTTAAAAAAACTATTTAAGTAGAAGGAGCAGCAAATTGTTTTTACTAACAATATGACAGGTTTTTTTATTTATTTGATAATATATACGTAAATGGTATCATGACAGTTTTAATATGTAAGGGAAAATTTTTAATTTTTTATCTTTGATCCTGCTGAAAGGTTTTTGACTTCCAGAGCCGTTTTCTTTTTTTATGAATTAAATTTATTGATAAAAAATTGCGGAAATTTTATTTCTCATGCATGAGCTTCTAGAAATTTCTGAAAGATAACGGTATTTCCTGTTTTCAATTTTACTAACCTAACCAGTCACCCAAATACGGGGCCAAGCCATGAAAACGGGTTGTCGTAATGTGCAAGTACCCGATCATAAAGGATGGGAACAGTCCCGACGAAACACCCTACTTTATTGCCCAGCTATAATTAAAGGCCCAAACCCCCAAAGGACAGTAAGCCTGGTGGACAAAGGGAACCCTCGGCCGTTACCGCCGTCCAGGCCGTGGCCGCGCATACGGGGGCTACTTTACATTTCACAATTTTTATGCGCGAAAAACTCCACTGAAAGAAAACGGGAGGGGACGAAATTACACTTGACATTCATGCGATTCCATTCCGCGGGTTGTACTTTATGGTGGAGAGAATATAACTGTACACAATTTTCTTTTTTTTCTAAAATGTATTTGGGTTATTTAAAACTAAATTGCGCCCAAACTAACGATTGACTCTATGATTGCACTTTGAGTCCAAATGTAATATAATGAGAAGCGTGGAACTAAAATCATGATAACTTAAGGCAATGTTTTAGAAGTGCGCCGTTTTCAAAATAATAAAAGCATATATGCGAGTGAAATTAAATTATTATATATATTCTTTAAGCTTGTGATGTATTTTCAAATTCTCAGTTCATATCAAAATAATAATTTTTTATGATTTGCTTTAAATATAATTAAAGTCCTTTAAAAATATTCTATACTTTTACTTCTAACATGGTAGTTAATTATTGCGTATAAATTATTGTTATAATTTAACAATTATTGTTGTAAGATTTAATTATAAAAGCTTAAATTATCTAAGATATTACTGATTTGTATGAATTTTTCTATATTATTAGGTGGCTCACGCCGGTTTGAACTCAAATCATGTAAGAATTTAAAGGTCGAACAGACCTTACGTATTCTTGGTACTGAATCACTTTACAAGATAGTAAAAGAAAATTATTTTCAACTTTGTCGAATATGACGAATTTTAATGTTGCCATTCACTATATTTTTTTTTACAAATTTATAAGAGGATTCACTTAATATAGGCTGACAGTAAAAAATAATATCTATTAGTTGTTTATTTTTTATTTTTCAGATTTGAAAAAGAATTTTATGGTTAGGTAATACTTTTAATTATTTTAAAATGTATAATAAACTATAATATATTGTGTACATTGCCCACTGGTCAAGTAAAAAATCCCAGGGAAAATTAATTTGAAACAGCAGTATATAATTGTATCAAGATTGAAATTGAGTAACTGAAAAAAACCATAGTAGGCTATGTATTCACTCATATTTTTAAGGTAATATTAGCAAAAGCAAGCAAGATTATTACCGCAATCATCATGCTATGTGCACAATTTAATGCAGCCATATAAAAAAATACTCCAAGAGGAAGCTCTGGCACTTGAATCTGAAGACGCGCAACGGTCCGCCTCCACCTGGGGTAAAAACGCCTCCACCCAACCGTCAACAGAGGAAGTGCTTCTTGTCCGCAGTCATTGAGAATGAAGGGTAAAAAGGTCGACAGTTGCGTAATGTATTAGCAACGACTCGTGAAGAAGAAGGTGTAAAGTAACCCGTGGGATTTTGGGTAATCGTTGTATTTCCTTGTGAAGATGATTGGTCAAAACTAGGTTTTTGGGACAAATAGGTTTTTCATGGTATTATTTATTTATGATGCTTTTATTATGATGGTTTTATTGTTTATATGTTTTACACTAAATCATATTACCCTACAAAATATGAGTAGATACATAGCCAACTACGTATTTTGTACCAACACAACAATTGGGCGAGGTTACGGCAGTGTTTTGAAGACCGTTAGTTTTTTACATTATACTGAGTATTCAGTTTTAGGATGGACTTTATTAATTTTCTTGCTTATGAAATTAATTTTGATAATTCTTTAGAGATAATATGGCGCCAATTAACAGGCTTAAGCCCATCACCATTGTATTTGTGGTGGAAAAAACCAATAACTGAAAGAAAATTTTAGGTTTTCAGTAATTGTTAGGTTTTAATCCAAAATTAGCAGTTACCCTCGGATTTTATCCCTGAATGATATAATCTTATTAAATGAACCAGTGGAAATTGGTGAATTAGTAAATATTTTAAAATCCTTTCTTAATATGCTTCGCTAAAATTTGAGGAATATTAGGTATTAAGTTCCATTTTCCAAAGCCATAATATTTTTGGAAATCGTAATAAGTCAGTCAGTCAACCTTAAAGGGTTTTAAAAATATATATGAATATAGGAGGAATAAATCATGTTAAATGATTTAACGTTCCCAAGGGTAGTAAAAAAATCTTAAAATATGCATATGATAATCCCAATAAAAATTTATGATTGAAGCTTTCATAGTTAATAAATGTTAACAATAAATTGTTTTAAAATGTCAAAAAACAATAGGTAGATCATTAAACAAAACAAAAATACACAAAATTGTAGACGATATACTTGCTGAATTTTATGGTGGTTAAATAAAATTGCAATTGTGTGTAACCGTTCAATACTCCATAATAAACTCACCGCTGCAGATGTTTTCCTGAATGCGAAGATGAGTTGCGGAAATGTGAGCGGGGGGAGGGGGAGGGGGAGGGGGAGGGTGGGCGAGGTGTTGCTGTTGAACCATGAAACCGCGGTCTTCGTGCCGTTTATATAAACCACATCGACCGGCAACCAGACACAGGCACGGTGGCAGGCAGACATGTTCATACAACTGACCAGAGTAGGTAGCTTATTGCATGTTAATTGAAAATAGGTAGCAATCAGATAATTGAAAATGGGTTTTAAGCGATTCTTAAGCTCTTAAACCTTAGAATCTCTTCATTTAATGAACTGTCAGTAGTAATATTTACTTTTAATTGTCACTTACAACTAAGGGGCTTTGATTGTTTCATCATGGTCCTTAAAATTCATTTATAAAAAATTATAAAACTATTAGTGTAAAACAGTTATACTCATTAAGGCTCTTGTATCCTAATTTTAATGTTAGTGAAGGTTTCAGTGGGACATTAGATTGTTTTTCACATAAAATAATTGCAGAAGTACATATTCACTAATGTGATGTTTTAGATATGTGTTTTATCGTGGCTCTATGCTATGGTGCACGCCAACCAGAATCCAGAAATATCTCTGCAGAAGAGAGTGCCAAAGCAGATACATACAAAAGGTAAGATATTTTAATATACATTGACTCAATTTCAGAATAAAACTCAAAACCTCAAATAAATATGAAATTATTGTTTAATTAAATTTCAAAACAATTCAATAACGGTATTCAACGTAAAAAATTTCAGTAAAACTTAAGATTTTTTTCATTTTTTAAATAAAAATAACTTTAAAAATATATTATAGGTTTCACTCTGAACACTACTAATCCAACTCCCTTAAAAGCACAATAGAGCAAACTGATTAATACAATCACTATTAAAGTACACTTTTCTTGGATGAACTTTCATAAGAAATATCAAAAAATGTTTGAATCTAAAAATTTTATAACTAGATAAATTTTATATTTTTTAAAATATCTGACTTATTCAATTTTGTAGGTGCAGTATTGGAGGCTGAGGAGGACAACAATCCCGCCGAAACCCACCTTGGCGCGGAGGCGGCGGCGGCGGCGGGCCACCATGGACACGGAAAATACTTCATGTGAGACCATCTTTAGTATTATTTGTACTTAAATTACATAAGAAGTAGGAGTAGAAGCTACATTTTATAAGGACTCTCGTAAAATATACGAAAATGCGTAAAAATGCAAGTAAAAATATATCAGGATATCTTGAATTATAGTTTAAGCACCATTTAAACTATTTTTTAACCATTTTTTTTTCGAGGATCCCTAATTTTTTATGTTACAATAACTTTTAACAATAGTCACATAATTTAGATTGATAATTGGGAAGAGAATTATAAATTGGATCACTTCCACAGAGTTCAACAGCTCTTGTAACTCATTCAACACTTTCAACCATAGTCCATTTAGTCCACTTTGGAGTCTTTAAACACCTTCGATCAATATTTATTCTTAGACCAACCTTAAATTGTTTAAATTATTCTTTATGTAATTATTTTGCGTGAGTATGGGTATATAATAAATGCATGTATTATACTAAACTATTCTCAACCCACCTGTATTTCCCCGCTTCGTGTACTCCATTGTCCCTGTCTGTCTGGTGCCTGTCCAAGGGACACGATCATGATCCAGACGGGCCCCAAGCAGCTGGAGTTCGGCCACGTCTGCGAGAACCCCCACGAGTGGGAGCAGCGCTACGAGCGCCAGGACCAGGACACCCGGCGGTACCAGGGGAAGGTCTGTCGTCTGTCCCTCAGCAGAGATAACGCTTCGTTTTGTCTGGAATGTGACTTCGAGGGGAAAGCTTTAACTAACCAAATTAATTTATTTAAAACCGAGCTTTTAGTGTTGCAACTAAGCTGCATGCTGACATGAAGATGGCCCAGTTTCTCAAAAACTGTGTCAAGGTTTTTATATTATATTCTGTTGATCTTTGTTTACTGTCCGGACTTGCTTCCTCTTTCATTTCAGATAAGTTTTCTGACTGCATGTCCTTTAATAACCTCACGCATCGCCGATTAATGGAGCAGACGACCACCACTGACTAATCTGACAAGCGACACCTAATGAATTCGAATTATAGGCCGTTTCGAGACTTAAGGCCGCCCAGAAGACTAATGTTAATTTTAGCTTTGGTCTTATGGTCGGCGTGGGCCTAATGAATTGAAACGGCCTATACTAACTGAATCGCATCTTACATCAGGAAATGTTATTTTTTCTTTACTTCCTGACTAAATCCGAGCCCACTTGAGTTATTTTTCAGGAATATAAAATAACTTTTCTATTTCTTTGGGCTTTGACAATTCTATCCTTTACTCAGATTTTTAATGTCTATTTTCCTTTCGAAGTACTATCCACATTGACAGCTTTCTACCAAGACACTAAACACGTTTACTCCTCTTCCCCATCCCTAACATAATCAAACTTGTATTTCCTCAAACATTTTACTACAAATACTGTATGTGACCCTCCATCCACTGACTTTGTGATTCCTTTATAAGCTCACCGCATGTTTGGCCTTGCATGTGCATGATTATAGGTACCAGCATGCCCCCCACAAGGACCATTATGAGTTTGGCTACAGAAGGGGCAACGAGCACCACTTTAAGGAGAGATACGAAAAGGCCGCTCCTCACCACGGACACTTTAAGACTAAAGTAAGACCGGATAGTTTTAATACAAACTTAATTTATGACAAATGTTGCCTAAATCCTTTACTGAATCTTCATTTTGAATTTCGAATGCTAAAGGCTAATATTTTAAATTTTTAAGTGTGGCTTGTTGTGTAGAAGTGGGTATGATCATACCTGCTGCAGTGGAAAAATAACTTGGTCTTTGACAGTTATGTTAACTGTGTTTGGTCAATTGAATGTTAACTGTAAGTCTCCATAAACAGTTTTAGGCTGAGTCAACTAGACTAGACTCATAAGGTAAAGTTAAGTTTACATAATTCTAAAACCTCACTAACTTAACATTCCGTGAATCGAAGGAGTCAAGATCCAGGATCTACTAACTACATTTTAAGCAATTTTTTATACATTAATACTTTAGTCATGAACCTCGAATACCTCAAAATCTCAAATATTCATTCATTTTTTAAAAATTCACAAATCTTAAGTATTTAACAATGCGATTTATTTTTAATTTGAATCACCTCTGGTTGATTAATTGTTTCGGCCATCCTTAAAAAGTTTAAAAAGCCCTCAAGTACCAATCCCAGGTTGACTTTCAATATACACTGCCGCTTTAAGTTTGTGAGCTATTATAATTTATTACCATCAGAATACTATAATTTTTATTTATTTGTCTTTCCATTATATTCAACTAGGTGAAATATAGAATTGTTTGTGACGACAGGCGCGGTGGGGCGACAAACACGGAGGCTACGGCGAACACTACTGGGACTACAACCACGGCGGCCACGACGTGAGTTCACCACCACTGATAAGTAATCTATGAATCTTATCTTAATTAAAGTGTTTAAATTGAAATATAAAATGTCTTCTTAGGGCTATTTGATTTTTCCTTTGATAAACCATTCCGGTTACTGTGTTTTGTGTGTTGCAGGACAAAGATGAAGGATCGGATGATGATGAGGGTGATGTGAGTATTTTCAAACTAATAGTCTAAAGATAGAATACAACTAACTGTTTTAGAGTTAGTCGATTTAGTCAAAACTAAAAAAATATTTCTTTAAATTACATGTATTGGGTGTTTTATTTTTGTTATATTTACTAACTATTGGGCTTCTACCCACCTCCAGGTTTATAGCGATAAGTCCGTCCGTTCAGCAATGATTTTTTGAAAAAATCCTCTTGTCAAACACTTAAAAATACTAAACATAACACTCAACACACTACACGAAACATATAACGCCAAAACAAACACCCCACGTTTCGGGAAACCATAACAACGTTACCCGAAACGTGGGATGTATATTTTGAAGTTTTATGTTTCTTGTCCTGTCTTGTGTGATATGTTTAGTGTTTTTTAAGTGTTTGACACGAGGAAAATTTAGAAGTTTGACTCAATTAAACAATAATAACGATTTTCCCACGTCATTTTAATGTTTTATTATTTTAATCTGTTCGTTTTTTTACATACTAGCCGAAAACAAAACCAATAATTTCATGTAAATGTATTGAACTGCTCTAACTAAGATTGATGACTCGAGTTAAATTGTTATTAGTAAATTCAAGAGGACGTCAGAGTCAATCACTGACAAAATAAGGTATTTTAACCTCTAGAGTTCATTCAAATAGTGATCGGAGGCAAAAAACAACAAATACGTTTTTAGTAATTCAACACTATATTTTTGGTGCTGGTGTTAAGTTTCGCTTCGAATGACGTTTGCACTGCAGCTTCCACGGGTTTATTGTTCTTTTCACTCAAGTCAAATTTGATTTTGATATTTTTGGGCTATCGGTATTATTTAGTAACGTAGGTTAAATCAACAGACGGATTGACGAATTTAATTCGATATCATAAGTAATACCTAGTAAAAAAACTACGAAATGGTTATTCCCATTCATACAACATTTTGACTATACCCTACACAACGACTCATTAAGTACACCGTAAAGAAGTTTTATTAAAATTTAGCACATTTCCAAATTGCACAATGCACGACTTTGAATACAGTATAATTCGATTTACAACGGACAAATTAATCAATAATCAATACTTTACCAGTACTGTTGGTGTAGCATCCGGCGAATTCGCCCGTGAGTCACCTACATTACGTGAGCCGCCAGGTACTGTGCACGGGGACACGTGTGCGCCGCGTAATCGGTTCGAGCCGCCATTTCACACGACAATGGCCACGCGGACACAAAAGCCACTGATAGTGAATTTAAGTGACAACATTTGCGTCACATCATAATTTTTGGTGAGAGTGAGAGTGAACTGGTGCAGGCCTTTCTATTGAGTTTTATTCCTATCTTCGATAAAATACTGATATAAATTATTGAAAGCGACGTATTTAACTTAGTAAAAATTATGTTTTCAGTAAAATAAAAAAGTAGATCGTAGGGTTTTTAGTGAATATAAAAAGGATTCCTCGTCCGTCACATGTGGGATTGTTTCGAAATCAGGTGGCAGGTATTACAGACTCTTAAGGATCGGTGACATTTTTGAATCACGGGAGCACAGAAGAGTTTTTAATGGGTTCTGTAAATTAACCCACCTTTACACGATAACAGCTCTTTGTGACCTGTATGGTACCTGTCGGTTTTACTGTGTTTCTCAATAATTTAACACAATTAAAAAAATTAGGCCACTTTTGGATCAATTTATTGGCACTTGGTAGAAAACCCAAATACTTAACTAGCTGAAACAACAAAAATCTTTCATCTTTCGTTTTTTTTGAAATTCCTCGTAATTTCAATATAATTTATGTTATGACAATTTTTGCTGCTAATTCACAACACCTTCCTAATTGCTCTAGGGCAGCCACCCCGTACCCGAGTACCAGGTGACGGACGACCAAGACGACCGCGTCAAGAGGGAGCCGAGGGAACCCCAGGGGGGCAGAGTCCGCAGACCTCGACCGAGACCAAGCACCACGGCGACCCCTGACCACGACGAGGACCCCGGGGCTCCGCCCGAGGAGGACACCGTGGACCAAAGCTCCAGCGGGGCTCCGCCCCCCGCGGCCCTGGACGACCCGGGCCTCCGCCTGGCCTACGACGTGGAGAGCGGCACGGTGGTGGACGAGGCGACGGGACGCAGGTTCCTGCTGACGCCGATCAACTGAGAACAAACTCTTTGTGATTTGTGGGTGTTCTGATATTTTTGTGGGTATAGAAGCTTGTAGCCACTGGGCATACAAGCTGGACCGAGCAGAGGGCAGAGTGTTGCAAAAAGTTGCAGAGAAGGTATTCCTTCTTTAGGGTTAGGTCTAATATAACATCTTTAAAGTGCAAAAAATGCAGACTTTGCTTATTCTGTTTTATTGAGGAAAAGTATTTTTTTAATGACAATATATTTTTGAATACTCTTCACTAAATTCAATAATGTGATCTCAAAAAGAGGTTTTGTATATTTACAAGATGACGGAAGCAGCAATGTTACTGAGAAAAGTAGGTGTTAATGTAAAGATTAGAAAACTGTTATTCTTTAAAACTGGCGTATTAAGATTTTTCCTAATTTAATGCTGTACTCTGATTATATTTTAATCTTTATTTTGCTTATAGCAGAACGATTTTTCATTGATTTATTTCCATCAAAGAAATTTCGACAACTGTTACAAGTAATGAGACGTTACGACATTTGTTTGTTTATAGATCTTAATTAATTATCTAATTATCTTAATTATCTTAAAATCTTAATTGTTTCTAGATTTAAGCTAGAAGTAAGTAGTTAACTTATTGGTTTCGAATTCGAATAACTTGAGTACTCCAATTCCTAGCTACCCCAAGTACGACCTAAGGTTTCAAGTAGAAACTTGAATTATTCCTGCCTGTTTCAAATTTCGCTTATTTCGTTATTTTATATTAGTTAATAAAATTTGAAAGCTATAGATTTCATTGTAATTTGTTTTGTATTAATAATATGTCTTGGTCATGTTATATTTACAAAAGAAAATATTTTTATTACTGGTTTAAACTATTTTATCCTGAAGTTGTTAAGATTAAGAATAGTTATTTTGTGTAAACTTTTATACAAATAAAAATGTTGTTCAAGAGTTTTCTTTATTATTATCAATAAATTCAAAAACTTAGTTCAATATAGGAAGCGTAACATCATATATTTTTATCACCTCAGCGTTAATGACATTGAGTTGTTATAGTTGAACAAATCTGTAATCATATTTGCCGGTAATCTTTATTTTTGGAGGAGGCGAATCGTCGAGGCGGCAGACGTATTAATCTCACTCAACCAGTTGTTTAACGGTTATCGGTTTCGAACTATCTAGAATCATTAATTGAAAAATATTTTACATCAATCAAATGCTATGAAGGTTGAAAAATAGTTGTCTTGTAGAACACAAAGTTTGGGAAAAGATATTCCCGGGCATTCAAGTTTCTTCGTGAACCAAAATTCAAAAATTTACTAAAATTTATATTATTTAATGTTTAAACAATTAGAAAGCAGGACTTTTAAATGAGTACTATAACTTCAGTCTCTACTATATTTTAATTGCTTTTGTAAGTTTTCATGTACACAGTAAATGGTTTACGATAGTTAATTGTTATCAAATAGAATTTAATTTATGTTAAGACTTAAAGACTGAAAATTACTTTTAAGGTTAGATTTTTATTTTTGCGGACATTTACTATCATTGACAAGCAATAAACAAGTTTCAAGACGTTTCGGGATCTGAAATCCGACTCCGTCATCAGGTGTAAGTGGACCTAGAACTTGATTGGTAACGCAGAGCCAGGAGGGTTTTAAGTTTCAAGGATCTTAACTTATTTTTCTTCACCGCCGATCCGACCACAGTTTCACAGAATTAATTCATATAAAGAAGAGTTTCTGGAGGAATAGTTGATAGTTCAGTCTTTCCAAGTGATTTAACCAAATCAATCTATTAACTGTAACTCAACCAGTGATAACAAACTACTGGATACAGCAAGAACACTGATTTATATCGGAGATAAACCGAATCACGTCTTAGTGTCGGTTATAAGAGAGAATATTAACGAAATTCATCAAAAAGGGGGAGAGTTCAGTGGTATCATTGTTAAAGAGGGTAATAAAACCTGTATGTTCTTTTCGTACTTAAGTGATTAGCATTACAAGGTGACGAGTTCAGTTAAAAACCAGCCTGAAAAAATCGTTGAACAGAGGGTAGTTGTAGTTGTGGATCCCGGAAGTGTGAGACTGTCAAGCTCAGTTAAGGTCAAGGGTCAAGTCTGGGGTTGGGAAAGGTCACTGCGGACTGGCTACTTCCTGTTGGACGAGTCGAAGGGATGAAGACAAAACAGACAGTGGTAATTCTGGTCCGGCAGTGGCCCAGTGGATGTAATGAATGTTGGCTGGGGATTATCGAATAGTTCCCTGCGAAGTGCGAATGTAAGAAACTAGTTTGGACACGTTACAGTGGCGGGAGAACAGTTTTGGAGAAGTTGTTTAATTTAATTATCATTAACTGTGCAATAATGTATTTGCCTCTCAGATACATAATATTAAAATAGATTATTTTTAAAATTTATTAAAACAATTGATACAAAAACAAGCTAGTGATGATAAATAACTGTTTATAAGAGTTCTGTAGTTGTAATGCTATAATATCATTGGAAATTTTCACTTTTATCACTATAATACATATGTCTAACTACTGTACTCGGATTGTTAATAAAACGGAACTCACAATCTTAAATCATTGAACCAAGTTATCTAAGGAATAGTAGAATACACAATAAAAATTGTTAAATTAGTCGATATTAGGACTTGAAAGAAAATTGCATCAATTTGCAACTAATCTTAAGTCCTCATAGAGTGTAATATTAATAAGAATCGAAACATGAGCCTCTCGGTGTTGTCTGGTGGGCAATGAATTCAACAATGAAATAAATTGTACCCTGAAAGACCTTGACTAAAATTGTATCCTTTCAGCAACTATATTAAGTAATTGAAATGTTTCGAACACGTTTAAAACAATGAACCGTGAACGGTTTACAAGCCATAATTATTTGTTGCGCAGCAGCTAAGTGAAAGCAGTGCGCAGTATTCACTTGGACACTGTGTCACAGGGCTAACGCTAACTGCTTACAACATGTAGTGGTAAAATGTTCAATACGATTATCTTGAAGGCCTAAAAGCAAGTTCCAAGTGCTTATGTGTGTTCTAAGTTGGCTGAACTAGTACAATGGAGTGTGCAAAAGATCTTACAATATCAAAACCTGCGCTCGCAAGGCTCAAAAATGTGCTCACAAGTATGTTGAAAAAACCTGTATCAGTATGAGTTAAAACCTGATTGCTCTTGGCCCCTTGGCCGTCTGTATCGTGTGGTCTTGCTTTTTCACTTTTCAGCTTAAAGCTTGATGTGTTCCGTACTGTTTTTAATGTAGCTTTAGAAATTTGAATTCGTATTACAAATGATACATAGAAATACACTGTGTACCAAAAATATTAATCAATTTTCAACCCTAATAAAACTTGTTTAGTCAAACCCAGCCAATTTTGCAGGAGACCACAAGATACCTAACTTCATAAAGTTTCTTCTCATGCAATTAGTAAACATCCGCTGGATCAATGTCGTTGCTCAGAGTGTTAAAATTGAAAATGTTAACTGAAATAAAGTTTCAGGTACATCCGGCCTAACACGCTGGCCCCAACAATTCCAGGACATGGCACTATGTTTTTTCGGTCTAAGTTTACGAATATGTGTTCAAATTGAAAAATGCAAAGTTTAAACAGCTTATTAAAATCTCATGGTGATTGGTCCTGGAACCAATTATATCAGCTCATCGGAATGATGTGCACAATTCATTGTTATAGGTTAAATTTTTAAGTTTAAAACTATGAGAAATGCAATGAATTATCAGATATTTACAAATACCATTAAAATAAAATTTATGAGTTCAGCTATCACAAGATCTTCTGCAAATTCTGCTCAGATTGTCTTAAAGGGTTTTATCAGGTTTGAAATTTATCTGCTTTTTTGGACCCGGAGAATTTTTTCAGCACTGCAATTTTTTTAGTTTATTTAGCTAATTGCAATATGTATTTTTGTTCCTTTCATACAAGTTTTTAGCATTAGGGTCAGGCGTTGATTAGTATTTATATATTTATTTTTAGTTAACTACTTTGCATTTTTAATTTACTGTTAATCTTAAGAACTTCTTTACGAGAATACATTGAATTTAATCTTTAACACACGGTGACTAGGCGAATTCATTTTGCTTGTTATTTGGCATAGCTCACTAATGTTTGACTGAAATTTGACTTGTATTCGTTGCAACAGTTCTTTTGAGGTTCTTAAGGAAAAATAATAAGTTTCAGATCGGTTTAAATTGGCAAAATCTAAAAAGAAATCACATAGACAAATTATTATAACCTCTACTAAGCACTGTACAGATGTTATACGGCAAAAAATGTAATTCTTTGTTACTATTAGTTATAAGCCTCTTTGAATAAAGCATTTATTCGGTATATATTATTAATTGATCGTCTAAAACCTATATCTTCATCACCATAACAAACAACATCTAAATTGCATTTTGCACTTGATGGAATTATTTAGCTCATTGACAGAGGAGTACATGACTTCAAGCTCGGTACTTTATCCGACTTCCTACTTATAATATTATAAACGTGAAAGTATGGATGTTTGTGTGAATATCTGTCTTTCAACCACGTGAAAAATACTGGACCAACTGAGCTGAGATTTTGCAGTAGGTAATAGAGCCACTATAACAGAAAAGGACATAGGCCTATTCACTTCCTTAAAATCCCCTCGGGCTACGCCCGTGAACGTCCTTAGCTTCAATTTTTACACTTTATAAGGATGTAAACATCAAATACTGAATTGTAAACAGCTGTGAATACTAAAATTTGACAGTTCATAGAGCAGAAGTAAGATCAGCTGTAATTGTTATCGTGAGCGAAGCCACGGGCAAATGCTAGTCATTTTATAACTGTCATGTAAACTTGTGAGATTGACGTCAGTTGTAACGTCAAGATCTTTCTTGGTCAGGAATACACTTACACTTACACACTTACACTCCCGCGTCGTCCCAGTTGACCATATTCATGGCATGAGACCAGTCAAAAACTTCTTATCATCTTAATGCTAGCAGCTATCCTTCTTGGATGTTGTCGATAGGCAGTTAGGTTAGGTTGGAATAGGTGGGTGCAGTGCCAGGTAGTTAGGTGAGGTAAGTCGGAAGTTGGTAAAAACATTGATCAATTAAATACTTTTTGAGCTCTTTTTTAAACCTATTTAAGTTGTCTATTTGAGAGAATTGAGAAGGGAATTGAGAGAAGAGCTTGAGTCCAATGTATTCTGGCTTGCATTCAAAAAGCTTTAAGTTATGTGATACTGATGGATTTAAATTTCTGTTTCTGGTATTGTAACCATGCTGATGTGCCTTTACAAGATTGTGTTCGTTGACATATGTAATAACCTCAAACATGTAAATGCACAGTTAAAAATCCTAGATTTTTGAAATGGTCTAAACAAGAATCGGTTAGTTTCAGTTTTAACATGCATCTAACTGCTCTTTTTTGCAATATAAAAATCCTATTTAAATTACTATGAGAGGACGAGCCCCACAATATAATTGAATACCTGATCAAGCTCTCAATCAATCCAAAATAAACAAGTTTTGATAAAGGCAAATTGTTCAAAGAAGCTATATTTTTCAAAACAAAAATATTGGAAGCAAGTTGTTTAGCCAATTTGTCTACATGTTCGCTCCACCTAAGACCACCATCCAACCTCACTCCCAGATAGTCCACAAATTGAGCCTCTTCGATGACAGTATCACCAAGTAAGACCAAGGGTAAAGCAGAGCCGGCCCTTTCTAAGCGATTCCTTTTTTGTTCCGTCATGAAATGAAGAAGTTGAGTCTTCTTTGGATTGATATGAAGATTTATGTTGGAAAAATACTGAGAAAGTGAGTTCAGATTAAAAAAGGTTTCCTGTTCTAAGATTTGAAGATCTTTATGGGAGGTTAGTAAGGAAGTATCATCTGCAAAAATGGTAAGAAGGTGGCTAGGTAAGTGATTTGAGATATCGTTGATGTACAAAAGAAAAATAATTGGTCCTAAAATTGAGCCTTGTGGTACTCCAAAGCTGGCTGCTTTAAGTTGTGAGTAAGAAGATTTCCTGATTCCATTCTAATCTACGAAGTCTATTTTTGTCTTGTGAAACCTATTTGAAAGATAAGATTCAATCCATTTCAGAGCTTTGCCTTTGATGCCTATTGCAGCGAGTTTATTGAGAAGAATGGGGTGAGCAACACAATCGAACGCCCTGGACTGGTCGATGAAACAGCCAATGGCCGTCTCACCGCCATCCAGGGAGTCGATGCATGATGAGATGAACTTGACGAGAGCGAGCTTTGTAGATTTTTGTTTCGGGTATCCGAATTGATTGGAAAAGAATAGCTTGTGATTGCTAAGAAAATCGACTAATGAGTTGCATACAACTTTTTCAAGGATCTTTGCAATGGTGGGCAGGAGTGAGATTGGACGGTAGTTCTCAGGCAAGCATGGGTTGTCTTTTTTATAAAGCGGCTTGATTAGAGCGAGCTTGGCAGCATCTGGAAATTCACCCGCCTCTACAGAACAATTCACTAAAACCAACAGAGGATCAATCAACTCCGGATAGCATTTCTTAACTAGGTCTATGGAAATACCATCGTGGCCTGTTGATTTTAGACCATCGTGAATGTATTCGTAGTTGAGATTATTCTCCTACGCTGACCGCTCCTACGCTGTCATGTAAACCTTTAAATAAATCACCCCTAAAAGAATTGTCTATCCTCGCATAATGCGTACAATAGCCAATTCGTGTGCTCTCAACCATATGCTTACACGTTAAATAAACTTGCTAAAATATTCTCCATAAGAATAACATGGCATATGAGCACACAGGTTTGCTGCCATGTAAATGTAAAAATAGATTATTTTAAGCCATAAACCAGTAGAACTCAACTAAGAGAAACCGCATAAGCCTGTAAAGCCTGTTTGTTTACAAACAAAATACTGATGTTTAATAATAATAAAAATAAATATTTTTATTTTAATGCCGGCATATTTTAAGAGGCAACATTACGAACGACTAAGGCATGTTCCTCTTACCTTGTGCAAGGACTGCATGTTGGCAAGCATGAAATGATGTTCTAAACTCCGTTTTATAAATAAAGAGATAATTAACTTAATTGCTTTCATTATTTGCTTTTATATTTTCCCAGATATATTCTGTAGAATATATGTATATGCCACCCAAATGAATGAGGTTTGAGATAAAATCTATTACTAGAATTGTTGAAAACACTCTAATTCGAAATAAAATTTATAAAAAAATATTGGAAGGTTTGTCGATACTGACCTTCTAGAGGTAGAACCACTAAGGCCAGAAATTTTAAAATACGTTGATAGCACAGGAAATTAAAAACCTACTTCGGTAAAGAGAACCATTTAAACCCTAAAACTATTAAAAATCCATCCTTCATCGAGTTGACACTACGATGTTCCCAACAGAGAGATGGGCGACATAACCTGCGCGTTACCAGAACATTCTAAAACATAAAGCACACTACCTTAACAAACCCTCCTGCGGCCAGTTTCCATTCAAGGCTTCCGGAAGCAAGTGTTTTGCTTTGAACACACGGTGTTTACTGTTTACGCCCGTGTTCAGGCCAGATCACGGCGCCAAACAAAGGTGCAGGAAAGTGCGGACTTGTGCGGACTCTCTCGTCATGGTCGGAGGGAACCCAGACAAAAACGCAGCAGCGGTTAGGGAGGGCAAGTGGTGTATAAAGTGGGCAACACCGCGCGACACCTCAGTGGCCCAACATGGAGTCCGTGCACAAGGTAAGAGGAACATGTCTTAGTCGTTCGTAATGTTGCGTCTTAAAAAAACGCCGGCATTAAAATAAAAATTTATTATTTTTATTATCATTGCACATCAGTATTTATTTTTTTGAACAAACAGGCTAAGCTTTTAAGTAATATTGAACTCATTGCAAACAAAATTTAACATTAGTTAAATAAACCATTTTGTACAAACATTTTAGTTTGTATAGACACAGACGAATTAGATCCGTGTTACAGATGATGAATTTACATTACCGAAAACCCAAATTAAAAGCAGAAACGTTAATCTAAATTTATCCATCGTGATATACAACTTGTTGAATACAAGGAAATTTACATCTTTTGAGGATTACGTAAAAAATATGGGTTTTGAATTTATGTAAGTGACTATCTTTAAAAATTTTTACTTTCGGTTGCAGAGCCAGATGGTTTTTAAAACAATGCCTTTGTTAATGTGAACGGGAAGATGAAACGGAATTTATGGCAGAGCTAGGAACGGCGGAAAGTTAGTTTATATAACTAAGTCTAATCGGGATTGTAAGAGACAACGGCCTTTTTTAATTAAATAAACCATATTTGGGTCTTTTTCAGAGGAGGGCCGCCACTATTTAAAATTTCCAAGCTTGCTTATTTCTTAAAATATCTTGATAAAACTTAATAGATAGCTTCGTCTAGCTTAGATCTATCGGGTTACAGAATAAAATTCCCTATTTTTACATTTCTGCACTGAGAAAAAAGTCTAGTGGTAGACTACAGAAATAAAGAGGGAACCTCATTAAATCTTGTGCTTACCTTGCCGGATGCCATTCTTGAGGCTGCCACCAGCCTTGGCTAGTGTAAGGACTCCAGCCACATCTTGTGTGCGCCACAAGCCATCTTTGGCTGTAATTGTGATGTCATAACTTAATGACGTCACTACTATACACTTAATTCTTGAGGTAACAAGCATACTGGACTGGTGTGTGTCCACTCTGACTAGTTGTAGACTCAGTACTGTCTAGTGCCAGACCCCAGCCAGCCAGCAGCTACCTCTCTTTGCGTCTGGTGTCGTTCCAACCTGAATAGTTGCAGCCCCATTACTGTCTAGTGCCAGACCCCAGATAGCTAGGGGCCACCTCTCTATGTGTCTGGTGTCATTCCACCCTGGATAGTTGCAGCCCCATTACTGTCTAGTGCCAGACCCCAGCAAGCTAGTGGCCACCTCTCTTTGTATCTGGTGTCGTTCCACCCTGGATGGTTGCAGCCCCATTACTGTCTAGTGCCAGACCCCAGCGAGCTAGTGGCCACCTCTCTTTGCGTCTGGTGTGCGTTCCACCCTTGATAGTTGTAGCCCCAGTACTGACTAGTTCCAGACCCCAGCTAGCTAGTGACCTCTTCTCGTGTTGTCAGCGGGTTGGTTCCATCGACTAAAAATGATTTAGCCCACAAATCGGCCACAGATGTAGGACTTAGAATCAGACTCCCCCCTAATGCTTCAGTATCAACCTTTCTGTTTAAGAAAGTTTTGATTTTATTCTTAATTCAATGATTAAATCTTTTTTCCTAAATTTCTCCTAGTTTAACTATATTTATACCAAAAGCGTCATAATCATGTTAATGAGTTACTGTTACGTTAAAAAAAACTGGCTTGTTTGAAATGCTAAATAAGACATAGGAACAAGGGGCGGGTTGTGATTCAAAGAACTGTATCTGCAGTTCGCTTCTGGGCTGATTTATTTTTTACTTTACACAACACACAGAGGCAGAAAGAGGTGGTAGCTGCTAGCAGATCGGATCTGGAACTAGGTAGTGTTATGGCTACAACTATTGTGGCAAAATTCAACATTTCTAAAATAAAAGGTTGATCTCATTAGAAGACTAATTTGATGATATGGGTTTTGGTTCCAAGCTGATTCTTGCTTTTAATATTATGATTATAGACATATACCACAAGACTTATTTTCATTTTGATTGTTTCAAGTAAAGTGAACATTAAATTTAGCAAATTTTCAGCTTTTTAAAAATACTCAATACAGCTTCGAAGATAATTACAACTGATTATCTGATATATTATATAATTTAATAATCAACCAAACATTATAAAAATATAAACATTTGAGAAGTTAAATTTTGAACAAAATAGGACAAGTATGTGTCATTATAAACTTTTACAATTTCTAGTGCAACATTTTGAAGGGTACCAGATGCTTCATTGTTAAAGCTATTATTTAATAAATAGTATAGTATATGCCAAGATAAAACTGCAAACAAAGACTTATTTAAGTAATGAAAACATTATTAAAACTTTTGTAATTTGGACACTGAATTTCTTTTAATATAAATAAATTTTCTGTAAACGGTTAATTTGAATGTATAGGCTAAATAAAATATTTGAGACTCCAATTGTAACAAATTTATTAATTTTAATTAAAACAAGTACAAATCAAGAACATTGAATTAATAATGATGATGGCTGTAATAATAATATTTCCTTAACCATAACTATTACTGACAAAAAATTATGTAACTGCTGCAAACATGTTGGTTTCAAGAGGGGGTTCCAATCCTACACAACTACCTGCTCCTCCCTCAAGACTAATTTTAACTTTAAAATTTGGTACACAGCCTCAACTGCTCAACCAAAGTCTTGATTTATAGCTCATTTGAAAGAGAAAAACTATTTATCGATTCCAGTTATCAGATTTTTTTTATCGCTTTAGGTTTAAATATAAAATATAAAAATAATGATTAATTGTATTTTTATAAATTGTATTGGTTGTTATATCAAGGGAAGGATATCACTGGAATATCTGGATAATTTTTTTTAAATTATCCAGATATTAAATATACTATCCTTTAAATATTAATATACTATCATTTAAGTGAGCTAGCTATAAATCTCAAAAATTTTAGTTGAGCGGTTGAGGGTGTATTGGATTTGAAAATTTGGGAGGAGCAGTTACGAATGTGAAGTTTTTCGTGACTGGAACCCTCTCTTAAAAAATACTATAAAAAAATATTAACTACAGTATTACAGGCAATTATAGCTACTGTCATCATTAAAATAAAAGTATTATGCTTTAACAAAAGCTGTTACAGTAGGCCCTACTTGCAATAATATCAGCATTAAAATAATTAAGAAAAATACAATGCAAGAATATTAGGTAACAGTTTTAGACACTACATCCATTAAAATTAAGCTTGAGAAAAACCCTTAACTGTTCTGGCCACAGTAGGCCGACTATTATAGTACTGACAATTTTATAACTGCTGCTTAAAAGTCATAAATAATCGAAAAGTCACAACTAATCACTACTTTGCTCTGTTTCATATCTTCACAACTCCCTACCATAATTATAAAAGGCTGAAGTGTGGGACCATACCGTACATATTTCCGTTTTATCTCCTGCACCGCAGCCAAAATGTCTGTTTCACTTGAAAGAAATGAATTTCCTGTTTCGAAGGCTTGTTCAGTCCTTTTCCATGTATCTTGCTAATTTTCCTCGTGTACAGAAGATAGTTAAGTAGAAGCAGGATGGCCACACTTGATTGAGGAGAACTATCCTCTGAAAAAAGGGCAGACATACCTGTAATAATTTTTATATACCAACATAACAGCAACATGTTTTTTTTTGTAATGCACCATAATAGTTTTGTAAGACTGGTTGGGTGCCCTGTCAGAGGTCTGAGGGAGGTTATTGAAGATGGCAAAGCACCCTGCATTATAATTTTCAAATGTTGTAAAAATTGTTAATAGCCCACCGAAAATATGTCATCAAATTATTATTTTTTTAAATATAGGGCTTACTGTTTTTTTCTTTACAGTTTTATTTATAAATCTGAAAAATTCCATTAAAAATTATACCGGGTGTCCCATAATAACCCCCCTTCCATCTTTTTCCTATATTTTTCAAATATCAATCCCTCACCACCCCCAAACATTGTTGGGTAGTTAATACTTCATTTTGAGTAGGTAGCCAATTTCGGCCGCCATCTTGGATCCGCCATATTGGATCCAAAATATATTTTTCAAATGTAAAAGTGGAGTTGTGACCCATTATTTAAGCTAGATTTTTTCACTAATTACAATGCCGCAATCCGTTTTTTAATATGTCGATTGGTTCTTAAGATATGATTACTTTAAATTTTATTTTAAATTTTATTAATACTAAAAATTTATTTATTTTCAACCAATTTAAGCATTACAAATTGATAAAATAGGCTAATTTTTAGTTTTTGAGAAATTCATATTTTTTTAAATGTTTATTAGAAATTTATTAATATATTGAAAACTAAACATGATAATTAAAAACGGGTTGGGCGTTGAAAAAAAAATCTAGATTGAAATGATGGGTCACAACACCATATTCAAATTTGAAATAACTTACCTAATTTCAAAATGGCGGATCCAAGATGGAGGCCAAAACATTTACATTGGAGAAAGTTAAGTGGAAATAATTCAACAATGACTGGTGGTGGTTATTCGTCACTATCTCGCATTATTTTGTGGTTATGGCCTATTTGATCAATTTTTAATTTTTAATGTTTAAATTAGTTGAAAATAAATAAATTTAAAGTATTCATATCATGAGAACCAATTGAGATATTAAAAAACGAATTGCGGAATTGTAATCAGTGAAAAAAACTAGCTTGAAATAATGGGTCACAACACCACATTTACATTTGAAAAAAATGTTTTTAATCCAATATGGCGGATCCAAGATGGCGGCCAAAAATTGGGTACCTAATCAGAATGAAGTATTAACCACCCAACAATGTTTGGGAGTTGTGTGGGATTGATATTTGAAAAATATAGGAAAAAGTTGGGGGGGAATATTATGGGACACCCGGTATATTACATTGGGGAAATGTTGCATTTATTAAATAATAATATATGTAATACTGTAAAGGCAATTTTGATAAAAAAGTAACAACAAATTAAATGTGTGACATCTACAATTTTAAATTGTTCAAAACAAATACATTAAATGTCGTTTGATTAATGATTCTTCAATTCATTTGAAAAACGTAGTGTCTTTTTGCTTGTAAAAAAATAACAATTTTACACGTTGAAAACCCAGAGTAAACGCCCTCCCAATGTTGTTATGATTTAGCTAATCCCAAATTTATAATTTTAAATTTTGAGTCGAAATTGTCATTAATAATAACTTTATATTAAGTCGATGTTATATTATTACCTGATGCAATGATTTAAGATGTTTTATTGCCTGTTTCCTGTCCTTATCCCTAGTTTGTTGTTCCTTGGTATTTGCTATAGTCAGGATTTTATTCCTGTACGCTGTGATATTGTTTGAAAGACTTCTCTTTTTCGGGATGGAGATGTTCAAAATCTTGAAGAAACTGGAAACAAACAAAGTTTATTTAAAAAGAGTTTTTTTAGCTGTTTATAAAAAATTCTATGTACTCTTGAAAGAAGAATTTATTATTAATGGAGTTTAAGTGAAAAAAATCAATAAGGTTCGAACCATAAACTTTGGCCAGAATTATCTCCCCATTATTATAATCCTATTTTCTGAAAAATCGCAAATATTATTTCTTTTTCTCATTAACTAAATGACATTACGTTTGCCAGTATATGCTGTTATGTCATTACAAAGGGGGGGGGGGGGACAAAGGGGGCAGATTGCCCCGAACCATAAAAGAACGTGACCACATTTTCAGCTGAGTATTTTTAATTTCTTTCATCATAATAATTAATTCTTTAAATATATTTCAAAAAACCGTCTATATTTTTGATTGCAAACAAAGAAAATCAAGTTGGATGTCGACTGATAGCGCCACGGTTCCGAAAATTCAACCCTTGATTAGTGTACTCAAATAAACTACATTATTTTATAGGCCTATTTTGTACAATTCTAAGACACATTGGCAAATATATGTAGAAATACCTTTAAATTGAAACCTCAAATATTAAACTCCTTCAAGAGCCGTTCTTGAGTTATGACTATAAAAAGAAATCCCCTCGCCTTAGGGGTATTCCTAGCCTACAGGTTTTTTTTTCAAACTCCGTAAGGTCTTAACTTGGGTACAAGTCTGTGGGAGTTAACACGTTGGTTCGAAATGGCTAATTATTTTATAATTTATATATCACTGGAGACATATTAAGTTACTTAGTTCAAATAATATGGTTGTATCAAGTGACGTATATTAACTTCACTTAACAAGTGGTGGTATTTAAATCAATCATGTTGTCTAAAAAAACACAAAGAATTAATTTGAGGAAATATTGAAAATCATTTCAAATTTCAGTCGCCTACTCGGTTTAGTTTATTTAATGTAAAGATCCACATTCGAACACATTAACAAATGAACAGTACTGACAGGATAAAAGTTAAAAATCCTTTTGAAAACAAAGTAAACATCAATACATAATTTCAACCACTTCTCTGCTAGGCACCTCTACGCTGGCAAGTGCCACTGTCAGTCGTCAGTGCTGCCAGCATAAAAGTACCATTAAAATCCAAAATTATCTTCAAATTATTTTTAAAATTCACCATTCTCATTAATGTCCTCCGTACATTGTAAATGACTTTACAAAATTATTTCAAAATTACCCTTTGTTATTTGGGAATGACTTTATAAAATTAATTCGAAATTATGTCAATGAATACAAGACAAACATTTACGTCTGGCAGAAACCATATTTTGTTTGATGTGCTATGTTGAAACGTCAAAACAAATTTAGTAATCCTGAATAACAGTAAACATTACATCCAGAATAGAACTTAATAGAACTTAAAACATTGTGGGCATACCAAACAACATTTGGATCAAACCACAAAAATGTAAAAGTACGATAATCGTACGTTGGAACACACTACATTAACACTTGACTTTATCGTTATGTCCCCATAACCCTGAAATTTTACCAAGCCCGCAGTATTTTTCAAATCGGCTAAATTTATAGGGCCTATAGTCAATGGGTAGATATGTGATCTCATGACATTTTATTATGACATTATTGACTAAACAATACGGTAACATTTATTGCCATAAAACTCAAACTCACCGGTAAAATTCTGTTGTAAGACGTGGAGGCCCCAATCCTGGAGGAAGCGTGAAGTTTCTTCACACATTTTTCACAAAGGAAACAAAGAAACAAGTCACTATAATAAACAGTCCAACCAGTTACACCAACAACTCACTCAGGACTGCATGGGTCGAAGATTAGGGGTATGACGTTGTCATCAGTGTGATTGCGCATGCGCGGACACCTGTCAGGCACAGGGACGGTTAGAGCCCACCCTCTGGTTGGCTGGGGTACGCTGCAAACCCCAGCCTTGGAAGTGCGTCGCGTCTATACGCTAGGGTCCCTCACAAACATTTTGCTTTTTGCCACATGACATTCTATATGTGACTACCACAATGCGCGCCTGGTTTTAGGCAGAGGAATACAAAATATCTAGGGCACTGAACGAGCACTAGTACGGGCTGGGGCTAAGTGTGACGTCACTGATTTCATTACACTAGCATTGCTAGTGTCCGCAACATTTGTTTATTGTTAACGCCTAGATTCTAGTCTGGACTGTTTTAACATTACACTGCTAGGAACGGACCAAAGCCAAATTGGAGATGTAATGTGTGTGACTCCAGACCACATTGGTTTGCCGCATGTCGCTGGTTGTAGCGCCAAGAATCATGCGAAATCAACATTTACTCGCAATCTGGAGCTCTGATTTTTCTCAGTGTGTGGCAGCAGACCTACATACTCACTCCCCATGTTTTTGTAAAGAAAATTTTTGTGTATTCTTATTTCTATCATTTAAATGAGTCAAACTTGTTTAGAAGGGCTAGGTTAGGTTAGATTAGGTTAGGTTTGGCAAGGTTAAGTTACCTACCTAACCTAACCTGCCTAACCTTCCTAAAATAAGTATATGAGTTGTGAGTCTCAAAGCTGTTTTACACTGAAAAATCCTAACTTCATTCTTAATTATTTATTTCACGTGCTAGTGATGATGATTTCATAATTTTACCACACAAACGTAATGACCAGCGTCACTTGAATGTCTGACATAAAACAGGCCAAGGCCGCGAAGTTCCGGCCACTGCAGGTAGCGGCGACACGAGTTAAGATTACGGTTGATAATATAACGCCCGACTACTGAACCTGACTTTCAATATCACACACTTCAATATCAGACACAACTTCAATATCACTTTCAACTTTCAATATCAGACTTTCATTCATCTATGACAATCTCAATACCAGGAACTAATTTCAAAACAAGTTAATCGTGTAGGGAAATTTCAAATAGTGGCGGCCCTCTTCTGAAAAAGACCCCCGTATTTTAAAGGTAGAAGTGTTTACTCCATCTTTTCTGCAGAATTGAACAGCGGTGTGTTAATTTGCTCTGTTTTAGCGAATTTCCCCAATAGGGAAGAAGCTATTACCGTAGGTCTCAGGGCAAGACATAAGCCCAAGACTATGATAACTTTTCGTTTTGGGGCCCCCAGAAGCGAAAAACACCATTCGTTCAAATTCTTATATATATGTCTGTAAGCACGATAGCGCTAAAAAAAATGGTCCGATCGGAATAAAATTTGGCACAGGCGTGTAAAGTAGTAACTATTCGGACGAGTTCGAAAACCAGCCCGATCGGACCACTTGAAGGGGGGGGGGGGGAAAGGGGGATAAACAACCCCAAAAATGGTTTTTTTTTGGGGTTTTCACAAAGAAAAATAAAAATTATCGAATTTTAGTTAGCAGCACTGAATTCAGCTCAAAAAAACAAACAATTTAGTATTTTGAATCATTGCTCGATGTCCATTGGTTACCGGGATATTGAAAGTGGTAAACACAGTACGTTGTCCCAATGTAACCTTATGGGAAATAAGAAAAATTCTATATCTCGCTTAGTTCTCATATCTTAATAAAACTTGGTTTGTGGCTTCATCTAGAAGAAATCTAAGGTATTTGAGTCTAACATCCATGAAATGTTCATTTTTGTGGCAGCAAACCTGCCCACTCATTCCCAATGTTATCCTTATGGAAAGTAAAAAAAGATTATATCTTCATTATTTCTGAACATATCTTGATTAAACTTGGTATATGGCTTCTTCTAGTTAAGATCTACTATATATTGAATTAAAACCACCCAGTTTTCACATACCTCTTGCAGCAAACCTGCATACTCATTCCCCATATTATTCTTATAGAGATAAAAAACGTGTTATATCTCACTATGCTGGATGGAAGTATTTTTCGCATTTGAAATTCGCTGAGTATGCAGGTCTGCTGCAACGGGGGTATTTATTTCTTCCCTTCTTCGCCGAAAGAACTTTAGTTTTTAGAGGTTTTTGCTGACATGACCACCATATCCATGGGCTTAAAGTATTCCACCGCATTGTTGCGGAGCCTCTTATTTCCTTAGGAGTAATACTTACATAGCCATAGGCCAACATGCTATATTCTGCTTCGATCCACCCCTCTAGGCAAATAAGTGTGTAAGACTTCGAAAACTGTCCTGATCAGCGATCGTTTCTTTGTCGTGTTCATAGTACAGGCTATCGGAGATTATATTCTCTTTGGTCCAAAGGTTTGATATGATAATCTTATTTACCTTAAATATGTAATGAGTCGCACTCTCCTACACTAGCTGAACCAAAATTATTTTGTTTTTACTATGTAAATTTATTGTAGTAAGACAGATTATTAGTTAATAAATTTTAAATTTGTAACGCAGAACGGCCACGAGCAGCCGTATTTCACTAGTCAGCCGTAGTTCACTCTCGTCCAATCAAATCACGTGACATCGGTGATCTGATCGCTTAGATGATGGTGTCTCGACATGGCATTCAATTCAAGTCCGCGTCCAGTACGGACAACACCTCTCACTCCCCTTTTTCATTTCAACTTCTCAAGGCTAAATCTTTTTCGAAGTTATTTTTATATTCTATTGTATATATTTTTGTTTCTATAAGTTCATAAACAGTTATTAATGTTCAACCAATATTCCTAATTATATCAACTACCATCTTCCTTACGCTATTATCGATCTCCGGGACTGCTCCCCGTAAACGAGCAGTGGTGGCAGCAATACTGCATTTTCCGCGACCGGTTACAAATAAGTGCTTGCAGTTGGCATAATCTGAAGATGCTCGTTTGATCAAAGATGTCACAGCCCAATATTTTCATTCCATAACTACCTTTTCATGCTATCACTTGATAACTAACGTATACTATTACTCATGCCCTCATTATTTATATAAACGCTCCGATTATGTAGCAGATGCTTCTGTGATGCATCCCCCCCCCTAAGCGACCTTCAAAAATAACAGGGGAATAGGATTTGACCTGTTTATATTATAGCCATAGCCGTATATTTTGTTTTATCAGTAACATGGAATCTGGAAGAGGATTTTTTAATGGGGTTTGTTATGTGTTAAATTTCCAAGGCGATCGAGAAAGTTGTTCAAATTATGTTGGCATGTCCTAAAAAAATAGATCAAAAAATACTTATAACAAATTGTAAACCTTTTATTTATAAAAAATGTATTACTATACGGTAGTTAATTTGTTAAAATCAAATGAAGAATTTTTAATGCAGTAATTTAACACTGAAGAGAAAACGCCTGGTTTTTACTGGTTCGCAACGCGCACGCTCTATTAGTACACACTTTGCGTCATTCACAATGCAGGCAATTTAGACGATGATTTATTTCTCAGCGGTTAGATTTTTATATTCCAGCTTCCCCTAGGTTATTCAACACAAGAAATATAACGATCATGATTTTATCACGTGTTTTATTATTAATTTTACGGTTTTTGTTTTTACAGAAAGGTAGGGCTATAACTAGAACTAGTTAAATAAAAAAAACATTGTTTCTCAATGGTTTTATATGTTAATTTTAAATAAATGATTATGATGCAGTAGTATAAAATCTTCAGACTGGTTTTGTATTTTTGTAATTGTTATTAAACTAGATTTAGTACTATCAGGACTGCTTTTCTTCATTTTCTAGAGAGACTAGTATATTTTGACCCTTTAAAACTATACTTTTATTACAAACCACGTAAAATCTTCATATCATATCTCTCTATGAAGTTGAAAAAAAAACATAATGAAGAGAAAATTTTGTCAAACAACTGTTACCTTGCAGGCCTACATAACTTTTAATTATATATCTTACAACGTTTTCTGTTCGATGTCCAAATCTGATTTTTAACAGATTTTTTGCGAGGCTAGAAAACATTAAAAAGTTCCAATGTGATAATTTGTTTTTTTTTTAAACAACTTTGGTGCCTCTTGCTCCACTTGTCTTTCGATCCTGATAAAATTGTACACAATTCCACTGTCACAGCTGATTCATCACCCTCAGAATCAGCTGATCGGCGACCGCCCAATCAGCTGATTGTTTCACAATGTGGCGTCACGACCGCCAATTACCGGTATTTACAGGTTCGCCGCCAGAGCGCAGGCCGCGCCGTGACGTCACGGGCTCTCACGTTATCGTGAACCCTGCCGGCTGATCCGTGAATTGATAACCGAATCGGATGTCGTAATGATAACGTGGAATCCCCCGGCTAAGCATTAAGATTCTACTTTGATGTTAGCATTTTTGGAGTTTTGGTCCTTACGGGAGAGGAAATTTTTGGACCTTTTTACTTACCAAAGGATCCTTATAAACATTTTAGACTGCGTATGGCACCATTATTAGTAAATGGAATTCGTTGTTAATGTTTATCTAGGTATTTTAACTCTATATTTTCATTGTATCTTTAATATCTATTAAAGCTTTTTTTGCTAAAGATTTCCCATAAGAATTGGATTTTATAAATAAAACCAAATAAAACCAGAATTTATAAAAAAAGGGTTTTCATAGGCTACATTACACTTTGGGCTGACATAATTATGGAAATATTTCTTTTAGGATGATATTGAGTTTATTTTGACGAGACCTGTCCTATACTCTTATATGAGCAATGTTATCTTGTGTGCGTATATACATCAGTACGTGTTTGTTTGTTTGCACAACGATCTCGAAAACGGCTCCGAGGATTTCCTTTAAAGTCTTGAAATATGCAATTTATTACTAAAAACGTGTTCTATGCAGATTATTTGGCCAGAGAAAATCTAATAATATAAAGACATGAATTTAAAAGTTGTAAAGTTTTAACATTGGCCTTATGAGTTGCCATGGTAGCAACGAAATAAACAAGGAAAGTGTAATCAAATAAAGTAATCATAACAGCTGTTGAACTGCTTGCAATCTACAGCCATCAAGGAAAATACAGCGTATGGAATGAAGATTGCATGGAGTAATAAAAAAGTTGTTATTAATAAATTTAAATACAGCGAAATATTTCATACTAATTTGATAAACTGGTAAAAATAAAATAATAACGCGCAAGGCTCGGTCCAACAGGTACTTGTAATAATGTTTGCTAATGGTTGGTCAATAAAAGTTTTATTTGTCTTATTTGTAGGGGTGTGCGAGAAGTGGTTTTTGAAGTCAAGTCGAGTTTAAAACAATACTCGCGAGTTTGGAGTTTTTCGAGTTTAGTATTTTGAATAGTAAAAGTTAATTGTTATCATACTTATTATTATAAATAAAATGTAATATTTTTTAGATATTGAACTGGGAAGTGTTCCTACGAGTTAAAGGCAAACCTGTTTTCAAATTAAATGAAACGATAATTCAAGCCATCTTTAACATAACTTAATATCATTACTCAATATTTTATTAAACTTTCAGCCTGTGGACGTAACAATCAAGCTTCATCTGAACTTGTTTCCTTTAATAAGAGTTTATGTAACATTTTTTAGATTTAAAAATTACAGTTACATTATTGCCATTGAAAATAAGTAAGAAAATATCTCAAATTATAGAAAGGAAAAAATAATAAAATAAATTTATTAATATTAATGTATTTATTAATAAATTTATTATTAATAAATAAACCACCTTAACTCACCTTAACTCAAGTATAATAAACCACCAAAACCACCTTAACTCAAGTATAATAAAAAACGTTTTATGGTGGCTGTTCATGACTGAGGTTGACTGTGAGAAAAACTGCCGTAAAATTTAGGGTTAACTGCGGGAGTAACTACTCGACTCGTATTTTCCAAAACTTCGAGTTGAGTCTATTAGTGTAAACTCGGTTCGAAAAAACTCGATAATCGAGTACTCGCACACCCCTACTTATTTATAATAATCCTCTGGATTTTTTCTTATTATTTTATGTTTTAAAAGATATATAGCGATTATTTGTCATAATCGATTTAGAGATACTGAACCAAATTGTTGCTTATTTCGTTATAGAGAAACAGAGAAAGTGACTTATTATAGAACCACAAAACCTTTAACTTGACAAAATCATCCTTTAAGGAAGACATAAAGGTGGTCATGTGCATTCAAACTAAATTCAAATCACTAATTTGTTTGGCCTTTCTCTAAAAAATAAATTTATCAACATTTGTAAAATTAATACTTTCCGAAGAGTGAGTGTAGTAATATATTACTTATAAAGTTTGACATAATCTAAGGAGTTTTTCTTTCTTTTTAGATGTAGTACTTTTCAAAGGCTTTAAATTTTGCTTGAATTGTATGTGTTATAATTTTTATATTAAGATTAGTTTTTTTTGCCTAGATATTTGTTTTCATCGTGGTGTTAGCTGCATTGGGCTCCACACTGGCAAGAATGTACATTGTCGATGATGGCTGGCCTGAACAAAGGGGTAAGAAAGGTTCTGCTATTTACTCGCTTGATAGTGTGTCGTAAACAGTCTTCCAAGTAGTATTTTACTTCAGGAAGTAGTTAGAAGTAATAAACGTAAAGCACTCTTAGAGCGTCAGACTGTAAGTTACAGTAGTTTCATAAGCTTTGTAATTGCTATGTTGAAAGAAAAATGTCATTTCCCTTAATCTGACACTTTTCGATAATATTATGATTTCTGAACGTTTATTAAAAATCTTAAACTATTCAATAACAATCATATTGATGTAACTGTTCTATTTTCACAAAGCTTTCAGTTTTTGAAAATCACAATACAAATAATTTAAGTCTTAACTCAAATTAGTATTTGTTGTTTCGTGACAATGTACAATGCCCATACTATGAAAGATAAATTATTAAATATTTAATAACTTACAAGTTAATATAGGGAGTTAAATGAAGAGAGACAAAAATTAGTTTGTTAATGGCATAAGGTAACATAAATATAGGCATTTTAACTAAGCAATTAAATATGACAAACTTCATTTATATTTAATTACACTTAAATCACTTTATCAACATTTATGCACCTTCAATCTTGATTCATTATCTTGATTTCAAAACAACTCATGAAAACAAAACCACTTGAACAATCATAAATGAAGAATTTTTTTCTTGATAAATTGTTTAGACTCAAGCAGTTATTTGACTAATTTTAAGTCGAATACCTATTTTATGGTAAAATAATAAAATGAAATCCACTAAAATGCCTGTAATATCTCACAATACACTACTTGTGTAGATGTGATAACGTATTTTTTTTAACTGGTATTAAAAAAATCTTACAATAAATGAGTGGGTCACTAATTAATTGAAAAGTTTATTTTGCAAAAAGGTTTTTTTTCAGTTTTACAGTTATAAATATGAACTTTAAGTAGCTGCTTGAAGTAATTTGGAAAATCCTACTTTTTTTTATATGCCTATGACTAAGGATCAGTAAATGATTGAAAAGGTTATTTAGCAAAAGGTTTTGTTTTGTTTTTTAGTTAGAATATGAACTTTAAATAGCTAGCTGGAAGTTACTTGGTTTGCCCTAAATTTATTATTTACCTATGACAAAGGAGTTTCAAATGGAAAGCCATTTCTACCTTAAAAGCATAACAACATTTATCATGAGCCATGAAAACCAAGAATAAAAGTTTTAAAGGGATACAAAGCCGGTTAAAACTATTACAATTTAATTTTTAGTGTGTGGGATGAAAATGACGCAAAGTATTTAAAACTAGCATAAATATAATTTACATAATATACAATTTTAGCTTTTTTACTTTTTTTATACTATTACATGGATGAACAGGTCAAATAAAATATTACCGAGCCAGTAAATACAGTCGAATATAAGTAGAAAGAAATCCGTTATGCACGTATAGAAGAGTAGTGAGAGAAGAGATAGTTATGTTAATACTGTAGCTGTGATTGTATTAAATAAAAATGAGAGTTACAAATTACTTGCAAAACATTCATTGAGGTAAATTTAGTAATAAGGATAACTGTTGTTATTCATTGTTGTTGTAATAAAGTAGTGAAAACTTTACCGTGTATTTTGTATTATTTTGTCTTTGCCGTAGTTTAGTATGTAGGAGTAGTTGGTGTTGGTTACAGCGCTCCGCTCCAAGCGTCAAACCTTCGGCCAAACCTCTGGAACCATCGAGAACGAACTAAATCGGGGGTTAAGCCTGAGGACACCGAGACAGAGCCCTGACTCTCCCCGCAGGGACCTCGGGTACAGCGCCGGGGACATCCTCCACCCTCCCGGACCCAAGGCCCAACCGAGGCACAGGGCCGTGAGGAGACCGAATGTCGACAACCCTGCGATCATCTGGGGAACCGTGAAGCAAGGGGAGGTGGTCAGCAGACCCCAGAGGTCCCCGGCGGAGGAAACCCCTTCGGCTCCCTCGGCACCCTCGGGCCCCGCAGATACCGCGGACCCTCCTCCCAAGAGGGCGGAGCAGGAGGACGAAGAGGAGGAAGAGGAAGAAGAGGGAGCGGCGGGATACTCACAGGAAGGACACTCTTTCCACCAAGTCCCCTCGAGTATATACAGCTTCATCAAAACCGACGCTCATGGCAACTTCAAGTGGGGAGTCCACAAGGGTCCGCCCGTCAGGGGATAGACGTGAGTAGGTGTATATTGTACGTTCCGAGTCAATTTGGAAAATAGGCCCCGCGTGGCAAGATTTTACGTGAAATATAAGCCTTAATAGATTACATGCCTGAATGAAGATGCAGTATTCGTGGACGTTAGCTAATTTTTCCGTGGGCGTTAGCTCTTTGAAAAAACTTGTTATTATCAACATATTTAATCGCTTATTTTTTAAAATTCATTGTGGTATCAAAATGAAATCTGTGCATGAAGACGAAACTAAAAACCATAAGTCTGACACCCATCAACCCTGTACTTGAATAAAAGGTCTCGGTGAGAAAAATCACAGGAAAATATATTACTTTTTTGACAAAATGTTCCCTAAGGGCACATATATAAAGAAAAGGGCTGATCAGCTGATACCATTATTTTATTTTCAAATATTTGTTTACTTTCCTAATGAAGCGGGACACCATAATCTAATATACATTGATTTGAATGCACTTGTCTCCTTTCTAAGCTAATTTTACTCACACCTTAGGCTTATTGCTAAAAAATCCAACGAACATATTTTCCACACTATTTCACCTATTCTCTCAATTTTTTTCACACTCGAACTTAGCTGCATATTCACATCATGTCGAGTTAAACACTCGAGTTATGAGCTACGCGCTTCAAAAAAATAATTTTTAAGTACTTAGTTTAAAAGGTTGTTCGCTTCCAAGACAAAACAAATGACTTACTGAACTAATCGCTTATGAGTAGTAGAAACAAAACGGGTTTGCGTTATTGGACAACATTTTTATAATGGTGAGTCTTTCCAAACTGGAGAATCATAGAAGTAACTCCATTGTACATGCAGTAGTGTTGTATATAGAAAGTAAATAATTATTAGACCGGCTTTTAAAGTTAGCTACGAAATAAAGCAATGTAAAAATGTTTAATGTATCTAAATAGTGTTGGAAACAGTATGGTTGGTATTAAATACAATTCGGACGTAAACATTTGTGGGTGTTTAAATGTATATAATTATTTTTAAAAACAAAATCATTTATTCATTTTTCTTTATATTAATACCTTAAATGTTATATAAGCAACTTTATGGTTTAAAGTGAACCTCAATTAATAATTTAATAAAACTATTGAAACAGTCAAAATATTTATATTATGTGGCTGTGTTATTTATTTTCAAGTCCTTTGTTTGAAATTCATTGTTGGTGATGGTGATTTTATATTTTGATTAGGATTTTTGCGGACATTTGCCATCACTGATTAGTAAAAAACAAGTTTCACGACGTTTCGGGATCTGGAATCTGATCCCGTCTTCAGGTGGAAGAAAACCTAGAACATAACAAGATTAGTAACACATAGCCAGGAAAACCTGGACAAAAACACAGCTAAAACAGAGAACTGTAAAAGCAGTCACGAAAGCACTAAGCTGAAAAGAAAAACAATAACACAAAATAACACAGGAATCACAAGTATCGAGAATCACCAGAAAGGAGAGAGCACGTCCACACCCAATCAGAGCTGAGCTGAGACTGGTGGGAGGAAAGCAAATGGCGGCGGCGACGGAAATGGCGGCAGCCACAGCTAACCAAATCACGGCGCGCTACCGGTGGCGAAAACCTGAAACAGAGACATGTGATATGCAAATTCCGTCTGTCTGTTTGTGTTTATTAGTTAATTTTTAACCTGATTTTGCCCCTTGGCCTTGCTACGGGTTAACATGTTGTGAGAATTTTGAACAGAATTGTTAGTAATTACCCTATTTGCTGACACTTTATTTTCCCTGTCTTTCAATTCTTTGTTTAATATTGGTAGCCATACTGGCCTTATTTCAAGTGAAGATTGACTGATTGGTTGGTCTGCTAGTTTTATGTATGAAGCTTCAATTAGTATTCTTTTGAAAAAATGAGGTTCGCGGTGTACTATATTTGCTTCGTCAAAATTCATCTGGTGATTTTCAGACCAGCAGTGTTGAGCAATTTTTGATTTATCCACTAAGCCCTTCCTCGTGTTATCTTTGTGTTCTTTGATTCTAACATTTAAAGGTCTTTTTGTCTCGCCATAATACGGCCTAGAGCAACTATTGCAGTTTATTCTGTAAACACAGTTTTTTGATCCCTGAGTGCCATTTTTTGGAGACATTGCCTAAGAGTGTTTTGTGTCCTAAACGCGGTTCTAACTTTGAACTTCCTAGCAACTCTTCTAATTTTTTCCGATAATCCCGGCACATAAGGGATTGACATAGGAACGAATGTTTCAGTGTTTTCTGACTCATTCTGTTTAGCCCTACGGTTTTTGCACTTTCTTATTACGGATTGAGGGTATCCATTCTTAGCCAAATCTTGCTCTACCTTTTTGATTTCCTGATTTAATCCATCTTGATTTGAGCAAATGCTCTTTGCTCTGTCAAATAATGAGTAAGCTACCCCTTCTTTGACAGATTTTTGATGGTTTGATTGAAAATTTAAGTACTGCCCTGTGTGTGTCTCTTTCTGAAAACAGTTGTCCTAAGCGTGCCCCTATCCTTTTCTACGCACACATCCAAAAATGCTAGTTTGTTTTGGACTTCCTCTTCCATTGTTAGGCGGATGGAAGGAGAAATACTGTTAAGATGCCCTAAAAAGTCTTTTAGTTCATCGTCTCCATGCGGAAATACCACGAAGGTGTCATCGACGTACCTCCACAAATCTTCGGTTTGAGTTGAGCCAAAGACAAAGCCTTTTGCTCAAACTCCTCCATAAAGATATTAGCAAAGATAGGCGACAATGGCGACCCCATGGCCATCCCCTCATCTTGACGGTATAGTTTACACATTTAATTTTAACATTTTTCCGTTTTAGTTTTAACGTTTTTTAGTTTTAACCTGCTTTTACAGTTCTCTGTTTCACCTGTGTTTTTGTCCAGGTTTTCCTGGCTATGTATTACTAATCTTGTTATGTTCTAGGTTTTCTTCCACCTGAAGACGGGATCAGATTCCAGATCCCGAAACGTCGTGAAACTTGTTTTTTACTAATCAGTGATGGCAAATGTCCCCAAAAATCCTAATCAAAATATATTTTAAAGTATTTTGTCATAGCCTACTTATTCTTTTAATAATTTGCACATAGGCGGTCTTTTATTCCACTGAAAAATTCGTATATACTATTTTCTTTTCTCAACACAGTGTTAGCTAGCGACTCTATACTCAGTTTGCGTGTGTAAAAGAGCAATTACAAAGAGGAGTTGAAGCCGAAACAGAGACACATGCAACTATAAAAAAGCGGGAATACACGCCAGTTAAATCATGTTTATTTATTTCAGAAATATTTTTGCTTTTCATATAATGTTAACTATGCATTACTTTTTCAACAAACTTATATATTGTTGCTTGAGTCCAAATTTGTTATGTCCGTCATTCCCGTCATATATACAGGGTGAGTCTCTACTGACTACATTAATTTTTACAGTTGATTCTACTTATTAAATGGAACACAAAAATGTGTATAACCCCATATCTGACTTTAACTGTTTAGCTGTTATGGTGAATTTTGTGATTTTTTAAAATTACACGACTTCGTACTATTAGTTTGACAGTAAAAACCAAACTAATGTATGTATGACATAGAAATTAATACCATTTGAAAGAGAATTAAATTTCCTTAAAATTAAACATAGTACCCAAGTAATAACTCCTTATTAAACGTTTATGAAGTAACATCAAAGTTAAAAATTTTTGTTTTCAGAATTTTTCCTTTAAACTTCAAGGTTCAATTAAACCAGTTAAATTTGCCGTTTTCTTATGTCCAATTACATAAACAACTTCCTTATTTATTTATGTTTAAAATTATGTATAAATATTAAAGGGTCATAACAGGAAAAATTTGAGAATTTCATAAAAATGTTGTTAAGGTACATAATCAGGATTGACATCATCATTCGATTTTGGCTCTAAACACCAAATTTATTACTGTATTTGTCTCCCATTTCTTTACCAGCTGAAACTGTTGACTAAATCAGCTGACTGGGAATTACAATAGACAATAGTAATAATCAGCTGATTTTTCATTGCTTTATTGTGAAACTGTTTATTCATGTTCTTCTCAACTGTGCACTCCAAGTAAAACGCAACTGATGTCATTAATGATAGATGTCTTTGTTGTTTCGAGTTGTCTAGTCGTTTACCGATGAAGAATAGGTGGACATTATTGTGGTTTACGGATTCTGTGACTATAATGCCGCGGGAAGCCGTCACGATTACTACCGGCTATCCAAACAGAAGGCTTTTGAATGAACGCAGGGATCGTAAAAGTGTAAAATGCAGGTTTTTTCATAAGAATGTTGTTAATGTACATCATTATGATTCGTCGTATTGGTTCTAAACATCAAATAAATTACTGTAAATCTGTATTTTCCTTAACAGCTGAATCTTTTAACTAAATTAGCTGATTGGGGATTCCAACAATTAATTGTGATCAGCAGATGTTATATGAAACATAAACACTTTATTTATCATATGTTTTACATATACTTGGTATCTCATCTGTCAACCGGTTTCATCATTCTAGGAGATTTTCAAAGTGTCCACTGTTTACCCTGATACACATGCGAAATCTCTTCCTGAATTCCCTCACAGTCACCTTCAAGTTCAGTTCATTGAGTAGAAGTTCACAAGCTTTCAAAATCCTGTTCCTTAACTCTTCTACGTTTCGAACTGGTTTGCGAAAAACCTGTAACGAGGTGCCCCCAAACTTAATAGTCAAGGGGCAATGAGGTCTGGAGATCACGGAGACCAGGCGATTCTTCCTCATCTTCTGATCCACATGTCAAAAGTATCACTGATGTGCTGACGGACCTCAACGCTAAGTGTGAGAGTATTTCGTCTCCTTGGAAGATAATGCGCTGACGAAAATCCGGGTCTTCAAGGAGCGATGGTAATGTTTCAGCGAGAAAGTCCAGGTACTGAATGCCAATTAAGGCTTTTCGAATGTCGAGATAAGGTCTTATGAGCCAACTTTCAATGAGTCCGATCCAGACGTTTCATTTAAACCTTACATGATTCCAAGATTTATGTACCAGAACAGCGATGCACGTTAGCAAAGGTACGTTCATTCAGACGCCTTCTGTTTGGATAGCGGCGACGGTAATCGCGACGGCTTTCCACTGCATTATGCTCACAGAACCCGTAAACCACATAATGTCAACCTATTCTTCATTGGTAAACGACATGACAACTCGAAACAACAATGATATTTATCATTAATGACATCAGTTGTGTTTTACTTGGAATGTACAATTGAAAAGAACACGAATAAACAGTTTCACAATAAACCAATGAAAAATCAGCTGATTAATACTATTGTCTATTGTAATCCCCAGTCAGCTGATTTAGTCAACAGTTTCAACTGGTAAAGATATAGGAGACAAATACAGTAATAAATTTGGTGTTTAGAGCCAATATCGAATGATGATGTCAATCCTGATTATGTACCTTAACAATATTTTTATGAAATTCTCAAATTTTTCCTCTTATGACCCCTTAATATTTATACATAACTTTAAACATAAATAAATAAGGAAGTTGTTTATGTAATTGGACATAAGAAAACGGCAAATTTAACTGGTTTAATTGAATCTTGAAGTTTAAAGGAAAAATTCTGAAAACAACAATTTTTAACTTTGATGTTATTTTATAAACGTTTAATAAGGAGTTATTACTTGGGTACTATGTTTAATTTTAAGGAAATTTGATTCTCTTTCAAATGGTACTAATTTCTATGTCATACATACATTAGTTTGGTTTTTACTGTCGTACTAATAGTACAAAGTCGTGTAATTTTAAAAAATCACAAAATACGCCATTACAGCTAAACGGTTAAAGTCAGAAATAGGGTTATATACATTTTTGTGTTCCATTTGATAATTAGAATCAACTGTTAAAAGTAATGTAGTCAGTAGAGACTCACTCTTTATATAACTAGTTTCTGTGCTGCGAACAAACTTTAAATACCCAAAGAAAGCTCTTGCTTGTCAACTCTAATACCTCCAGTTCTGAGCAATCCTTAGAAAATGTTTTTAATATTCGATAAAGGATCTTATTCTTATTTGACACAGAGCTACTTATATAATCGGTAGGCAAACGTTTCTAAGGATTAGCTGGTATATAGAGACCACATATATATTTTAGTCCGTTCCAACCCTATGCGCTTAAAATTTTCAATAATTTTTAGCCACCGGAATGTTTGAATACAATGTAAAATGATTACGCCTTACCTTAGCAGTCCTTTATTCGATAATGATCCTAAAGATATCGATTTCGGAACCGTAGATCCATCTTCAGTCAAGGATCCAGGTCAACCAAGTTTAGTAATAAAAACTATAACCACCCGATGGGTTCCTTTGTTTGTACAAGTCACTTTACAGATGAAAAATATCACATTAAACACGAACAAATTAGCCTACATACTTTAAACACAAAACATTTGAGTCGTCAACGTGGTTAAGCAAGTTTCAAATGTGAGGTTAACCTAAATGTATAAAACTATAGTTTTTGTGTTTAATGTATGTAATTTGTTCGTGTTTAATGAAACGTTTGTCATCTGTGAAGTGACTTTGCACAAACAACGAAGCCCATCGGGTGATATAAAGTTGTTATTACTTCATATCAAGTTGTTAACTTAATTGACCTGGGTCTTTGACTGAGGATGGATCTATACGGATCCAAAATCGATATCTATGGGATAATTATCGAATAAAGGATTGCTAAGGTAAGGCGTACTCATTTTACATTAAAATTCTCACTCTCACCGTCGTTATAGAACTCACATTAAAAATATTATATTATCTTTTATTCATTACACATCAAATTAAACTAAAGTGCACTTTTTTAAATGTTTTTTGTTCGTGTTTTAAAATGTTTTATGTGTATTTTTAACTAGTGACAATGGACTCATGTTCAGGTTTGGTTTTTTGTTGAAGTCAACCTGAAGATGGAATTATAACGTTCCGAAACCGGTAGTCCATGTGGATTTACTGAAAGCTGTTAGACTGAGGTAATATAAACCTGTTTTTTTATTTTTTTTTTATCATATTATCCTTCACAGACCAGGCGATGACGGCGAGCGCGGTGGCGCCGCGGCGCCCCCTGAGCCCCCCGGACACCCCAGACACGGAGGGCGCCGCCACGGGGGAGCGCCACCGTCGGGACCACCACCCCGGGGTTACGGGGCCGGTACACACCTTCGTCAAGACCGACAAACACGCCAACTTCAAGTGGGGCGTCAGGCACCACGTGGGCCACGAGTTCGCCGGCTAGAGACTTTCAAAAGTAAAAAAATTGAGTGAATTTTTAAGACAAATATTGTGTGTGCGCTTTTTTTATTAACTATAGAGTAGATGGTGGAGTTGGCGTTGTTACCAGTCATTGACATAATCAAGCTATAAATATGGAGCTAATAATTAGGCATTTAGGTGTGATTTTTTTAAAATAACGATTTAATGTTTCGAAGTAATTACAGTGTATGAAATTTTGGTACGTTTCAGATTGTTATGCTCTATAAAATACGTTGATAGTAAATTGTAATTATTAATAATGTATATTTCACGTTAGAATTTATTTAAATTGCCTATGGCATGCTTCATCCAAAAATCATTGTTGAAATTATTCAATTAATATTTGCATTAATTTTTTTATTATCTTTCTTGTGTTTTCTCCAATATTACTATACGTTATTTTTTTACTTGTTACAACAATTTTGGTACATGTTTTATATTTGTATAATATATTAATTTTGTTGTTATTTATTATCTATATATTAAAAAAATTTGGTTTTTCTTTTCTGAGTCCGTTCGGCTCTTCCACTCAACCGATTTTCATAACTGAGGTCTTAAAATAAAGGTATGCACGCGCAGATTTGCCATCAAGCATCCGCATTCATTTATCTGCCGTATTACTCGAGTTATGCACAAAAGCAACTTCCTCCCTGTACATTTCTTATGGGAGTTAAATATGGTTTTCCTTTTCCAAGTTCGTTTGGCTCTTCTACTCAACCGATTTTCATAATTGAGGTCTTAAATTAAAGGTATGCATGCACAGATTTGCCATCAAGCATCAGTAATCATTTATCTACTGTATTACTCAACCAAAAAACATAAATTTGTTTATTTCCTGGATTTTGAATTCAATTAAAGATATATTTCCCCAGTTCTAATTACGTCATTATATATATTTTGGTCTAAGAACCTTCAGTGAAATACCAGCTTTCTTTTGAGCTATTGATTATTAAGATCGGATGTACCTGAAGCACGCTGCTGAATTCCGAACAACACAAAAACTTTTTTTGTTTTCCTTTTCCGAGTCTGTTCGGCTCTTCTACTCAACCGATTTTCACAATTGAGGTCTTAAATTAAAGGTATGCACGCAAATATTTGCCATCAAGGATCGGTATTCATTAATATACTGTATTACTCGACCAAAAAACATGAAATTGATTATTTCCCGAATTTTGAATTCAATTGAAGATAATATTTTTCCCCAGTTCTAATTAAGTAATTCTATATGTTTTAGTCTAAGAACCTTCAGTGAAATACCAGCTTTCATTTGAGCTATTGATTATTAAGATCGGACGTACCTGAAGCACGCTGCTGAATTCCGAACAATACAAAAAAATGTTTTTTTCTTTTCCGAGTCTGTTTGGCTCTTCTACTTGACCCATTTTCATAAATAAGGTCTTAAATTAAAGGTATGCACGCAAATATTTGCTATCAAGGATCGGTATTCATTAATATACTGTATTACTCGACCAAAAAACATAAATTTGATTATTTCCAGAATTATGAATTCAATTGAAGATAATATATTTCCCCAGTTCTAATTAAGTAATTCTATATGTTTTAGTCTAAGAACCTTCATTGAAGTACCAGCTTTCATTTGAGCTATTGATTATTATGATCGGACGTACCTGGAGCACTCTGCTGAATTCCGAACAACACAAATCTTTTATATATATAAATTAGGTTTTCTTTTTCTGACTCCGTTTATGGTCTGATCTTAATGAAATTTGGTACAGACGTGAAAAGTGGTAATAAATTGGACGAATTCGTGAACCAGCCCGATCGGACCACCGGAAGGGGGGTAAAGGGGGATAAACCCCCCCCAAATGTGGGTTTTTGATTTTTTTACACAGAAAAACAAGATTTATCCAATTTGTGTTGGCACCATTGAATTCAGCTAAAAAAAAGAACAATTTAGGATTTTGAATCACTGGTCTATGTCCATTGGTTACCGAGATATTGAAAGTGGTAAACACAGTACGTTGTCCCAATGTTAACCTTATGGGTAATAAGTAAAATTCTATATCTTGCTTATTTCTCAACATATTTATCTTGATAAAAATTGGTTTATGTCTTCATCTAGATGAGACCTAATGTATAATAGTCTAAAATCCCCGATATTTCCATTTTCATGGCAGCAAACCTGATGTATACTCATTCCCCATGTTAATCTTATGGAGCTTACAAAAACACGTCAAATCTCGCTGTGTTGGCTTGAACTATGTTCTTTTGCATATGAAATTCGCTGAGTATGCAGGTCTGCAACGAGGGTATTTTAGCATGGTATATAGTTAGTTTGTAAAGTCATATGTGCTGGGCTGACATATCACTGTCCCGAAAACTTAAGTACAGAATATCTCATGAAAGTCCTACGTTTTCCTTTGTGGAAAAATTATTACCAACTTGGTAATAAATCGTGGTTTAAATAGTTTTCTGAAATTCCAACATAACCGGGCCCAGCTACATGCACCTCTTTTTCAACTTAGGCAAGTGTCGGGCAAGTCACATTGAAGTTGTAAAGATCCACTGCATGTAACATTAATTTTGTAAATGAAGAATTATTTGATTTGAGTCTTAGTACCAAAATTTACTGCTGCGGAGCAGCGTGGGTCCTCTAGTTATTAATTAATCTGTTTTAAAGTTTGTAAATCCCTGTAGACATATTGCAAAGAATACGAATGCTGAAAATTGTAAACACAATGTTAATGGAAGTAAAAAAATTTGTTACTGTTTATTGATTTTATTTATATACCCCTTACTTTACATTATATTAATTCTTTCAATTCAATTCGTGTTTATTCATAATGATAACCAATGGCACGAATGAATGGCCTTCTCTTGTCTTAAAATTGGGTAAACTTACTTTTATGGGACTGCTATATCCTTACAAATTAATGCGTCCTCCCTTAAAAAAAATAACAGTCATAATTTTATGATTTCTTATTTTGATTCTGATTTTTTACAGTCATTATGTCTTTTAATTTGGTACCCAGAGGTTTGTAGGCAATGGCTAATAAATGTTAAACTAAATCGTAAGGGGCATTTTAAAGAAATTTAAATTAGTTTATTATTTTAATGGGTTTTATGGGTCGGGTAATTATTTTCAACCCATAAAAACTACGAAATGTGTAAATAAACAGATTTTAACATATTTAATTTAAGTACCTGTATATACCAAGTTTTATCAGAATCTGTTAATGAATCAGGAGGATATCTAATTTTTAATATTGTTCATAATAATAATATCAGACAACGTAGGCTTTCTCTGTTAACCTCAAAAACAAAAACTCTTATCTCTCCGCAATCCGTTGACATATATATCTACTAATAATTAAAAATATGAGGCTATTTATTTTCAAGCCAAATTGAATTTTTGTGAATTATTAATCTTTAAGGATCATACTTTTTGAGAAATCAGAAATATAATAATTTATTAACAGGTAAGATCTCAAATTTCTGAGCAGATATGCGGGTGTTTTTATATACAATACTATATACCATGAAATTGTCATCTTTAACCGGTTTTTTTTTTATTTTTGTGGGGTTTCAACCTTTTTTAGGATATTTGACACGTCTTTAAAATATTGAATAAAAACCTAAGTCGTTCAGAGGTGCGAAGGTTCGATTCCCGACCATTCTCAATATCAATTAGGCTTGAAAATTTGTGGTAAAGTGTGTGGAAGGGCCCACCTAAAAAAAAAACGGTGACCGGCTTGGGTGCAAGCTGACGTCATTTTTACGTTTAATAGGGATTGCAGTGGACACCTGTTTTTCTTATTTTTACCCATATATAGAGGAGGACAAGTTTTTTTATATTTTTGATTAATTATTTTAGAATATTGTCAATACATGTGGACAATCAAAAAGGGCACAACCAAAATATTAGACCAAATGCAGACAAAATAAACATATTAAGATTAAAACTTGAGAAATAAAAATATTGATACGTCAAAGGGTTGAATAAATTTGAGGTTATTGTGAAATTGCAGTTATATGTTTTTGAATAAGAACTAGGTTTCATTTTGATTGCGATTTACTGAAAACTTTATTTTTGTACCTAAAAACCCCCGTTATCTCAGACACTGTTAAAGCTACTCACTTTTTTTGTGCAAATAGACTGAATGTATAAACATTTTAACACAGTGATTTCTGACTAACTTCATTCATTCAAGAATACAAAAAATTAAATTCATGATATTTTGAGGCCTACAAATAATTAATTTTTTTAAATATTCCCTGAAAGTGTTCGTTTGCAGAGAAACCCTTGTGTAAATTGATCAAAACATGTTCATAAACAGTTGAAAAAATTTTAAAGCAATACAACCAATAGTTTCCGTTGAAATGGGTAAAAAACTAAAAATTAACATTGACGGGATAGGGATGTCCGACTCCCCTTAAAAGTATTAAATAAAAACCCGTCAAGAGATATTGGGCTTTAGTAGGTCCTAAATTTCAAGTCAGTTTCATAAAAATCGGACTGAAGTGACATCTCTAACTCTGTATCCAAAAAACTTGGATTTCCATACCTGACATGCACATACAGACGCAGGCTTTTTTTTTTTTAAATCAGAGGTCACTGAAAAAATATTATCACTAATAATTCAAGTAAGAAGATTTTGAATGGAGCTATAATTTTTCTAAATTCTAGGCTTTGATGAACGGGAGAAATTAAAAAGTAACACTGCCACGACTATGTATAAACTATATAACACTATTTAATGTTTTACATGAAATTTAAAATGGCAAAAAAAAAAACAGAAAACATTAGACCTAAGAGAAATAGATGTGCGTAGGATGTGTGTATAAAAGCCTAAATACATCTACAAAAGGTTATGTAATTGAAAAAAGTCACAGTAATTAACATTTCATTGCTGTTATACCTTTCGAAGTGTTCTTTGAACAGGATCTTGGCGGTTGAACTCAACTTAAAGTTCCCATTAGGCCTATGTTGCGAAATAAGAAGTAAGCCCCTTTGTTCATTGTCCAACTGATTGTTAAACATAATTTCCTCTGTACTTATCTACAATTTCTAACTTTGTAAAAGTATGTCCTTTCGTATTAAGAAGGAATTCAAGGTAGTTGCAGCCCTAAGGAATTTCCTTCTTTATTTATTGTAATGTTGTGACGGAAGAATATCTTTCAGCTAAAATAACACAAATTTAAACGGTTGCAATTATTTACATGCAATTTAGCGATATCAGGATAAACTTAAAGTCTACAAAATAATTTTTCATGGCCCACGTCGAAATCACCTGTTTACATACGTTATTTAAGGCTGAAAAGAGCTCCTTTACGTCAGGGGGCCGTAAGTCAGCTGATCGTTTATTTGCTTGAAACATCGTGTGAATATCACGTAAATGTGCGACATTCAATAGGTTCCAAAGACAGACTAGTATGCAATCATATATGATTTTCATAGCGGTCGTTAATGTTTATTCACAAAAAAGGAATTAAATCGCTTTTAATTTTAAATTTTTGTTTCTTAGTGTGTCAAATAAATATTCTAAATGTTATATAGTATTTATTTTATAGTGTAGTGTGGTGAAAAATAGTGTTCGCACGTCAGCCGAAAGGGTTTCGAATCTCTCAATCGTTTCGATTCTTGACTTCGTCTTGAGTTTGAAACAAGATCTCTAGGCCGCAAAACCTCATTTTAGGCCCTAGATGCGAAATATTCTATTGCGTATGGTAACAAAAAAATATTATACATAAAATAAAAGAGAATACAATCCCTTGTATTTAGGAGAAGACACTACTGCGAAAGTCAGAACTATACATATTAATAGTCCGGACAAATTTGGTCTGAATAGCCGTATGTTGACTCCATCCAGGATATAAATATTTTTATTTATAAAACTATGTTTGCATATTGTATGCAGACTGGATTATATAGTCTGAATTCAGTTTGAAACCAGAAGATCTGTATAATTTCAATGCACAGTATTTTTTCCAATTGAATTGTGTTAACTGATTTTTCTTACAACAAATGAAATGAAATGAAAAATCATTTATTTATACAGGCAAAGTTAGGGCCACTTGGCCCTTCCTTACACTTAACCTGTTACAATAGTGTTTCACAAATACTACTAATAACAAAACTTAAATTATATTTACAAAAAGAAAACTAACATAAATTTTACTCAATCACAAAAACGTCAATCCATCAGCAACCACGCAGAAGACATACCCCTGAGGACGCACCGGCCAAGGACATCTGCTGAAAGTAAAAATCCTTCAGTGCCACCACAAACCGACGACGACTTTCTGGCAAGCCATTCCAGAGACGACAAGCAGTGACAACGAAACCCCGGTCATACAATGCTTTTCTGTGATGAGGCATCCGAAGTGTTAGGGAAGCAGAGCGCGAAGTCCTTATATTACCCTGTGATACAAAATTAAAGTCATGCACAAAATAATTTGGTGAACCAGTTTTAAAAATTGAAAACACAAATGAAAGAATTTTAACTGATCTCAGATCATTTAATTTTAACAATCTTGTCTCAAGGTAGTACGGTGTTATACGCTCCACGCGTCTCAGACCATAGGCCCCTTTCACACGAGGCCACCACCGGTGGCCGCCACCGGTTGCCCGCCACAGCTTAAACATTGTTATAAATGGAGGCCTTCAGACGCGGCCACTGCGGTTGCCCGACGGGACACAGTGGCCGAGCAGTGGCCGACTCGCGCAACTGCGAGTCGGCCACCGCGGTGGCGGCAACTCGTCGCGGGGCATTGAATGAAATGGGAGCTTTCAGACGTAGCCACCGGTGGCCGCCACTCCCGACTACGAAAGCGCGCGCATTACCTGTTTTTTGGGGTAAACTCAAGCAGTTCACGTGCGGAGGCAGGTACAGTTGAGAAATGATTTTTCTAAACGAGTTTTAATTGTTTTATTATTTTAATGAGTGAACAGAAGAAAAAAAATAAAATAAATGGTATCAGAAAACTGAAACAATACTTTCTCCCTTAAAGTAAGAAAATCTGCAATAAAATAAAATTAATGTACAATCACTCCGCAAATACATTGGACAATGTACTGCGTTTACCGCCAAACAAAAATATCAATTATCCCCGCAACCAGTTGACATAGACTAATAATTCAAAATACTGAATTATTTACTTTTTGAGGTCAAATCTAATGGTTTCAAGTATATTTTCTTTAGTAGTTCCATATTTTGTGAAATTTGAAAAATATGAATTTTTTAGCACTTCCCTTATTATCTTCTAAACCTGAATTGATACAGCCATGCGAGTGGTGTCATTTTATTTGTCATCTTAAGCTCTAAAAACCATAACATTTTTATCAAATTCGTTAGAGCCGTTTTTGAGAAATTTGGATTCGCCTGGAGATATCATGGCTTTATACCTACATGCCTAATTTCATGAAAATTGGGCCACTGGTGTCGTCTCAAGCTTTGTTTACATACATCCGCACATCCACAGTGTGGATTCCACACACATGGACAGACAGGCACCACTCCGAAAACCACGTTTTGGATTCAGGGAGAACTAAAACGAATATTTCCACTAACAACTCAAATTCGAAAGTTTTGACGAAAACAATACTTTCCCCAAATACTATGTATAGGGGGGAGAAAGTAAAAGTGGAAAAAAGGAACAGGAACATTCGGAAATAGTTCAAAATAAACTATTTCTGGCGGCACATAGTTCGTCATACAACATGTAATAAAGGCCATTGTCCTTCCTATTCGTTAGTAATGGATGAACATGGAACATATCCACCTGCATCTCCGCCTTCTTTTCTTGATTGGTGATGCGAGAAGAATGAGTTGTTTATTACTCATCAGCATTTTCTCGACTAAATCGGAGGTGGCTATTGGTGGAGTGGCCTGCTAGTTGCCTGTACCGTCAACTGCAGTTACCCGGGCTGGTAACCGGTGGCGGCCACTAGTGGCCTCGTGTGAAAGAGCCCATAGACATATCTTGGACAATAGTTCTGGGACCGTTGGAGCGCATCAGAAAGAGCCACAGTCATGTTATTGATCCCAGAGTTGCAGTAAGTAAAGTGAGGTAAAACAAGTGATTTTACGAGGTGGAGTTTGATATGTAATGGTAAGAAATTTTGCAACTTCTTAAGTGAATGTATCGAGGCAAAGACTTTCTTTCGGATGTCGACTACAGCGTCATCCCAAGTAAGAGTTGAGTTAATAGTAAGTCCAAGATTTTTCACTCTGTCATAGTAAGGAAGAATATTTCCATTGACTGTTAGTGTGTTTGTAGAGTTTAAATAAATTGAGTTTCTTAGACGTGAATGGCAAATTATGATAGGTTTGGTCTTTTCATGATTGGGTCTAAGTCCGTGTTTTTCAGCCCATATAGTGATTCGGCCTTTGTCTTCGTTTATTCTCCAGACACAATTATTAATATCGTTGACTGAAAAATGTGCTTAAATTTGAAGGTCGTCAGCATACATGTGGTATTTACAGTGAGTGAGAGCTGTGTTAATGTCATTCCCATACAGTACAAAAAGCAGAGGCCCAAGAATTGATCCCTGAGGCACACCGCAAGTAACAATTTCCCAGTCGGATCTGTTAATATCAACCTCAACACACTGCCGCCTGTCTGACAGATAAGATCTCAGCCATTTAAGGACATCTTGTGAAAATCCTATGGCCCTTAATTTTTCAATTTAAAGGTCGTGATTAACGCAATCAAAGGCTTTTGAAAAATCTAAAAGGGTTAGAATCGTGCCCTGTCGGTGTTCCATTGAGAGTCTTATGTCCTCCGTCACACGAACAAGTGCAGTTTCAGTACTATGAGCCGTCCGGAAACCGGACTGATAATCAGATAGTATGTTATATTCAGTGATGTAGTCAGTCATTCGACTGTGCACGATTCTTTCGAGGCCTTACAAAGGGTGTATTAATAAACAAAAATGGACGAAAATGGATTTATGAGCTAACGTGGAATGATAAAGTTTAAACCCCGAATAATTTATTCAATATCTTACTTACAAATAATGTAAAACTGTCACTTTTAATAACAAAATTAAACTCTTGTCTTGGGCTATTTATGACGGATAATAATCTGAACACTTTCTAATTATCCATAACAATAATTGAAATAAATCTCATAAAAACCATCATCATGTAAGTTATACTTATTAACACCTTCGATGTCCTGAAACTTGAATTATGACAGTAAAAACATACTTTCAAATTTACGATAGGATTATGATTGTCATCCAAGATACCACTCTTAATTTAAACCTGAGATACGTACAACCAAAAGGGCTGACCTTCACAGTCCCTTATCTTGAGTACCAAACATTTCTGTACGTATTTTTTTCATTCAACAATGAAAGTCGAAACAATAAACTTACTTCTGCAGATAGAAAGGTATGATACACATCTTTCTTTGATGGACGTTGCGTTCTGAAAACCCCGTAGAAACCTGGCACTCCTTTACCGATCAGATAGGATTGTACATAATCCCGTATTACCGACTTTATCGGCGTTATCCTCCGCCGCCGCGCCGTTCCGCCGCCTGCACCGCACGGTGAAAGCTGCGGGAATTCCTTATCTGCCCTTGAACTAACAGAGGGAAAGGGCGAGGGAGTAGCTGTTACGGTTGTGGACCGCCAGACGTTACATAAATCCGGTTAAAGTCGAGGTTGAGGTGTGAAACACGTGACATGGTCTATATTTGAATGTCTCGTAGGTCACGTGATTTTAATATGTGTGACTGAGAGGGATCAAAAGACATTTTTTCATCGGATAAGTTATAGGAGGCATCGCAGTGCATGGTGGTGGAGACTGCTGCTGATGGCTCTGAATGCCTCGCTTGTCAATAATTATTGAGCATATTAAGATGAATGTTTCTGAAGCTTTTAAGAAAAATTAATTATATTGCGTTAGTATATTGAATAGTATATTGGGGTTGTTTGTACATTGGGGTATTATATTGTGTTAGTATATTTGAATTCTCGGTACAGTACTGAATACAAGCCTATTGAAATGCTTATTTGGATACGGCAAACATTACATGGAATGATTGATGAATACATAAAGTAATTGTATGACTAATTAATTTGTTATCTAATTTAAAGTTGGAATTGCCATGTGAGGGTGTTTAAAAGTCGATCTCTAAAGGTTAAGGAAAGAAAAATAATATTTTTGGTAGTTAAAAATGGTCTTAAGACCAGAGTGCTGGTTGAGTGCTTTCGTGATGGTTGTAGAGCCTATGGTTAGAATTGATGATCGCAATGCTAGTGTATAAGGTACGAATCAAATGAATGGCATGCCCATGATATATCTGTTTTAAATTTAATTAGTTTTAATGTTGGCCTTCAACTGGGCACAGGTCAGTATTTTAATTTCATGATTGTTTATATTTTTACTAATGAAATTGTACTGCAGTGGTGGAAATAAATCAATTACTTATTTATTCTCTTGTGTCAACGAACTTCATCTTGGGTCACGTGATATGGGTAATTGATCAAGGCCGTTGGTCACTTGACTCGTCTAATCTCATGTACCGTTGTTGGATCTCCGATCCGCTTAACCTCTCAATACTTTTAACTAGCAACTGTCAAATCGGAGCCTCCGGCGCGGCGCGCGTTGAGACAGTTGTTTTATCTGTATCATGTTGTAAATATTATTATTTCAGTCTGGTTTGATTTGCGTCGATGTTAAAACATCCATGGTATAAAAACAAAATTTAAAATTATTAATTACCGTTAATCGTAAGCTAATTTTACTAAAGCTTTCGTTTTGACATTTTTACTCAAAATAAACATGAGATAGTTTGCAATTGCTTTATGGAAGTTTAACCTGTATTTAATCAAAAACACGATCGACGGTAAAATCATGCTGGCATTTTGATGAAAATAAAGTAAACATCCATAAATAAGACAGTTTGCTTGTGAGAGATTACTCTGATAATCAAACGACAGCGTGTAACTAAATTCCTGCTTGCTATTCAATTTAACTTTATTTACACTGAATGATTTCAGGTATTCAAGGGCTAGGCATTGTTGTTTTTGCCTGTGATTGTTTGATGTTGATCTACTCCATAAAGGTCTCTTACACGTCTCTAGCTTTCCTAACAAGTCTGTTGTAAAAAGGAAATTGGCTGATCATTAAACAAGTGGTTTCGCAGAAAGTACCATTTTATAAATTATGTAGTTGCATGGTCAAGTTTGCCAATCACACTGATAGGAAAGTGGTTTGCCTGAGATGTTGCGTTGCTGTTAGCGCCGCTTCAGGTAATAACGGCAGCGATCATGTGTTGGCGGCGAAGTGTATTACGTTCAATTAGAAACCGTACAATTTGTGTTTTCTACACTTTCTAAGCACTTGATCCTTGGTTTATTATTGGCTATTTTGGAGTGAATATATTTGTCATAATTTGTAATCAAATGTTAAAAATTCTTCTGTTTGTCACAGAAATTAGTTTAGTATTTTAACTAACCTAGCTAGAAAATACAACAATTTTAGATTGACTAAATTGACTAAATTTTTAGATTTTTTAATTGTTTTTAATAATTTTTTTTGTAAATTTAAAGCATGAAAATTATTATCAAATATGTATTTATTACAACTAACTTTTTTTGGAAATGTGACCTTTTTTGACTCCTCCACATTGTTTAAGAGAAAATTGATGACAGAATACACATAACTAAATGCGAGAAATTCCCCAATTTGTTTAAAAGGTACTGCATTCTTTTTTTCTGCAATATAATACGTTCATACTGCATCACGAAATTTGTCACTATGACCTATATCTGTCACAAACATGAGCATAGCACTCTTAGTTTTTTGAAAGTTTCCAAGTACTTATGAATAATTAAGCAGTTTTTCTTTATAAATAAAATAACAAATACTGTAAATATTATTTAAAAATTTTAACGGAATGTATAATTCTGTGCTAATTTAACTTTATTGAAATAAAAATTGGAAATTTATACAGAAATGATTCAATAAAGATAGTTAAGAAAAGACTGGGAGCTGTGAGAGCGACCCCGACGAAGACTCGTACGTCAAGTTCCAGTCGTACAGATATGAGATGACAGAGAAAGCTTCAAACCTGACCGTGAACTCTCATCACTCGATACTTCCTCCGCTATGTCCTCGGGCTCGCAAACAACTTCATCCTCCTACCGGTTTCCCTTATTTCCATTTCAAATGGACCTATGATTACGCCGAACGTTGGCTAACTGGTTACGTTCTTCGGAATCTCTGGGTTGAGGAAGAGTATGTAAGAGGGTGCTCTGGTCACGTAAAATTTCGCTACGAGCTTCTCTCGTAAGATCATTGTATACTTATCAATTCTGGGCCTTGTATTTTCTCAAATTTTCAGTTAATGAAATATCTATATTATTAATTCTGTAAGCGATTCTTTAAAATCAAAGTTATGAGAGTTTGCAAGCTCGCAGGATGACAGGAGATGGCTCAAATGAAAGGTCTCGGCCCCAGGGGTTCGGGAAAAATAGCAGATTATGTCCAAATATACCAGGAAATGAGAAGTAACGAAAAATATTTTCCATTTAAAATGCATTGGGATTGAAAAGACTGAAAAACGTCTGCTTTGTTTTCATTAAACATGTAGTGCTAATGCTTGATTCAAAGCCATATGGTAGATGTTGACATGTAGGATTTGTTTCAAAATGCAGCTAACTATGCACGTTCAATGTACTATAAGAAAAAATATTTTAAATTTAAGATTTTCTGAATTTATAATAATTAAGGGTTTGAGTTTTTCATAATTTAAAATTATAAAAAGTTAAGTACGTTTGTTTAGTTTGTGTTTTAACGATGCAGATTTAATACCAAATGATCTATACATATACATATAATTACGTAAGCGAAATGTTTGCGAAGAAATTGTGGGCGTTTGGAAGGTTGCAGGATGAGGGGGGGGGGCTGAAACTGAAGGTCTCCATCTCAGGGACTCGGGGAAAATACTGAAATTGCAATTTTGTGGATCCAAAAGCCTATTTTCTAAGAAGGTATTTTGTACTATATAGTAAAGAAGGATTATGCTTAGGGGCTATTAGCCCCTTCAAACCTCTAGTACTAAACTAAAGGCTTTAAGGGGCGAAACCCCTAAATTTAGACGAAAAAATCTTTACCCTTTTATGAATGAATTTTTTTGTGCACATTTTACGGGCGCCGTTAAGTTTGATAGGCTGCTTTGATACCCATATTTCACTGATGTCAAAGACAATTAATTATCAAATCAAAGTCAATATAAAATCTTGTGGGCTCAAAGAACAGAGCAGATATAGCAGAGGACAGATGTAGCAGAGGACAGATGTAGCAGATAATTTATTTTATACCAGTCAATTTGGGCAGCCAAACAGTCCATTAAACTTAACGCCATGAGAAAAAAACGAGCACAAAAATTGCGTTATCTTACCATTCAGTATAAACCTTTATTGAAGCAGGACTGACTGCGATTGAGTATAACGTGTATATTACAGGATCGCATTTGGCCTGTGGAGCCAGAGTTTGGGACGTCAACAGGAGTCCCTTTTCTGGTTTTATCCTAACCTATTGGTTTATTTGGTAAAATGTAGCCTTAAGGAGGCTTTCAGAATAAGTACCCTCTGAATGACCAAGATACATTTTTTAGCCAGCTGAAGGGCACATAAGAACTTCACCTTTTCAAGCTCTTCGAGACATCACAAGTTCTTTACGTTTTCGGGTCTACGTTAAATAGCCTATATATCTATTATTCTATGGACCTTGGGTGGTTCCGACTTAGCCGGGGATATAAAGGATAAGTGCTGCAATTTTTGGTTAACATTAGGAACTTTTTCTAACCATATGTTTGATTTTAGTGAGTTTATTTTATTGAAATGTCGACGGATAGCGCAACTGTTTTAAAGATAGATAATTAAAAATACCAAACGTTTTTAGTGCACTTTCATATCCCTTTAAATCCACCATTTGAATTTTTACCATTCCGTTCAAAGTTTTAAGCAACTCAATTTGAATGAAATATTTATTTACATTTATTTATTACATGAACATTAAGAACAGTAATTTGTCAAATCACAATCAGTAAACTCAAGGAGTTATATTGTTCATACTTTATGAGTTATGTTTTATTGAGTTGTTGTACAAACGACTGACATACAAAAACCACTCACATGCAAGAGATTATATTGGCGGTTGAAACAATCCTTATTTCTTGATTTCTGATTACCACGTTATAAATTATATAATATTTTTTCTTAGATGTTCGAGCTTACGATAGATAAATTGACATGAATTAACAATCGTTACTCCTTCTCTAACCTCTTTAAGTTTTTTTTTTTTTGCGAACGAGATTCAATGAATAATCTTCCATGTTGCAAAATCTGTATTAACGTTTACTTGATACCTATTTAATAGCTTGGTACTAAAATTAAACTATAATGCTTTGTAAAGTTGAATTTATGAAGAACTCTTTATTCTAACCATGGTTTTAACCTTTTATTACACTCCCATTATGAAAGTGATTTGATTAATGTTCCGTTTATGTAAGGAGACACCCACACGTGAGAGACAGTTTTTTGACATCGGCAACTTTCCTTCCCATGATGTAACGTTGGGTCCCAGCCCAGGCGAGGGGCATGTCAAAAACGGGCTCGGCCCCACGACCTTCTGTCCCGACATTTACCGACGGACATAAATACCTTCCGATCTAGATCATGACTCAGGGGGTACATATTTAGAAAGTCCAATCCATTTACTTTAATGGAAATTAGTTTTGTTGTTTACAAAGTAATGGCTGTTTTAGATGGGTACCTTCGTTATATTATGATTGGTGTTTCCTTATATGTAAAAGTATCGGAAATTAATCGCAATTGAGCATTGTCTTGTCCGATGGTATTGTTTTATATCTGTTGTTATCGAAAGTAAATTTTTTGAGCTAGTCTTAATTTTTTGAGCTAGCCACTAGTCTTAGTTTAACGGGAAAAAATCAAGTAAAAAGTAATAAATAAATAAATAAATAAATATATATATATATATATATATATATATATATATATATATAATTCTGCTATTGTACAAACTCTGCAACATAATGACTTAAAAATAGTTAATACAAAATAAATGTAAAGTTTATAAGACTGTATTTGTGTAACTTATGTAAAACTTGTTGAAAAATATCCATGCTTCATTAAAGACCTGAAGGGGTACCCGCAGTTTGGTAAATAATCAAAACATATTTATGAATTTTACATAATCTAAGTCATATTTAAACTAATTATTTTCGTAAACAGTCGATCACTATGAAATTATTCCTACTAATTCCTTAGCCAATTACTAATTTTCGTATAACTAAGTTACCTAACCAGAGACAATGGGGCTATTGACAATGTAATGCGTAGGCTGTGTGAGCCGCACGCAATATTGGCTCATAGTGGGATTAACTCAACCAAACTAGCTCACAAGCTTACTAGCTCACGCCATCGCGCTGAGCTAGCGCAATACCTTTACCTTACAAAAGGGTGACTTTATAAATATTGCTGAGCTCACTCACAGTTTACATATGACATCCTCACTTTGAGCTTATACTATCGTTTGAAGCTAAAAAAAATGCTCAATGCAGTTAGTCTGAGTTGAACCCAACGACTGCAATATGCAATGCTCTTGAAACATGACCCATAGACTATGACATAAGTTTTCCAGAAGGGAATCTATCAATGAGGTATGGGCATCCCCCATGATAATCCTAATTTAGGTAAAGAGGAGGTTTTCCACAAATCACACTCATGTAAGTGACAATAACTTATACTCGTAATGATAGCAGGGGCGGCTCCAGGGGGGGGGCATGGGGGCCATGGCCCCCCCCGAGAACTCCGAATTTTTATTTAATTTCAAACAAGGTTTTACTAAAATTCATTCTTGTGTATATGAAATCATTTTTGACCCAATAAATACAAGATTCTCGAAGACGAAGCTTTTTTATTTCTATATAATTGTTACTTATGTATACTTAATTCAAGCTTAAATTTTTGTTCAATATTAATAGTAGGAGACATTTTAAGTTGTTAGGTTGGCAGCGCGTCACGATTTGCCGCATAGCCATCTCTATTACTAGAGATGGCCATGTTTGCCGCCATAATTTGGGTTTGGGAAATATTATTTATGACGAAAACAAAACAATATACGTTTATTATGAAATTAGCGCTTATTTCCTGTGTGTATGGATTGAAATAATTTTATTATTAACAAGACCATCGAGTAAGTGATTGATCCGTTTGAATACTATCTGGCATTCAATACTTATTTGGACTATACCATATTACTGTAGTCTCAACTAAACGTACAATCATAACAAAGTTGGAGTTCATTTAGCCTGTCTTAGTCCTATTTAAAAAATGAACAAATTATTTAATCATTAAATTGGGGACCGTCCATAAATACTTAACGCCCTTACGGAAGGAGGGGGGTTTTCGTCAGCATTATGTACCGTTACAAAGAGAGAGGTGGGCTTCAACGCAACGTTAAGCACCTATTAAACCTTAATAATTAATTCCATAAATTATTCCAACAAATTCAAATTATCTTCAAAGTTTTGACTTTTTGTCGGGGGGGGTGGGGGTGATAGTACAGTGTTACGTAACTTTTGAGGGGGTTTCATGCCAGCGTTACTAGTCCGTTAAAAGGGGGGAGGGGTTTCTGATAAGGCCGATTTTAGCGTTACGTAATTTATGGATGGCCCCTTAAGTAAAGTTTTTAACAAAGTGTTAATAATCTCATAGTCAGAGGTTTTAATAAACACGTATTTGGGGGGGGGGGGCAGGGGCGTACCCAAGGGGGAAATCGGGATATACCCCCCCCCCCGAAATTTTTGGGTTATGGGAAATTTTTGGGAAGATTAATATCTTGTTCACAATTAAGGTGGTGGTATCACTGAACTTGCTATGAAGGATAGAACACTACACACTCACTAAACTTTTGTAAGGAGTCTAAATAGTTAAATAATTATATTACATTAAAGATAATTGGTTCGAGGATGATATATTGGATTAGGGTATTTTTACCTATTGAGGTTATCGTGTGTAATTGGTGGGAGTGGGCCTATAAGAACATAAGGCAAGCAAAAACTACTGATGAAAACAGTGGCCATTAATGGTATCCGCGATATTACTACCATACCCATCGTCGTCAGATGTGGCAAAAATCTCAATATATCACGTGAAATATTCATGGTAAAAAAATCACGATGTTAAAATGCGGCATAGGTACGAATATTTTCGTCTTCTCAGGGCCGTGTCCTTTACGCTATTCGTTTGTCGGACGATCTCGTAGCAGCATCGGGGCAGACGAAAATCGTATGCCTATGTTGCGTGAAAACCAAGTCTCATCGTCAAACCTAGAAAGATTTATGATAAGTCTGTCAAATTTCGGACATCAGGAAATCAAACTTCTTCCGGTGGTCTCCACTATTTGACGTACCACTATTATGCGATTAATATTAGCCTCCGATGCTTAGGCCTACGTGTATAACATAGTTTTGCGGTCGCGTTCTGAGACTTGAGAAACACTACAGAAGTGTGACAACCTGCATTATCTAATTCTATTCATCAACCTCGCTCGGATAATCTAGGATCGGGATACTTTAGGTGCAGAAGGTCCGAGGTGCCAATAAATGAGAATGTGAAATACAGTTTTTACTTTGAAATAAAATAGAAAAACATTATTTTTTCCCAAGGTTAAGAACGTGTAATTGTTTAATTACTTTCTCATCTCTTTTAGCGTTTTGATTCTGTCGTATTTTAATGTAAGGCCTACTAAATAAATATGCTATTCCTATGACTGTAAAAACATTTTGCTGAAATTCTGAAGTGATCAACAATTTTCAGAATTTAATCTGTGAGCAGTTTCAAATTAGCTCAAATTTCGGGAGTTATTCTGTTTGTTGTTGTGCCTCTAGATTGCCTAAAAATGCGAATTTACAGTTGTAATTTATGGAAATTTCCCGTTCCCCCCCTTTTAGAGTATTCCATACCTCCGGTCCCCCGGTGTATCCCCCCCGAAAATAAATCCTGCTTACGCCACTGGGGGGGGGGGGGGGGTTTGACTAAAGATGAATCTAATTTTCTCATACTTGCCCCCCCCCCCCGAAAAAACTGTCCTGGAGCCGCCCCTGAATGATAGGCAATTAACACGTGTATATGGATCTTAAAAAATTAAATGAGTGGATTTTAAAAAAAGTAAGTGAAGTAAAGTCTATGACCAAAAAATTCAAAAAAGATTATTGAAGGAGAATTTATTTTCAGAGACATTTACAAAGAAAAACTTAAATTTGTAGTAAAAAACATTAAAAAATCATCACTAGAAATTAACGAGATTTAATACCGACAAAAATATGCTGCAAAGGATTTAAAGAATAGAAAAAAGTAAAACCCAATGGAGGTAAATTTAGAAGTAACAGTACTGAAGTATTAGATAGTTCACAAACTTATAAAAATGGATTGATTTTCGATAATTTTGTTTAACTGTTTTTTCGCGAAATACGATTAGGAATATGAACATAAAGCCATTGTAAAAGTTTTTTACAATTTATATAAAATCGTCAACACCCTAAAGATGGATAATTTTTGGAAATAAAATTACCAATGGTAGCCTAGCTTTTTATATCTCTTTAAAACCGTGATTATTAGTTTATCTTAAACGCTACTTTTGTTTTTTTTTACAACCTTCAGGCAAGGTAATTGGCCAGACCTAAATGCCCGTAGATCACCGTTGACAGTAAAAAAAAATTTGTATTAATTTGTTTTTTTAAGTATCAATAAAGAAACAGCGTTGAACATGAAGAGTTATAATAAAACTTCCAAAAACAAAGAATTAATTGCTTTGTTTGGTGGTAATCCACCATATGTTCTATATAATCATGATATATATATATAATTAATTAATGTTATTCTAATTTTGCGAACGGTACGAGAGCATATCATCTCTTTCAAACCATTGATTATTTGCAATATTATTTTTCATCGCTTAATTATATTTAAGAAATCAGATAGTTCCATTAAAATCTTAGTTTCCGTTATGTTACGTACAGTCATCAGTGCTTTTATTTTCACGTTTCTTGCACAGCTGTACTCGTACCTGGCTCATCGTGCTAAGTAAATGATCGGCAAAGGTGAAGGTTGGGACTACAATAATTTCAGAGTCATTACTTCACTGTGGGTAATTTAATGTTTAGTTCACTGACGTTTCCGGTTAAGTGGAGATTCTTTAGAAAAAGAGATTGGTAAAGGTTTCTCTATAGTAAAATTGTATTTTAATTTTTAAAATATACCAACTGAGTTAAAATACTCCTTAAAAATAATATTTATCAAATATACATTAGCAATTATTTACTACGTCATTGAACCAAAAGAAGATAAATAATTGTATGTAACCATTTACAAATATATTGTTATGCTAAATACTCAAGTTAACCTTTAAAACAAATAAGTTAATTTTTAAAGCTATGAAAGAGAGAATAATCTTATAAATTACAAACCGTATTTAAGCTACAAACATCTTATCTTTATCTCATTTTTGCAAAAATCATACCGGCGCCTAAATCTTTGGAAAAAAATTAATTGTCGTTAACACGTTCTTGTTTATTTGTAGAAGATAAAACTCACAGCTGCTACAAATAGGTCAACGCATCCATCAAGATTACTCAAAGTCTACTCTTGGACCGCAGGATTGGGAAACGCCCAATCAGAACACACTAAACTAATGAAGATTGAATCACCCTAGATTACGCCTGCCCATCTGTAGTGGTCAGGTTAAAATAGCAGATAGCGAAAGAGCATTAGACGAAAGAGAAATTCATGCTATACCACTCTGTTTTTATAGAACATGATTACAACTCAAAGCAAAAAATTATAAATTAGCCAATAGGTTAAAAATTATACCGGTCTAAAATTTCCTATCATTTTTATTTGCACTAAATTAACTATTACTAGACCTTTTTTGAGGATTTGAAGTCATATTGTTGGTTTTGAAAACTTTTCGCGGGGAAAAGGAACGAAAATTTTGCTTTGGTTCTTACTTTTACAGCAATTCAGTTCTTCCACCCAGCTAAGAAGATTGAATATGAGGCGATAGTATGAGGTGGTAGTATGAGTGGTAAAAGTAGAGAGCCTTGGAGCAAACAAAATACACACTCATTGGCACGATACAGATCAATTTAGCCTTTTATTTAATGTATTATTTTTCTTTCTTATTATTTATTTCGTGAACTTTATTTCATTTAACTTTTAATGACACATAACCATCTCACTACTAATAATCAAAAATGGGACAGGAATATGGAATAAGTGAACTAATTTTCAATCAGTAACCGGATTTAGCTCCACATTATCCAAGAGCAAAATACACACTGGAGCGTTTAAGTGTGTAAAACCCAATCCCAATCGGTGAACAGAATTGGCAGTAACGCCAGGGTATTCTGCTATCCGACAGCCCTCAGTCAGATGTAAGATAGCCTCAGTTGTGGGAACTTGCCACTTTCTAATGTATTTTTTATCCAGACACCCGGAAGCCTTCACTTCCGAAACATTTCCTTACTGACGACTTCATTTTGAACTGGTCGACTTCTTTCGTTCTGCATGGTCGTTTGACAGGGCTGCCATTGACTTTGAATTGCTTTGGAAGTAGGGTGTTAGTAGCATTTTTACTGATTAGTTAGTACTTTTTTAGTTTGGTTAAATAAATATAATAGTACGTCACGTTTGGCATTTTCCATCGATTTTGCGATGTATACGTTCAAAAATGAAGCTTAAATTCATTTTTGTTTGCTTGTTATATAGCTTAGGTTAGTGGTAACTTATGTTTAATTTTATCCCAAAAATCTACCTATATGATAAAGTTAATAAAACACAGTACTAGTAAGATTAATTCATTAATTTAAACTGCTTATAATATCGTATCCTTAATAAGTTGATGATAAAGATCAACCTCAGCTTGAAAGCCCTAATCAGATTCAAGTAAAAAAGAGTTTACTTGGTCATGGTCATGGCCATGGTCTCCTCTGCGTCTGCCATTCTGATTCGGATTGTTAGCTTACCCTTGCCAGAGAAGTCTATAAATTATATATACGTTATCTAAACTGTATGTATTAATTGGGCGAGGACATTAAGAACAGGTAATACAATACGAAGTTATAGCAAAGTAATTTTATCTTCAGAATTATTTTCAAACCCGTAAATTTTTAGAGAGATATAGCTCGCTGGAATAGGAAAAAGGTGATACGAATGCTGACGAAAAGGTTTTGAAAAAGCACAGTAATACTTCTGGTAGAGGATTCAGTAGTTTGTTATTGTATGACTATTTCAAAATCTTATCGATTTTAAATATTTAACTAGGTATCCTTAGTACTATATTAGGCTTAGTAGGTTTTTGGACTCGCCAGCAATATGACGCTATCTCTCTTTCCTCCATCAATACTGTCTCTGCTTCAAACTGTGTTATGCCCCTCTGCACATATTCCTGCCATCTATGATGGTTCAAGAGGTCACTTTCCTATCGGTTTGAAACATTTATTTATTTTTAGCCTTAAATCTAAATTGCCTTTCCATGTGGATCAGTACCTAGTCTCCTTAAGTCCAAGGTCTTCGATCTTGAAACGCTTTGCAAGGGTTGATGAAACAGAAAACTTCAGCTTATTAAAATTCAGCCTATTTAAAGGAAATAACAAACGGGGCCATAAGAGAGTGTCTTATTCGAACCCTCAGGTGCAACGTTGCCATTTACTTGCGTCGCGACCTCGCAACTAGCAATGGCTATGGTTATTCCCAAATTTATTTTCTACAACTTTTCAGACTAGATCCTCTAATGGGTCTGACTGTTCCTGGCCAAACTGACCATCCTCCTGAGATATAGAAAGGGAAAGTTCCCATCGCCCTTCCCCGCTCCTCCCACGACTATGGGAACCTTTGAAATATGAGAACCGCTGATGGGAGTTTCGCGCCGTTTCTTACAAGATACAACCGCCATTGTCAAGGTTAATTTGCATTCACATGTTTTGAAAGTAATAGTTACCAAATTTATGACTGCAATTACGACTACGGTGTTTTCATAAAAAATAATAATTTACTAGGACAAAAATATGAATAACACAAAACAAAATCGGTTAGTCAATAATTAATTTTATTAGGAGAAAAATCCATGCGCATACTCATCCCCAGATGTCAGCCTGATATTAAAATACTTACTTAATCAATATAAATAAATATTTAAACACTGTAAATTACAAATGATGGCGAACTTGTTAAAATATAACTTAAAACTTAAATTACCTCTCACGGATGTGGTGTTTACAATATTACAAAAACTTTAATTTGGGATATCTTACTATCTTACTTCAGTAGCTCATCGGTCTGAATCCATTTTAAATAAATTGTTTGGTTTTCAATCGGTTAGATAAATTTTAATTAGGTCATTAAATATCATTTGTATGAAGTATACGTTCCAACCCCAATCCCCTAAGCTTTTTTTCAGCTACAACTTTCAATTTACTGTTCTATTCCGCTGGAAGAAATCAGACAAAAAAAAATTAAAAAATACCGTTAAGTATATTCGCCATTCTAACTTAAATTATTAGTTTATATTAATTGGATAGTTATCTTCCAAATTCTATAAATTTTAATCAAGCACACATATTTTTAACCGACTTCCCCCACCAACAAAAGGAGGAGGTTCTCAATTCGTCTTGGGAGATGTTTTTTTTTTTTGTTTTTTTTTCTAGGGATGTTCACCGATTTCTCTGCGATACTTTTACCAATCAACGTGATTCTACCACCAAAATAACCGGAATGGTTTCCCGTAGGTCCCATATATAACATTTTGTTTCATTGAAATATTTATTTAGGAGAAAAATCCAAAAAACCTCAAATATTCAACATTTTCAAATACTTGTTGTTTACAAAACAAAGCTAAGGTGAACAGGGATAAGTCAGGTTTATTTTATTACAGCTGTTACATCCTTCAAATTAAATTTATAATAATAGAGCAAATGATCAGCTGCTTCATGTTTATATAATGTCAAAACAGTTTGTCTTCTAGGTTATGAATTAATTATTTGTAGATTCAAACACAGTCAATTCCATTGTGATTATTATTTCTTAAATAAAAAAAGTGTAAACCAAAAAACATGAATGAAGAAGAGCAAGTCTAAATCTTAACGTTTTAGTGTGGCCTAGGAATACCTCAGAAATACATCGGAAACTTGGATCTTGTGGAAGAACATACCTACATAACTTAAGACCATCATAGATTGCTTCTATAGCACACCAGTTAATTTTAAATGGCCAAAAAATAAATGTCATCGTCGTACAAAGAGGATTTTTTTGTGACTTGTCATATGTGAGCGCTCTTGCAGTTTCCACTGAAAAAATCCCCAACAGGCTTTGCAAGTCATTGGCACTTCTCTGAGTTCGTGTTTCACAGGTTGAAACATGCGAAACATTATTTTTATATATCTTATTGGACAACTTATAGTGCAAACGTGCAAGCATCGTAATTCGAGACTAGATCGATCTTATGAGTGAGCCCCTGGACAGTTTAGCGAATGTACTTAAATTAACTCATTTTCCATTTTCCAGGTGCCAAGCACATGGTTATCTTGTAATAAAAACCTCTACAGTAAACTGTCCGAGAAAATCTGTCGCCAAATTCGAGGGTTCAATAGAAGATTGTAATTGTGCACGTGAGATAATTCATAATATGACCGCCGCGTATCAGAATTTCAGAAATGTTCCAAGGCTGTGCTGAAGTGATAAGGTTTTTAATGTTTAGTTTATCTGCTTTAAAAATTGTTTTAAGTATTCTCCCAAATTACAATGTTGTGGTCGTGAGTTTGTAAAGCAAAAAAAGCGTAAAGACATTTAATAGTAAACTTTGTCTGATATATCTGTTTGTGTCTTTAGGATAGAAACGCGCAAAAACTAATAAATAGATTGAGCTAAGCACAGAGGCAATCTATTCCAGTTCTTAAAATACAGTTAAAAAATGCCACTGGCGTAGAAAGACACAAAATAAAAAAATATACACCTGAAAATATTTTGCATTAAGCAGGATCAAGATCAGCTGTTTCGAGCTAACAAAAAAATTGACTATACATTAATATCTCTTAAACGGCCAATGTTGAAGAACTGGAACATACTCGGTGTCACACAATTTTACACCCTCAATATCTTTAAATGTCTGGTGGCTTATCTATGTTATATAGAACAACTAACTGATAAAATAATTTTTTTTTGCTCACAGTACAGTAGTGAAATGCTGTGAACATTTAAATATTGTTTTATAACGTAAATATGGATCTGAATATGTCAAATGTGAAAATTACGAACCTATTAAGCTGAGAATTTGCCAGTAATGTATTTGGCCCATATAGGACTGATCTGTAAAGCCCATGTATAGGCTTTTAAAATCCCTTATAAAATGAGATGTTTACAAACATGTGGCCATATGCATATTGCATAAATAATAAATAGCTAGAGACGTGGAGACTATAACAAATTATAATGTGTACTATATACATTGTCATTTACCTGAGACTTCGCTGTACAATAGACTGTTCTAACCTGTCCAAAAAATGAGTTCAGCAAATACAGTAGTACAGTTTAGAAATCTATTAAGTGATTGAGTCATCAGCGAAATGAACTGGAGTGGAGTATTAATGGTATCCTACAACTATTATTGAATAAATCGAAATCAAACATAGCAGACAAAAACGTCCACTAAAAAGTATGAAATAATTTATTTTTGGTAAAAAAAAAACAACCGACTTCAAACGCTCTAAAAAGTATGAAATAATTTTATTTTATAAGTCAAATTTTGTAATATCCAAGCTCACGTATTTCAAGTCGGCGCGGCTCTATATTGCATCTTAGTTATGTATCTTCTTGGCAGAATAGCTCGAAGTTTTAATAACATTTGAAGTATGTATTTGTTGTATGGCTTACCGGTACTTGAATGTAACATTACAATAAAAATTGTGTGTTAATTTCATATGAATAAGAGAGGAGAGTTTTAAATTTAGACTAGAGAATGTACTTGTGGGTCTTGGGTCTACAATACTGTAAAATTTGTATTTTAAAGCAAAATGTTGTATTTTAAAGCAGTCGAGTTGACGACTGAAATTTTATCCCGCAATTATTATAATTGAGATTAAATTGAGATAATTAATCACTACTCACAGTTTATTGTTTCATATATTGATAGAGCCGCGCCGACTTGAAATACGTGAGCTTGGATATTACAAAATTTGACTTATAAAATAAAATTATTTCATACTTTTTAGAGCGTTTGAAGTCGGTTGTTTTTTTTTTACCAAAAATAAATTATTACTAATTTTACTAATTTTTACTTAAAAACATAGTTATAAACACCAGAGAAAGGAAAATCCTTACCATCAAGTTTTGGATTAAAAGTCTATTGCATTGGTCTTTTATTTTCTTATTATACCTTGAGCTATATATTAGTATTAGTTGACTGATAAAATACTGGGTTAAGTTTTATTTTATACTTTAGGCTTCAAGTAAAAAAATAAACTTCCCTGGAGTAACTTACCTCTTCTTTTGGCCTTTCACAGACATTAAATAGTCTGAAATTTTTCAAAAACCGATAAACTACTAGCCTGTACTTAATCCCAGCTAGATCTAAGAGTTAAGAGGACCGAGAAAACCAGCATAGCAACGTTGCCATGACAAGAAGCAATAATAACGATGGCGTCACGGCTGTTGCGGACTGATAACAAGTATTCTAACGAGAACGTCCTGATTAGGCGATCTGAAAGTCGGCGGAACAAACTATTAAGTAACAACACGAGGACCCGGCGCTTCCCTACCTTGACATTCCTGGAGCACACTACTTCCGGTCATAAAGCTTCTACTTCCTGTCCTCTTTATTGGAATTATACCAACAATATTTTCTACAGGATATTGAATTAAAGCAATGTTTTCGTTCGAGGTACTGATCTTGCAGTAGACCTTTGCATTAATTCAACACCTGTCAGATTTTATCCAAACTCCTAAATGAGACCTTTCTTAATACCCAGTTGAATTAAAACCATGTATTGTAAACATTATTGCGTAAAACGGCTGTAGCATATAAGAAGGTTCCTTGTGCGAGCTGAAACCCCTGGGAATCCCAATCAACCTCTCAAGAGTCTTCAGTCTCTGTCACTTTTTATGGGGTTTTGTCTCATAAGAAGAATCTGAAATTCAAAAACTTGCTTCGAGTTTATTCATCACTAAGAAAATAATCAACCTGACGTTATTTTAAGGGTGGTAAAAATATTATTTTTACTATGGTTAAGATTTTGTATCCTATAATAGTTTTTTAATATAATTATTAACAATATACACGCATAATACGAACGATTTTACAAGGAATATTTTCCTGTGAAATAAACATAAATGGGAATATCATATTTACAGTTTCCTTCTAAATACGAATAAGATACTCTCATGTTCGAGGGTAATAATTTCACAATGTAAGGCGATTGAGCATTTTTGTTAAAAAAACATGCATGTTTGAGGGAAATCAGCATCCTCCTGTTGGACCGGAGTACAAGATGGAGGGAGGTAGTACAAACCCCTAAGTATTTACGAATAATGTTTTTGTTCATGACAATTGGATGTGCATGACCTGAATTGTTTAACTAAAACATGTACCCCGATTTCACGGAATTTGACCATTCAAGAAATAAATAAACTATATTAGGTGTTTGTTGAACCAGAATATATTGAAATATCAAACAAAGGGCTCAGTACTGATTGAATTACTGTATAGGAAACGCATAACGATAAAACATATGCATTTAATTTTTTTAATTAACCTAGGATTTTCTTCGCTCAAAAGCGTGCATGATCACTTAATGTGAATATTTTCTGTTGGTTAAAACAGAAAAACTCCATTATATATATTTAAACATCCATATATTTATCTTGAAAATTCAATAATTATCCATTCATTTTGCATCCATATATTTGTTTTATATAAAAAAACATCATTATAATTATGTTTAAGTGGTCCGTCAAATGTGATAAAATAATATTGATACACAGTTGAATTCTAAATAAATGTATGATTCGGCTATTGCTTAGGTGTTATCAATATTGTATCCACGTTTTTGGCAGATGAATGATATCAGTAATTTTCACTACATATACAGGCCTATCGTGCAAAACCGTCGAAACAAACTTCATGCTATCCGTTCATTCAAGTCTCTGAGCAAAACTCATAACACAAACTGTTAAACTTAGCCTAAAATGAGCAAGTAAAAAAGTACTATAGATAAAACAATTTAAAATTTTTTGGCTAGTAAAATGATTAAAACAATGGCAGATTCAAAACAAACTTTATCGTACATTTTAATACACATCAAAAGATCTGACAGTACCTCCGCTCGTACATGTTTTATTTAAACGCAGTTATAAAATAAGAACTGCTTTGGAATGTATTATATGATAGCGATACTCTTTTCTAGGATCGTCGTATAGTGCAAGCCGTATTAAAGTTTGTAATTCAAGAAGAATCCAAACTACCATTTTAGTACCAAGCTTATATGCCTTTGTTATAAAATCGGATTATTTAAAAATATATACTAAAAACGTTTTCCTAATTTAAACTACCTATAAACTATTTAACCTTCCTAAGCATTTAACATATTCTTGTATTTATTACTAAGTGATGAAGTGTATATATTAAGTTCTGTTTACCTGATATTTTCTTGATCAACATTTTAAGCGGCTTTTAACGTAAAGGAGCAACAAAACCGGATTTAAACTATCTGTTTTAAAGTCTTTTCAACATTCCGAGCTTTTCAAAATCGATTTTACCTCAGATATTTGAATTAGGGCAAATATAATAGAGGAGATTAAAAATACACTTTTTAAAATTCAATCGCGCTGCACGGCTGTACGCTAAGGCAAATTTCTTAAATATATTTCTGTAATTCAAAAGTAGAATTTCCCCCTCTTTAATAAAATAAAAGTATGAATAAAAAGCAATATTAAATAAATAAAACTACTCTTTAATGAACTTTTAATTTGCAAATAATTTAAAATATACACTGAGGTTTTTCTATTAACACAGACAATATTATCTCGATATATTATGAACCTCCGTTGAGGGGGTGGGGGGAGTCCCTTTCCTTCTCACGAGGAGTGGCGGTATATAACTCCCCATTCCCCCGGTCCGTCTGTCTGTGTGTCTTCAGTGTGCGTCGTGCCAGGACTACCATGATAAAGGTAACAATACATACAGAGTTTTGATTAATTAAAACTAATTAATATTGTAATTTAATACTTTTTTTATTTCAATGTCGAAATTTAATTATTTTTTGGGTTCGAGTGCAAGTGTGCAAGGGTCTTTACAAGTAATGAAGGTTTTACAGATGAAGGAAAACTGTAAAACAAACAATAATTATTTAAGTATCTAAGTTTGTGATGTGCATAAAACATGTTGGAATTAATTGCAAAATATTACAGTTTTATGGACGAAGGAAAACTATAAAACAGCCATCATCATTTAATGATCTTAGATTATGATCTACATGGAACGGGTTAGAATGCATTTAACACACTACAAACTAATTAATTATTTTGCGCTTTTGATAAGAAAAATTAAGAGTATGTGCTTAAAGGAGATGCGAAATAAAAGTATTTAATTTCTAAAAATTAATATTATATTTTTGATATTTTTTAATTTACTGTTACATGCTTAAATTTGTAATCTCGTTCACATGAATAAAATAAATAACCGTGTTTCTCGTTTATGTAGGTTGACATAAAAGCGTATGCTACTGTCTCCAAGCCATGTACAAAATAAAGATTGAACTTTCTCAGAGTTTATTAGGGTGTTATTTCTTTTATGGAATCAAATCAGATCAAAAGTACTTCATTTACATTAAACAGTTAAACAAATACATATTCACATGATGGGATGAATATTGAAACTAAGTAATGTGTATTTTATTGAGTAAACAATTAAAAAGAAAAGATTTATAAATATGCATGCTAATGAAATTATAATATATACAAAAAATTATTAGATCAAAATAAAAAAACTAAATTATTTTTAACATCAGAAAGTCACTTCTTATTTCATGAATAAACTTTGATAGATAACAGAAACACTTAGGAAAAACGCCTTACGATTAGGTTCATAGGCCTACTTTAAGATTTGTAATGTTTTAGTTTTTAGTACACTTTTTAATGTAGTTCGTTTATTATTTTTTTCTCTATTAATTTGGGTATTCAATAAAGTACAACAAACAAAATGGGCAGGAGAAAATTTTGAAATCATGCACACCATACCTTGCACGCTGTTTAAAACAAATGCAATAAAATTAGGCCTAATTAAGAATGATAAAACGTACCTAAAATAGTTAGGAATTCGCCTTGGCTATTATGTGTCCATGCTCATGTCTTAACTGCTGCTATTCTTTGAAAAGCGATTAATCAAGCGGGTCACCAGAAATGGGTTGTTCACGTATTGGATTGGACCATTAGTCCTAACCATTCTCACTACCATTCCCAATCATTCGCAACTGCATTTAGTTACTTGGATCAATTTCTATTATACTTTCGACAAGATTGGTAAAATGTTTTTTTTTTACAAACACCTTGCCCATGCTTCACGAGTATTTGTACTCATATTCACCTTTTCCTATAAAATGCAGTAACACGAGTGGTTTGTTTGAATGTGCGGGTTTGCCAGAGATGGTCGGCGGTGCAGACAGTGACGTAACCAGCGACTGCAGACTGCAGCGCTGCCGAGGCGATGTTTACGGCCCTTCACAGAGGCTCATTAACCTTTGAGGCGGAAGGTGTCTGCAGTCTGCACTCTGCAGCGTTGCGCACAGTCCTTGACCGCTTCTAAACAGTCTATGATACCGACCTGACTCATCAGGCTTAAATCTTCTACCTACCATTCCGTTAAAGTCTCAACATTATACTTTTCCTCTTTCCAAATTCTACCCAATCGGTCTGGAATTGATTTTTAAGTATATTATGACGTTTCTAGATTACTAAAGGCCTACTTTAAACCATCACTTTTCACTACACTTTTGAACCTAAATGGACCGACACTATACATACAGGGTGTTGATAAAAAAACCTTCAGGACTTTGGGATATGGTTACTTACATCAAAAGTAATAAAAAAGTTCCTGTAAACATTGGTCCTAAAATGCTCGGTTATCCGTCTGTCGGTCTGTATGTATTTTTAACATGATTTTGCATAACTTTAGAACTACTAAAGATATAAACTCCAAACTTGGTTCGTATATGCTGACTAATAGGACCTACTTTGGTGCAGAGTATCAAGTTTATACTTTGTACCATTTCAAAATGGCAGCCATTTTTATATTTTATAACTAAATATCTTAAAAACCGTAAATTTTACAAAAGTTGTACAAGAGACAAAAAAGTTGCGTAGTTTTGTTTCCTACAAAACCATTAAAGATTGTTAAGATCGAACAACAATTAACGGAGTTATTGCAATTTTTCCAACAGAATACATGCTTGTTTTATGGCAATTAAAGCAAATTTGCTTGAATTCTGTTAGCAAAGTTGCAATAGCTCCGAAAGTTTGATCTTAACAATCGTTATATAGTTCTGTAGGAAATAAAATTGCGCAACTTTTTTGTCTCTTGTACAATTTTTGTAAAATTTTTTGGTTTTAAGATATTAAGTTTTAACATATAAAAATGGCTGCCATTTTGAAAAGGTACAAAGTAGAAACTTGATACTCTGCACCAAAATAGGCCCTGTTAGTCAGCATATACGAACCAATTTTGTAGTTGATATCTTCAGTAGTTCTAAAGTTATGCAAAATCATGTTAAAAACACATACAGACCGACAGACGGATAACCGAGCATTTTAGGTCCATGTTTATAGAAACTTTTTTCTTAGTTTTGATGTAAGTAACCATATCCCGAAGTCCTGAAAGTTTTTTTTTTCAACACCCTGTATAAAGTTGCTACATTTCGGATGAACGGCGGAATATTTATTTTACATTTTCAGTGTCGGTGAAATAAAAACTACATTGGACTCTAGATGAATTTTTACGTGTAGACCATAATATATGGCGACAAATAGTAAGCGATATGGAATACTTTTTGCAATACACAGAAAAAATAGATTTGTTGGAACAACAAAAAAATCTGCAGATATACAACCTGCAAATGCTTTTTGCTCGGTTTACCAATGTTTTTGTTGTAAAAAACAAAAAAATTTGTTAGAACAACAAAACTGCTTTGTTGGAACAAGAAAATATTGGTAAACTGAGCAAAAAGAATTTGCAAGTTGCATATCTGCAAATGTTTTTGTTGTTCCAACAAATCTATTTTTTTCTGTGTACAAATTAAAATACTATATGTTTCGTCTTAAAAACATAAAACTGTTGAACGTTAATACACGTAGAAATGTATTTAAGAATGCAATTGCTTGAAAACATAATCGTACTTCCTAATCAATCACTAATTTAAGCATTCATGAAAACAAAACAAAAAACCAATGCTACATAAGAAATACATTTGTTGGAACAAAACAATTGGTAAATCGAACAAAAATATTTGCAAGTTATGCAAATGGTTTTGCTCGGTTCACCAATTGTTTTGCTAACTCAGCAAATCAATTTTCTTCTGTGTACCATCAATTGTTTTCATGATATTCTATTTACAATACAATTAATTGTCAAATCGCAAGACTTGAATTATTTCAATTATTAAAATCATAAGCTTGAGGTTTCTGTTAGATTAGGTCCGCACTTCACAATGTTTGCGTGCAATCGTTAGCCTTGATATATAAAATAATTTACTATTAATTTGACTTTACTCTAATGACAAAACGAAAACTACGGGTCCTTTGTCAAATTTCTTTTCAAACAAATCGACGGAAGTCATTCTCCCATGTATCTCTGCTGCAGGGCCACTCGGTCCTTCACAAGCTCGTGATTGAATAAGCACTTTCTCCTTATTACAATCGGACCGCCCACCTTTTGGCAATCCCGTTATCAGATGCGAAAACTCTTCCGCAAACAAAACCCAACTCCAAACAGTCATCAATTTAAGGTCTTGATCATTCAAATAAGAAACAGAATGATAAGGCTAAAAATATGCCAAATTTTGGTGAAATCGAAACACAATAAAACTCGGTATTGTATATTGCTTGTGTTCAATTTTTATAAAAAGATAAATCTATAAATTTAATTAATGAGTTGGCATGGGAAATACTTTAAGGTCTTATTTCAAAGTTGACTGCCCAGAAATTGTTAATGTGGTTTGAATACCCCACAAACCAATAACCCCAATTGCCAATTGTTTGTGGTTACATTACCCTCCTCAGCTCATTTTATAACTTCTAAATTAGAAAATCGCTATAAAGACCTTTAACAATACAGTAAGTATGCAGTTTCTAAGGATATGTTTGTTTTTCATCGTTTGGCTTTTAATCTAGTTTCTATCCATAAAATGACGTTGTGAAAGGTCGACTTTGGATCAAAACAAGACAAAGGTTTGGACATCTACCCTACTTTTAATCAATTGATTTTACCATTGGGGTGGAAAGAAACGCAAAACGTACTGCCTTTTAGATAAGTATTTTAAGGGTTTAGCGAATAGGTCTTCAAATCTTCTGATATTTTTTAATCCTGTTTTTTCCCGCGTCCCTGAAGTCAAGACCTCTGCATGACTTTTCCGGCATTTTATGCATATTGCCGGATTGAGTTTTAACACGTTTTTATAACATTACATGGTTATGCCACGGTTTTATTTGGTGATTATATCTGAAACTGGTACTAGGCCTACAGCAGCTCACCGACTAGTGTGCTTGAAAAGCTCAACTCACAGAACAAGACAGCCGCCTTTTTAGGTCACTATTTCAAGTAAAAGTATACTAAACATATAATTATGCGGATAGGTAAAAATACAAAGCCTACATTTAAAAACAGGAGAATCTTTTCAAATAAAAATACTAATTGCAGTGATTCTTTGTTTCAGTTATGTATACTGGTGGCGCTGGGGTGCGCGGGGGCGCTGGCGGTGACGCAGGAGCAGCTGGCGCAGTACGTGGCGGCCCAGCAGACGGCGGCAGGCAAGGGCGCCGTGCTGGTGGCGCCGCGGGCGCTGGGTGGGGGGCGCCAGGCGTACGCGCTGCACCAGGCGGAGGTGGCGGGCGACGACGCCTACCAGACCGCCGGCGACGCCGCCTACTCCAAGGCCGGTAACGCCGCCTACGTCAAGGCTGGCGACGCCGCCTACCACACGGCTTACCAGGCGGCTTACCAGGTAGGTCGAGATTGTAAAGAATTGTAATTTATATAATAACCGACTAAAAAAGCTTTATTTATGTTAGTTTATGGTTTTATATAACTTTTTGATCTCGTAACATGATACGTGTTCTTTTCTATAGTGGATATAAATAAAGACGACTTACAACTGTTAAAATATATTTACATTTTTCCTGCACTAACATACAAAACGGTAAATATACATACACACATGGAAAATGGCGATTTATCATCATCAGGCCCGATGAGAGACCTGCAGGATCAAGATGGTCCTTATATCACCGAAAATTGTCGGTAGAACTTTCAGCGACAATAATAAGAGATAAGGATGGCTGCCATCTTGATCCTACCAGTCTCACATTGGGTCTGATGATAGATGGGTAGTTGGAGTAATCAAAATAAATCGCCATTTTCCATCTTTTATGTATTTTTACAGTCGTGTAAGTGAGTGTAGTATTATTGTAACTATTTTAAAGTGTTGTAAGTAGTTTTTTATTCATTGCCAGTTTATGAGTTAAAAAAATAACTCCTGCAATAGATATAAGTAAGGTATAAGGTAAGTTCTTGAAAGCCTTAAACAGAGGTTAAGGTTGGTTATTATCTAAAGCCACTTTACTCAAACTATCCATGTACAACAAATGTGGTTATATACAGTGATATAACAAGTAGAATTTTATGTAATTGATATAAGGTGTAAATTGAAGTTGCAAGTTTTCATTTTAATTATTTATTAATTATTCTAGCCATCAATTTTGCAACAGTGTTATGGGACAGTATTTCAAGGATTCTTTATAACAATATATTAAAAAAACAAGGTTTATTAAAACTTAAACCTATTGCTGTCCGCTCATAATTTTTGCAAAGACTCACAGCCCACCTCTCTGTCCCGCAGCAAGCCGCAGCCGCGTACCAGCCGGCGCCAGCCGCGCCGCAGGCCAGCAGCTACAAGTCGTTCAGCTCCAGCGTGGGGCAGCCGCAGCCGCAGCCCGTGTACTACAGGCCGGCGCCGCAGCCGCAGCCGCAGTACGCCGCCCAGCCGCAGCAGTACCGCAAGGTCCGCCCGCTCGCCGCCGAGCCCGACAAGGAGCCTGAGGACTATGACGTGAGTAACGGGAGGATTTGAGATTTACTTTTTTTTGTTGAGTCTACGCCAACAGAATTTTTACAGAAGAGATACTCAAACGCTTTTAAGCGAAAGCGGTTCAAACCCCTAAAATTTGTGTGGACATGCCGGGAATCGAATCAGCGACCTCTTGAACTGAAGTCCAAGACGCTAACCGTTAGGCTATCAACACGCCCAATTGGGAAGTAGGGAGATCAAGGCGGAAAAAACCGGGGGCATTCTCAGTTGTAATCATTCTCGCGTGGGTTAAATATTACTAAAATAATTTCACTATCAAAGAATATGATCAAAATGCTATATAATTCTTTTTCACGTTTTCTAACTTCCTTTAGAAGAACTGTAACACTAAGATTCTCCTGAAACAACGATCAAGAGTTATTCATTGCTCATTGCTGAAAACAATCTGTTATTCCAAAATGTTTTTCTCAGTCAAGTTGTCCATTGTTTAAGTCCAACGTCGTAATGCTTTAGGTACTTTCTCATCCTTGGATCATTAACATATTCACTATATCTTTTTGGCACGGGTACTTTACACCTTAAGACTTGATATAAATTTAGAATAATTATTTGTAAAGATTAAAAGAAATATTCCGAATAACCTACACAAAGGAATAACCCCAACTAAAAATCAACCATTGCCAACAATCCCCACATACTCCCATGCGAAACTCTTCTAAACATCGATTATCTTGTTAGCAAGCTCTCCACCCAATTCGCAGAACTGCTGATACTTTTCGCGGATGACCTTTAGCATTGCATCACTGGCCGGGTTTGCCGTACATTAAAGTGACAGAAGATTACCTGCCCTTTACTGGGCTACCGCGATTTGGGTCACCCACCGTGAAAAACAAATCTTGAACTTCGCGGTTCAGTTATGTAACTGGTGATTCCACCCACTCCTGCGGAAAGGTTCTCGTGTTCTACAAACTAACTAAACCTATTAGTTGTTGGTACGCGACCTTTTTATGAAAGTGTAGTAATTAATTGTTTTAAAGTAATAGAGAAACATAAGATATGTTATATGTTTTCTTCTTTATGGAACAAATTTGACTAAACGACCTAAATTTGGTTAGACAAATTGATAAAAAACGGGATATTGCTATAATTTTATCGTGGTTTTTAGAGTACCTAATATTGTTAGATACGTTCATTGATATCCATTGGTTCCCTGGGGTACCTATAAATAAAGATTCTACGTTTCTTTTACGGTTCATATGGTTCCCGTGACTGCAACTTTTACCTCCCCAACAAGGCAACGATTATAATAATAAATTGAGTTATGAATAATGGAGTGAGAATCAGAAACTAAAAAGGCGTAAATATTTTCACAATTTGCATCCTAAAAATAATGTGTAATACAGCCAACAAATTTTCCAAAACACTTTACGTTCCTTTGGCAAACTAATAAACTCAATGAACTCATCTAACAACTAACCCTACCAAAAATCAATATTAGCCTTAAGAGCCTACTTTTTGTCTTTCCAACCTAGTAATTTATTCATTTTTATGAATACCAAACTTAATAGCCAATAAACTTCTTAAAACTGAGTTCTAAAGACCAACTAATCCAATTATCTACATCCTTGTCTATCAAAGCTGTGAAAAAAATTGCTTAGGATCTCTAATTATTATTTCCTATAATAGCCAACTATTCAGATTGCCCATGCATTTACCAGTTAAACCCACAATAAATAACTCACTTAACCAATTGATTAACAAGAGTTATCAGCTTCCTAACTAAAAAATCTATTGTATACTAAAATATAAGTAGTAAAATTAGTCTAACATATTACAAATCTTGAGACTTCGCGTTTCCATCATCCCACCGATCAATTATTCAACAACTAATTACCCAAAAGCAAATTCAAAAGACGATTCCCTTATTCGTGTTTTACTACCTACTAATCCCCTCATATTCTACATTTTCCTAATCTAACCACCAACAATCGAAAGCACCTCTTGCGTTCTACAGCCCGATTAATCCACTCATTTCTATCCTTACCCAACCGACTGCCGACCGGCGACCCCGTGTCCCACTAGCCAACTATCGGCGCATCTTCCCACGGGCCCGTGACCTCGGTTACGACAGGATCCGTTTACCAATGTCAAACGGGTTCCCACAGGGAAAGCATATTGCGATCAATGCGCTTGCGCAATGGAGAAATGCATTGCGCAATGCAGCTACCCGGTACAGCGTTCAGCGCATGGTAGGTGAACGCCGCATCCTCCCGACATGGCGAGGACGCGATAGTCGTGTTGTGCAATGTGTTCGTGTTGAGGGCCGTTTCCTGTGTACTTAAAGAATTAAGTGTAGTCGGTATATGAATAGCGTTTAGCTGCATTTGCCATTGTTATTGTCGCAGGTGGGCCTTAAAAAAGTCAATGTCAAGTAAAATTAAACATATTATAACTAAATAAAATTAAACAAAACATCTGAGAAAACAAAATTTTTAAAATAAATTTCAGCAAACTGCTTAAGCACAATCTTGTAATAGTAATTATCATTATAAAATATCTTACGTACTGAAGCCTTAGAGAAACTGCCCGAAATAAATAAAAATAAAACTAAACTAGGATTGCCATGTTAAATATTTAGCAGTGCCTTAATTATTCCTCCTAATAAAAAACTTAGTTTAGTTGCTAACTGTATACCCGACTCAAAAATATCTCACAATTATACTGGCATTTCTCTCGTTCCGTACAAACCACATCTTGATCTCCGATTTAATAAGATTTATTGTTCTATGGAAGCTTAGAATAAATGAAATAGGCCTAATAACCTCAATCATATTGGGCTGACATTTACTTTTCAACATAAATAGGCAAAAGAAAAAGGGAAGAGCTTGCAGTTACAGTAGTTGCGAAGTAAATAGGCCTACCTTGGAGATTGAAGGCGACCTGACGACCATACCTAACGAGAAAGCAATTTATAAATGCCCGTGACTGTATGATGTAACGAGTCTTAAACCAACTTGATACAGGGCTGCCCCGCCCACGGAAGTGAAAGAAAGGCAATTGCGAAACTAAGAAGTGTGATATTTCGATGCTGGTGAAGGGGTTATGAGACTCGGACGTAAGTGAACTCGCGTCGAGACCCGAGGATCGATTGCTTACTATCGATATAAGCGATAAAAGAAGGCTAATTTCAAAAGAAATTACCCTCAATGTCATTTAAAGTAGATTTAATTGAGTTGAGAGAACTAACAACTGTTTATATCATTTAGTTAAGAGCAACGTTTTATGAACTGGCAATAGGTTGGTTAGTGAACGTTCATCATCATCTGAAGGTAGTTACAGCGATCTTGATGACCTGTTTCTAGATGATTTATTAGTAACTGGACGATAATCTGGACTTAATGCATTTCCATTTCTTTCAGGGCTGTTACATGACTATGCAATGTAAAAATAATGGTTATTTGTCTGTTGAGTGAGTTAAGTACAACATTGTCTCACGAGTGAAAATGTTACCTAGGCTACGCGAGAAATTTTCACGACGGAGACGAGACAATGTGTTTTTCTCTCGAATTACACACAACATTTTTCACTCACCTGCATTAATAAATATTCTGACCATAAAATGCATTTCATTACATTAGTAAGTAATCAAAATATATATTTTGTTTCGTTCTGCTAATAGGGCCTGCAAAAGGGTAGCTGCAACCATGCATGTACCTGCGATCATCAGATTGTAGCAACGTTGTCCCATGCTTAATTCTTAGACGTTCTTACAACTGATTGTTGTAAATGTTAATCTTATTTGATTATTCTTGTCACTAAATCAGCTGTTAGCGCCTGCATTCGTTGAGGTGCAGTACGAATGCAGCCAATCACTTTACAAACAACAAAGTAATCGCTTTACTCCCGCCGGGAGACAAATTATTATTTCACTCACCCATTTCAAGGAGTAAAAAGCGTCTAAACATATCAGGTGGGGGAAAAAGTTATTTGTTTCAAAAAAGACCAGGATTTGGATCTATTTATATATTTTTTAAATATTAGAAACTTTTATATTTAAAAACATTTTTTGCATGTTATTATGATTTTAGTTTTGATATATTTTAAACTTTAATTTTGACCTTTTGTTGTTTTTAGTTTGAATGAATTCTAGCCAATTGGAGACAACAATAGACCTACGTTTCTAATACACGTTTCATACTTAAAATATAACATTTTTGAAGAATTAAAAAAAACAGGCAAAGAGTTGAAAATTTAATCAATAAAACCTTTCGAGACGAAAAACATTGCGTTGCAAACCCACTTACCCAAGCCAATCGCGTCGCTCGACGGAATCCAATCCTCTCTGGACTCGAATAGAGATTGCCCCAGTAAATTACCTAGTTCGTCTGCGGTCGCCTCTCGCCGTGTTCACACGCGATCCCTACACTCGGTCCACTCGCAGCCAGGAATGTTCCAATTAACAGCTAGTTACTTACGTAACGGTTACTGGTTACATGAGTGGCCTCGGTCCCAGTCCTCGGAGAAAGCTCCGCCGCTTTCCCCAGACTTGCACTTCCGCTCAGCTTTCATACATGATCTTGTTCCATCAGACTCAAGGTCGTCATCTGAGCCGTGGACCGGACCGACGGCGGACAGATGTGTTACATCAGCGGAGAAAGGCGCAAGGAAACCGTTCGCGATTGTCGGGTCCGATTCCGGAATCAGGACTCGGTTCTTCGCCAGGTAGAATCGAGCAATAAATAGTTTTCCTTAAAAATAAGCGGTTGTTTATAGATTACTTTTAATTTGTTAAATCTCGCTGTAGCTTTATACGTTAAAATTTGCTTTATGGGTCGACTTTAAAAGACAAGCTTACAAAGCTGTAGTAAAAAAATTAAAGACGAGGGTTTAGGTGACTGCTCTAAAAAGAGTAGGCCCTTAGGTTGGCCCAATATTACAATGGAAACAACTAAAAGGATTTTTATTTATTGATTAATAGGCCAAATAAAATGCAAATTCCGATATGTAAAAAAAATTAGTAAGATAATCAGGGTGTTAAAATTGTGTTAAGCCTGTTTTAATTTTTTTATCCCCACTCTTCATAAACCAAATTGCTAGGGGAGGAAGGGATCGAGAGCTCAAACAAAAAATGTTTGTATTAATCTATTTGATTTTATATAACTAATACGATATATCATCAAAAAACGTAGGTACTGAAAATTGAATCGACGACTAGCGCCTTCATTAACAAACAAGCAAATTTATGGTCGTAGCTATTTTGCTTCATTTAGATGTTACGGCGCTTGCCGATTTTGACATACGCCCTTAATTATCAAAAGTCTCAATAAAAAAACTTTATTTACTGCAACATATTTTTGTTCTCAACAAAGAGACAAACATTGAATAATCTATCTATACTATTATAAATAAACGGTTTCAGGAAACTGACACATACTTTCTCCCTTCAAGTCATTGAAAAACAGAAAACATATATAGTGAAATAAAACAAATTAACAATTAATTATCACACAAATATATACCAAATTTTATCAAAATCGGTTAGTAAATAACGGAGATATCGGTTTTTAAATATTTGCCATAAGAATAACATTGGACCAGCGAGGACATAACAAAAGATTTATTTATTATTTATTATTAAGATTTTTTATTATGTCCTCGCTGCATTGGACAACGTACTGTAATTACCGCCGAACTAAAATATCAATTATCTCCGCAACCAGTTGACGTAAACTAATGGTTAAAAATACTGGATTATTTAGTTTTTCAAGTCAAATTTAATGGTTGCAAGTATATTTTCTTTAGAAGTTAAGGATTTTGTGAAATTTGAAAAATATGAATTTTTTAACACTTAAACCCGCATAACTTCTGAACCTGAATTTTCACAGACATGCGGGTGGTGTCATTTTGTTTTTTGAGAAATTTTGATTTTTGTAATTTTTTATGGGTTTTTATGGAGTGAATACCCTTAAAAATAAAAAATTCAAACAAAAATGAAAAATACGCCTGGAGATACCACGGCTTTATACCTGCATGCCAAATTTCCTGAAAATCGGACCACTGGTGTCGTCTCTAGCTTTGTTTACATACACACACATATACATCCACACACATACACACACACACACACACACACACACACACACACACACACACACACACACACACACACACACACACACACACACACACACACACACACACACACACAGACAGACAGACAGACAGACAGACAGACACCACACAGGCGACAACCACTTTTTTTGGATTCAGGGAGCACTAAAACAAATATATCCACTCAAATTCGAAAATTTTTACGAAAACAATACTTTCTCCATATACTGTGTATAGGGGGGAGAAAGTAAGAGGTGGTTTCTGTATATATGTATGTATGGGACAAGTGAACTCGAAAAATAATGAACGGAATGGGTTGAAATTTCACACAGAGGTAGATCTTGAACCTGGGAAACATATAGGCCTATTCACTTCCTTAAAATCCCCTCGGCTACGCCCCGTGAACGTCCTTAGCTTCAATGTTTACATTTTATAAGGATGTAAACATTCAAATACCGAAATGTAAACAGTTGTGAGTAATACAATTTGACAGTTCAAAGAGCAGAAGTAAGATAGCTGTAATTTTTATCGTGAGCGAAGCCATGGGCAACTGCTAGTGCTGTATAAAAATGGGTCTCCTATTATTGTTTTTTGTCTGTCTGTAAGAGTTAAAATTTTGCAAGTGAACTTTTAATTTTAAGAACTTAATAAGTTATCGACTACAAAATTTTTAAAGACTAATAGTACTCATTTGATACTGAGTATTACGTTTGAGCTAATTCCAAACGGTGACTTTTTATTTCCAATGAATGATAGTTAAAAACTATTGGTGTTATAATAAAGTTTTCAAACGATGCAAAACTCGATTTTCTAAACAGTCAAGTAGGCTACAATATTTTACCTATATCACATAACAAATTAATTAAATATGTATTTTAAGAAAAATTGCTTCCCTCATCTGAAAATTTGACATTTTTAGTAAATTTTATATCTAATCTTTACAAATTTATGTTGCATTGTTAACAATTTGAATTAATATTTCAAATATAGATCTTAAAAAAAACACAAAATTTTCCTGAGAAAATAAAAATACAGAATATAGAACATAAAATTTGTCTACAATTTATTGAGTTTTTTTAACTTCCATGTTTCACCAGCACCGATAAATAAACCGAATGTTCCCAGCCCAACCCAGCATACCAGTTCTCTTTCGACGTGAAAGACGACGAGTTCACCAATTACCAGAACAGGAAGGAGCAGCGGGAAGGCGACAAGATCTCCGGCAGCTACAGTGTGGTCGACAGCGACGGGTACATCCGCACCGTCACATACACCGCCGACCCGAAGGAGGTTAGCCATTAGGGATTTTAATTGCTGTTGATGTTAATTGTTGAAAATGAAGTGATGATTTTCAAGGAATTACAGCAGCCAAAAAAAAATCACATAGATGGTGGTCCATTAGTCTTGATTCACTAATCTTGATTGAATCAAAATCAGACCAGATTTTGGACTACAAAACTTTTTGAATTAATTCTGAATAATCTCAAAACAATTACCGGTAACTTAAAAATTTCTCCTGATTAATTTTAACGTATTTTTGAGTAGCCTAACTAAGAATCGATAGTAATTAACATCTACGAAACAATTTCTCCTATTTATTTTCTATATGTTAACATATTACTTTCTCAAGAACCGATAGGACTGACAAGAGAGGATTGAGCATTCCTACATTTGAAAAATTGGTGCTCAAATAAATAGATCAACTGCATGCTTATTAACCCTTTTTATCAGTTTTGGAATAACAACAAACTTTTCATGTTCATGAACGTACTATTGTATATGAGATGTTTTTATAGGGTTTCAAGGCCGAGGTGAGCAGAGAACCGACAGAGATCAGAGTGAAGCTGCCTCAGCCCCCGGCAGCACTGCCTCAGCAGTATCAGCAGATCCCTCAGCAGCTGCTGCGCAAACAGCAGACTCAGCAGTACCTGGAGGTAGGTGCCCCAGTTCAGAGCATATTTTAAGAGATTTCCACTGGGCGACAGTGGAACACCCAGGATTTACCTTTTAGGGGGGGGGGGGACAAATCCACCGCGGTGTCGTCGGGTTATGGAAGACCGCCCTGTGAAAAGAGGTGGGGGGGGGAGTCTAGGAAAAATTTGTTTAAATTGAAGGGCAAATCACAGATGTCTATGTATTTTTGAATGAATTTTTTTATTATATTAGATGGGAAATATTCCATATAATCACACTGAATTACTTATTCTAGAACGTTGCAATAAGCAAAGGCTGCCTTCATAGTCTCTTGAGCCAAAATCATAGCTCAACTTCAGAAGCGTATTACAAACCTTGAAAAATTTGTGAACACAAACATGTTTAAAGTATTCTATGTACAACCTAAACTACAATATAAATTTCACATCATATATTTAATTTCGTAAGGCGATTCTTTGCGTCAAATTTGTGGGCGTCCGGCATGTCGTAGAAAGATGGGAGAGGGCTCAAATCAAAGGTCTATATTCCGAGATGGTGGGAAAAATAATGAAATTGCTTGAAATTCACCAGAAAACGAGAAATAACGTAAAATATTTGCCATTTAAAATGCATTGAGATCTAAAAAAGTCTGCTTTGTTTACATAAAACATGTGATGCTGATACCTAATTGAAGACCATGTGGTAGCTAGATATCAATATAGTAGATCCGGTTTGCTACGAAGGTATTTTGTACTACAATAAATAAGGATTGTTTGAATTTCTCCCTCATTAGGGGCTTTTATCCTCTTCAAGCCACTAGTTTTATTTTATAGCAGGTAAAAATTATATTATGTCATAATTTTGCCTGACTTACTCGATCATCTCTTTCTGACTATTCCAAAGTCAGAAATCAGTTTCATTGGTATTCACTTGTTTACTTAACCCAAGCTGCCAATATTCTGAAAGATTTACGTAATGTTATTTTTAAAGTACTGTAGCTCTTAAATTCCGATACATCTAAAATGTTAATCATGGAAAAATATGCCAGCACTACCCTTAGTCACTGGGTGACAAAACCTCAGCAATGGGTAACACTTGTGTCGCCTAGCTAACATTTTAATCATGCCCTGCCCCAGTTACAAAAAAATTATGGGAAATTGCAGGTCCAATGAGCACATCCAAAGTTGGCCAACGGTATGGATTTGCAATCTCTTTTACAGTTGGCCAACCCATAAATTGCCAACCATATGCCAACTGAAATTTTTTTGCAATTTAATGGTCAAAATTGGAAAAAGTTGCAATTTAATGGTCAAAATTGGAAAATAAACAAATTATATTACTTATGGAAATAGCCTCTGGATAGTTATTGAACATTGTTAATATCTAAGGTTTACCTTATGATCCAAAATTCGGATCGTAAGGTAAACCTTGGATATTAACAAAATTATATTAGTTTTACATCGGGTTTTCACGATGAACAAAAGTTTTAGTGCCTACACCAAGGTTTTAACTCAGGACTCTCACTTGATTAATCACAGGCTCCAATAACTATAAGTCTACGGCCCACACACGTCTAATTTGACTTGTGGATGAGTAGGTATACAGGCCCGGCGACAGGATTTTCGGGCCCCTGTGCAACCTGCAACCCCGGGCCCTTAAACCTGGCGACCTTTTTTTCTTATGTGTGTTTTTGGGCCCCTTTACAGCCATTTCGGGCCCTTTTTGACTGTTTCTGGGCTCCCTGCGGATCCGGGCCCCTATGCATTTGCCCCCCCCTCCCCCCCCTGTCGCCGGCCCTGTAGGTATAACCTAAATCTGGGACGTAAAACTGGACAAGAATGCTGTTTTCCTACAGATCTTGGAGTTTCAAAGCTTTTGCGTTGCAGCACTAGAAAATAACAAATATGATAAAGAGGATGTACGGGAATGTCCAAAGATTTGGTTATTTACTTTTAATGAAATGTGTGTCAGCCCAACAATTTTACTTGGTTGGGCCGACGACCATAAAATACTGCTGTTGGCCCAATATTAGACAATCCTTAAAATTGTACTGAAAAACAATACTGTTATGAACTGTACTTGATTTATCAGTACATTGTTTTTACTCATTCCCCCCTTTTCCTCTTCCTTGTAGCTTACACCCTCTAACTATATTTGTTTTATAATAATGTAATATGAAATTCTCTCTACTTTTTCTGCAGGCCTCCTCGCCAGCCGTCGCTTCACCACAGTACCGCCCCCAGTCTGTAGCCTACGTGCCCCAGTACGTGGCCAGCCCCCAGTACGCCCCCGCCGCCGCCCCCCAGTATGTCAGCAAGGCCGCCCCCGCCCCCGCCTCGGCCCTGTACAGCCAGCACCGCCTCTCCGCCCCCGCCAAGCCTAAGGCTTCCGCCATCGGCTACGCGCAGCAACCTACAGCCAGCTCGCCCATCCTGTACCAGGCCTACCAGCCGTAGATGTACATAAAGACTGCCTGTAAATAGTAACTGTCTTCTAAACACTCGTTGACAGAAGCACCGTGTTTTTGTAAAGTGTTGTTGACTAATGATCTAGGGCGAGCGAATGGGGCATGTTGTTGCATCTGATATTCTGTGTTGGAGTGATTCGAGGAGAGGAAATAACGTAATCAAAAAATGTTATTTCTGTCTGGAAATATAATTATGTAATAACTTAGAAAAGCAATCAAATTAACAGAAATCATAACCTTAAGTTATAAAAGAATTTGTTACAATATTTGTTTATACTTGTGAGTGTTTGAAATGTTCCTTATTTTATGAGTTAGGTTAGGCAATAAATATTTTCACAAGGAAGTGTCTTTTTTAATCATAATACCACTACTATTCAATGCTACTATATACTTAGGTGCAATAATTATTACTGAACTTAAAACAGCTGGTCACTAACATACTCAGCAAACACAGATTGTGTTTGCTGCTTGCATCTCTAGTCCAGGCAACGAATGCTCAAAAACAGGTATAGAGGGAATTGCATGGAACGCAATTTTTGGCTTTGCAGCTTTGTTTGGACTTGTTAGGAGGTGAACATATCAAAAGTCCCCGTCCGTAGCCCTTGAGCGGGGGGGAGGGAGGGGGGTCTAAAGGTACAATTTTTTGGTTTTTCCTAAATATCTTGAAAATGATCAACTTTTAATATTCCCAATTACATTAAAAAATTAAATAAAATTAAATTTCCTGTAAGAAAAGTATATAATATGTATACTTTGGTCCAACCGTTTACAAGGTAAGCACTAATTTTCGTAGTATTTAAAAAAATATCTCTTCCATAAGAAATACATGTAAATTTGTGGGTCACATTCAAGCCCAATGGGGCAACGCTTTTATTGACAAAATTTCTAATAATTTGACACCTCAATCATAAAAATTGAAATTGGTCTAAAATTAAGGTATTGGCGAGCTCACAAAAAACGCTATTCTTCAAGGAATTATTACAATTTGTTATAGTTCCTTGAAAAAAAAACGTTTTTTGTGACCTCGCCAACGCCTTAATTTTAGACCAATTTTAATGATTGAGGTGTCAAATTACTGGAAATTTTGTCAATATTTCCTGAATGCAGTTCATTTTCCTTTAGGTGAAAAAAGCGTTGCCCAATTGGGCATCTATGTTACCCACAAATTTACATGTATTTCTTATGGGATATTTTAAAAAATATTAATAAAATTAGTGCTTTCCTTGTAAATGGTTGAACAAAAGTAGACATATTATATGCTTTTCTTACAGGAAATTTAATTTTCTTTTAATTTTTAAATTTAACAAGGAATAGTAAAAGTTGATAGTTTTCAAGATATTTTGGAAAAACCAAAAAAATGTACCTTTAGATCCCCCTCCCTCCCCCTGCTCAAGGGCTACGGACGGGGACTTTTGATATATTCACCTCCTAACAAGTCCAAACAAAGCTCCAAAGTCAAAAATTGTCTTCCAAAAAATTCATTCTACACCTTTTCGTTGCCTGGACAATTATGCGGGAAAAAAGGAGCTCTTTTGGTTCAAAAGCTTCATAATTGAAAGAAAATTAATTGGGGAGCAACATATGATACGACCAGGCGGGATTCATGTACAATTTTGAAAACAGCATTGAGAGAATGTATCCTCTGGATTTTCCATCAGTAATAATTATAAAAGAATTTCATATCAATTGAAGAATGTTTAATTTAACAGCATGTTATCTATGTTTTCCTGACTAAATATTTGTAAAAAATCTTATCGGAAGTTTATTTTGCATTTGAAATTATTATCTTCATATTTCTCTCTAATTTATGAGGGTCATTCCAGTATTTTGATTGGGGGGGGGGCAAGATTTCCATGCCCTCAACTAGATTTAAAACTAACCCCCCCCCCCCCAACACTTGATAATTTGTTAGGTAATTTGTTTTTTTTACGTATCAATATTTTAAATAAAAGCCGACATATCACTTCGTATTTTTATACCAAAATGAACTAAATACCTTATTTAGAATAGGAGATATACATACTTGACTAAAAACTAATTTCCTAAAATGGATTTTTAAGTTACATTGAGCCTTATAGCTCATCTACCACTTGTCCGATGATGATTAATATCTCAAATGAAAGCCGATATTTCACTGAGTATTTTAAGGCTGAAACAAACTACTTATCTTTATCATAATGAGAGATGGAAGAAAAATAATCCAATAGAATATTTAAAATAAAAAACGTTCATAAGAAAGTAATAGGGATAAATTTTTATTTGAGCATATCTTTTTAACGAATGGATATTTTCAAAAACCGATTTCAGCATTGTAATCAGCATAACAATCTAATTCATAATGATGTGTCAAAACAACATCTTTACATTTAACTAAAATAAAAGTTAATAACCAATATGGCGGCCAAAAAATATTATCCTGTCAAAATGTAGGATTAGCTAACCAACGATGATAGGCACTGGTCAATATCTCAAAAAATGCACATAAAAATGCAGTGAGGTAACTTTTTAAAAATTATACGGAATTAAGCCATCTTGGATATTTGAAATCGCTCAAGGGTGACAAAGTGACCCCCGGCAGATCTGAATTAGGTAGGTTTTGAAGAAACAAAAATCAACAAAAAACTTTGGGAGGACCTTATTTCCAGGTTTAGGTTTAAAATGCATTTTAGCAACTAGACTATCAAGTTCTGGAATCATGCATGGTCAAAGTTTCAACTCTTTTTTGAAAGTCAAGATCTACAAAAATTAGTTATCATACAAACGGTTTCTTAAAATTTCTTAAAAAATTTTACCCCATTGCTAATTTAACTGTATTTAAAAAACAGTCAAATTGCTAAAATACAGATCTGAGGATTTGCTTCATAAAATGATCAGCTGTTTTCAGTGAGTTATCAAACATTTGAACAAAATTTTAAAACGAGTTTTAAAGTGTGAAAGTTTTTGAGTCATCAGAGACTTAAAATGGATCTTTGATTCTGCCATCACATAGATTTACTTTGATCACTGCTATTTTATAATTCATTTATATTTCCCATGTACTTTGGTAAGTAGGACTATTCTATATTAATATTTTTCTTTTGAATAGCTTAGATTATCTGTTCTCTTTTCAGGTTTAGTCAGTTGTTGAGATACATAGTCATTAAAAGCTCTCTAAGATCTCCGATACTGGAGAAATATTGTCTCCCTTAAAAATAGGAAAGAAGGAGTTTCTTTGACTGATGGTTGTTGTACGCACCTAACAGAGGTGCCCACCCCCCCCTGGGGCAATGACTCACCCCCCCTGGGCCAATGACTACCCCCCCCTTAACTGCGACCAACCCCCTCCCCACATCCGAGATATTAGGATTCGGAAGATAAATTCATTGTATAAATAAACAATGGTTTATTTTTAACAATGTCCATTATACAGGGTGTCCCATAAGTAAGGTGCCAAACTTCGGGAATAGGTTATATGGGTCTAAATAAAGATAAAATGAAGAATGAATTTTTTTCGAAAAACGCCTTGTTTACCAGATATCCGCCATTTTGTATTTTTAACAAAATATTTTTTATCTCCCAAGTTTTTGAATCGATTTTTTTGAAACTCGGTATGCACCTGTATCTAGTCAAGGTTAGTTTATGAAAAAATAATCAGCATGATCGAATCGTAAATTTCAAAATGGCGGCCGCTTAAAATCTTTAAATTGAAATACCGAAACAATGGTACATTTTACAAAACGATATAAAGAACAATAATATTTAGAAAATTTTATTTCCATTCCAACGATACCAAAATTATGAAAATTGATTAACAAACAACTGAGTTATGGTCGAATTAGTGCATGGCTCAGCGCAACAATGGACTATTTTGCTTCAAAAAATGCTGCCTCACTAGCTAAATACGATCATAACTCAGTTGTTCATAAACCGATTTTCATAAATTTGGTGTCATTAGATGGGAAATAAAATTTTCTAAAAATCGTTACCCTCGATGTTTTTTGTAAAACGTACCGTTCTTTCGTTATTTCAACTTAAAGATTTTAAACGGCCCCATTTTGAAATTTATTATTTAATCATGCTCATTATTTTTTAATTAACTAACCTTGACCAGATACAGGTGCATACCGAGTTTCAAAAAAATCGATTCAAAAACTTGAGAGAGATAAAAATATTTTGTAAAAAGTACAAAACGGCGGATATCTGACAAACAAAGGGTTCTTGGAAAAAATGTATTCTTTATTTTTATTATATTTTTTTGACCCATATAACATATTCCCGAAGTTTGGCCACCGGTCTGACACTTAAATGGAGCCAAGTGGTAAGCTTATTGGAGCGGGTTAGTTCAATGCACTTTATTCAGATGGCGTTGTAAAAACATGACTTTCTTCTTCTTCACTGATTCAGCCAATCAGAACGACGATAACGATCTGCTAACTTCCCGTTCCGTTTCCCCTGATTTTCTGTCACGACACGACGTGTACACAACCATAACGAGTTGGAATTAATTTGAGTTTGGGAAAATACCTAAAGTACGTTTGCAGAAAGTTGTTCTAGTGTAAGTTGTTTCGCGAAATACTGTACTGAGTGATTCATGTTGTGCTTAAAGCTATTGATGGAAAATAAATACATAGATGTTTATATAAAAGCACTTAATAAAAATTAACTGTGCTTTTATGTAAAGATCTACGTATTTATTTTCTACCAATCGCTTTAAGCACAATAAGAATCACTCAGTACAGTATTTCGCGAAACAACTTGCACTAGCGGCAAACGCACTTAATCTAAACAAACCGGTAAAGTCATTAAAATTGAAAGTCTAGCAAACAAAACAAGAAAACGAAAATATAAACAAAGCAGACGACGACGATCGATATGTCGCATCGACGACCATCGATATATCGCATCGATCTTTTTAGTTCGTAGCACTTTATTCAGATAGCGCTGCTGTTCCCTTACCACCGAGTTAACATGGGAGTGCCATCTCTTTACAAAGTTCATTATTACTCTATGGTTTGGCACTTTACTTATGGGACACCCTGTATATGTATATATTATTCTTTACCAGTTTTTCCTATCAAGAGTTTCCAAGCGGACTCGCCCATTTCCTTTTCCTCGATTATTTAAAAATTTATTTTTAAGCCATTCTTAGTTTTGTACACATGTTTCTTTCTGCAGTGCTCTGTCCACTTATCGTGGCGCACTTTAGCGTTACACATAGGTTCCAAACACTTACATATTAATAGGTTTTGTTTTTTAGGCATTTTAAGTATCTAAACTATAAGCAAAATACAAATGTGTTGTGATAAAGCCCGATGCACTTCACCGTGATTACATCTTACAATAAAATACTGTAGACCTAAACCACAAACTAAATATTTGAAAACATATAAGATACTCGAAAGTCACAAAATACGCAGGTGTCAGGTGTATCGGATAGCAAAAACTAACCAGTAACCACTGACAGACAGTGACAACTGCAACTGACACAAGATCGAAGGGGTGGGAGTGAACGCATGCGCCGAAATTCTCCGAACTACGAGTACATCGCGCCACCGCGCGAGTCTCGTTACCATAGCAACCACAAGCTCAACGTTGCCAAACTTACATTGTCACTGACCACTACCCAGAGCCCACACTACGTTTATACGCATACATCCAAAGTTCTAGAAATATGGGTTTTAATTTAATACTGAAATTGAATTTCTTAATTTCACGTTTTTTAATTGTTTTATGATGCCCCCCAGGCTGGCGAAAAAGTACTATTTTTCATCCCCCCCAGAAATTTCAATGACGCAGTTTGCGTCATGACCCCCCCTGTGGGCACCCCTGGCACCTAATATGGCTAAAATGAATGGTTAGTCAGCCAAGGTTGAAGAAATTGATCTTGTATTAAATTTTAAATCTAAGTGGTTTGAGTTTTCAAACTTATTTTCCAAATTTCAAAAAAAAAAAAATTTCAGGGTTGATGTATAAGTTAACAATTTTGGTTGCTTTTGTTAACCCTTGTAATCTGGGCATCTGTCAAGGGTTCTGTGAGCAAGTCATATATTAGTTTTATTTCTGTACTTCATTGCAAGTGTAAAGTGTCAAACTTGACCTTTTTCAGTCTACAGCTGGTATGTTTTCCACCATATTTCGACATGACATCATGAATATGTCGGACAGGCAATTTAAAAAGGCATTCCTCTATTTGACCGAGAATTAGTTCTCTGTAAGAAATCAAAGATCAAATCAAAATATAAAAAAAGTTACGGCACTCTCACAGTAATTTATTTTAAAAACTATTTATTTTTTCTTTGAAACTTAAATGCTAGATTTTATCATTTCACTGAGGAATTTCTACACTCAATGGAACCGTTAAAGCAATATTATGAGTAATTTAGTCATCAACAATCAAAAGGAACAGCAAGATTCACTTTTCATTTCACATTATATTTTTTGTAAATGTGGAAATCACTCACACACAATTGATATCTCAATATGCTTTCCCTTTGAAACTGGATGAACAAAAGGCCACTATCACAGGCAACAGTTCAAGATCCTGAATCATGGGTCATACAAATAGTCAAAAATATACAGTGGCCAATTACTCGATAAACTTCAAGCTAATAATAACTGTGATCTGCAACTCAGATTGAGTGAATTGCTTTTATTAGCTTATAATTTATTGAGCATCTGGTTCAAGTAGTTTCCAAATAGTTACAGGGCATACAAGTACTGATTGCTGTAGGAAGGAGGCCTCTTAGAAACATATTCACCCTCAAAAACACAGGAGATAAGAAGAGGCCCAGATATTATTATTCCACTAATTCATTTCCCTAGCCTTTGAGCACTTTGAAAGTTAATAAATTATTATAAAAAACAAAGGTTAGATCAAAAAATTAAGAGACTAGATGACAAAATGGCGTGGAAGTAGAGGTCAGTCCTTTTAATTCCTTGAGTCTGTATGAGGGGGCCAATCAAATCACGTTGTTATCTATTGTAACTTTTGTATTTATCAATAAAGACTAAATGACTGAAAAAAAGTTATCATGTCATTAAAAGCATAAATCATTTCACTAACCCATTGGCAATTTCATATTTTCATGTCCTGTGTTTTTACTGTCTTTTTTGTCAAATTTTTCATTGTGTAATTTTTTTCATTGTATCCAAAGTAAAATTTTTCATTGTATACAAAGTAGTGTCTTAAACAGCTTAGCCACAACGCCGCCATTGGAAGTTTGTCATGTATAGCTCAGAGGAGACCTCAGAGGCAAATTAGTGAACTACTAGGCCAAACGTTAACTAACATTATCTGGAACTTATAGAAATATATCTTGGAAAATTCAAGTCAAAATTCATCAAAGGGTTAAACTATTTTGAAGTTGTATATTTTTAGGTAAATATTGAAACACACTTGCAAAAGCTTAAAAGGCAAACGAGAAAAAAAACAAAAAATTGTGGCTTATCAATTTAATGAGACATGAATAAGTCATAAAAATATTTACACTGGCATATTTCCATACCATAATAATTCACATTTAACACTAATCAAGGATACGTCTATTTATTCTATTCTAAACAAACAGATTGTTTCCTATAAAACTAAAATTAAAAATTAGATTATTTACAATGTTGCATGATTACTATAAAACAATAACTTTTTAACCTTACCCAGGTAAAAGATTTAATTTAGATCACTATGCTTAGTGCTGCAAATCACACAGTCAGTCAATTTCTAAAGATTTAATTATGAAATTAAAACTAAAAAAAACCTTTACATAAACAAATTTAGTTCAGTGCTCCTCTTTCACTTTTGCATAAACTGAAAATTTAACTTATGCTTTGTGCAGCCAAATCGTCTTCATCAATTCCAAGCATAGCCATTTCATCACGAGCCTTTTTCTTTGCTTCTTGTTCCTTCGCTGATTTATGCTTATCAGCAAGTTGTTTAAGCTGCTGCAATTTAGCCTCTAGTTCCTCTCTTCGTTTTTTCATCTGCTGACGTTTCTTTTGAGAAGGTGGATTTTTCTTCTTCATTGCTTCATCATAGTCTATGGGGCTGACTGGCCTCGGACCCATGGGAAATCCTGGTGGAGGGCCTGGAGGTCCTCTGGGGCCAGGACCTGGACCTCCCATTGGCCCCATCGGCCTTGGTCCTGGGGGCCCGTCCCAATGGGGTGGTCCTGGATGCATTGGACCAGGCCCACCTGGTGGTCCCATAGGTCCAGGTCTTATGGGTCTAGGTCCCATAGGTCCCTGTTCTCTAATTGGCGGACCCATTGGGCGAGGAGGACCAGGCATTGGTCCAGGTCTCATAGGGCCATGATCCATTGGTGGTCGCATTGGTCTTTCCATTGGTCCAGGACCCATTCCTCTTGGTCCCATAGGTCCTGCATCTCGTGGTCCTGGTCCCATTGGTCCAGGACCCATGTGACCTGGGCCCATTGGGCCTGGTCCCATAGGCCTGTTATCCATTGGTCCGGGTCCCATTTGTCTGTTATCCATTGGTCCGGGGCCCATTTGTCTGTGATCTATTGGTCCAGGTCCCATTTGTCTGTTATTCATTGGTCCGGGACCCATTTGTCTATTATCCATTGGACCAGGGCCCATTGGTCTGTTATCCATTGGCCCAGGACCCATTGGACCTGGTCCCATTTGTATATTATCCATTGGACCAGGACCCATTGGACCAGGTCCCATTTGTCTATTATCCATTGGGCTATGACCCATTGGACCAGGTCCCATTTGTATATCATCCATTGGTCCAGGACCCATTGGACCAGGTCCCATTTGTCTGCTATCCATTGGTCCAGAACCCATTGGACCAGGTCCCATTTGTCTGTTATCCATTGGTCCGGGACCCATTGGACCAGGTCCCATTTGTCTGTTATCCATTGGACCAGGTCCCATGTGTCTGTTATCCATTGGACAAGGTCCCATGTGTCTGTTATCCATTGGACCAGGTCCCATTTGTCGGTTATCCATTGGGCCAGGTCCCATGTGCCTGTTATCCATTGGACCAGGTCCCATGTGCCTGTTATCCATTGGACCAGGTCCCATGTGCCTATTATCCATTGGGCCTGGTCCCATTTGTCTGTCATCCATTGGACCAGGACCCATATGTCTGTTATCCATTGGGCCTGGTCCCATTTGTCTGTTATCCATTGGGCCAGGTCCCATGTGTCTGTTGTCCATTGGACCAGGTCCTATTTGTCTATTATCCATAGGCCCAAGACCCATTTGCCTGTTATCCATTGGACCTGGACCCATTGGTCTGATATCCATTGGACTGGGACCTGCTGGCATATGAGTGATTGGTCCTTGCCCCATCGCTAGATGATCTATTGGTCCATGATTCATATGTGGTCCTGGCATCAGCTCCTGAGGTGTATTCATTTGTGTAGGCATAACAGCTGGTCCTGGCACTGGTATCTGATCAATTGGCCCGTGCCTGATATTCCCATGCACATTAGGGGGATGTGACAGAGGGTCAACAACTGGCATTACTGCCGATGGGTTTTCTTGTATTGAAAGACCAACTGGATGTGGAGGAGGCACGTTGGGATCCATAGTGATGATAGCGTCCTTAATGGGTAAGTTTTCATTTTGATCAACAGACACAGGTGGGATTTCAGTAACCTCCTCTATTATATGTGAACCTGGTTTCTCAGAAGGAAATAATATCTGCAATGTTGTCTGAAAATCTTCTGGTAAGGCTTCTTCTGGTTTGTCGTCATCATCTATTTCCATATCAACAGGACCCTCAGCAGCTTGCTGAGCTTTCGCCTTTGCTGCTGCTGAAGCTTCAATCATTTGTTGAGCTATTTTCTGTGCTGCTGCTACTCTTTGTGACAATGTTGGAGTTTTTGAGAGCATCAAAGTTGATCTTGGTACAAAGGTTTGGAGCAAAGATTGTTCTTTGGCTTCAGTTTTGGTTTGATTTAATTCTTGTGATCCCTGAGTGATATGAGTATTCTGAACCTCATTTTTATTCAAAACTTTATTTTCATTCTTCTTCTCTTCTTTCTCCTCATCCCTTTGCCCTTCTTTCTTCTCATCCTTTTGCATTTCTTTCTTCTCATCCTTCTCTTCTTTCTTTACATCAGCTTTCGATTCAACCTCTGTAACTGTGGGCACATCAGGCCAAATTAAACTGCCTTTGGATGTGTCTTTGTTTTCATTACTTTTCTCAGATGTTTTTCCTTGATTATTAGCATCGCCATTATTATCATCAGATTTTGTCTTAGGTTCATTGTCAGTTTTAGTTAGGTTGTCTTCATCTTTTTTCACAGAACCTCCTTTGGACATGAAAGGCATTTTTCCAATAAATGGTAGTTTAGTTTTAGAGACATTAATAGAAATAGTTTTTTTCTCTTTCTTTTGAAATTGTGTTCCAACTGTGGGTTTATCTGCCTTAGTTCCCTCATCTTCTGAACTGTCTTCACCATCGTCAAATATTCCTTTTGGTACCCACATTCCTTTGCGGGGTTTGTCTGCCTTCGATTTGCTTGGTTTAGCATCATCTTTGGGTTTTGGGTCAGGTTCAACTTTGGTATTTTCGTCAATAGATTTAGTTTTATCATCCCGAGATTTGGACTTGGAATCATCTGGTTTTGATTTAGGACTGTCAGGTTTTGATTTATCATCGTGTTTAGATTTGTGATCTCTTTTGCTATCTTTATCAGGTGTCCTCGTACTACTACCTTTTTTGGTTGAATACTTACTTTTCTTGTGATCCCTTTCAGATTTTATATTTTTCTTATCATATCTTTGTGATGATCCATATCTTTTTTCATTTCTGTCAGGTCTTCTTTTATCATCTGAAAAACCTTTCCTCCTACTTTCTTGGCGATACCTCAGTCTTTCGTCATGCAGAGTTTTTTGTCTCTCCAGCTCTTTTAATTTTTCAATAGATTTGTCTATTTGCTGCTTTAATTTTAATCTATCAGTCAACTGATTTAGTATTTCTTGATCAGGATTGACTTTGCTTACCTCCATCCATTCTTTAAGCATTTTGTCATCTGCTGCTGAACTTGAACCCTCTTTCTCATTTGTAGTTTTATCAGATAAGACATTACTACCCAGTTCTTTTTCAGGTGAATCCCATTTGCTTTTTACTTTAGGCAACTCAAGAACAGTCTCTGGTACCGATGCAGTCTTTTGTTCATTATCTCGTTCCTTGTTCCTCATAGCAACTCTGATACTTTGACCTTTATCTTTGCTCTTTTTTATGGTTTTACTATTTTCAGAGGAGGAACTACTGGAAGAGGTCGAACTTGAGCTAGAACTCGAAGAGCTTGATTTGCTCCTCTTTTTCCTCTTAGTTGTTGATTCTTTAGAGGATTTACCGTGATTTGTCTCATCAGTATCCTTTAAAGCTGACATTAACTGTTCACTTGCAGTTTTCACAAGCTTTGACTTGTCCGACTTAGGTGTAGATTTCAGTGAATCAGTTTTCTGAGAATTCTGGTGGGACGGAGAATCTGAAGCTTCTTGAACCAACTGCTTATTTGTCAGTTGCCTGTTTGCTTCTATCCGACTCCGATCTTCAGCAGACTGCTCATAAGCACGAGTTCTTCTGGCCAGCCAATCAACTTCCCAATGAGGATTCCGATCGGTAAAGTCCTGAAACAAAAATACTCTTTACATATAAATAAAATGTTTCCAACAATGTTTGTAAACTTGATGTTTGAATGGGTTCAGGAAACTGAATGCTCCAACTAGTATTCAGGAATTCGACAATGTTTTGAACTAATATGTAAAAATTCCTTTTGATAAGTATAAAAAAAAATACCAGCAAAAGGATTGAGTCTGCTGCACATGGATTATGTAGATCATCAATAGAATAGTGAAAATATGAAATCTTGTTTCAAAATGGGGGTTTTATTTAATAAAATAAATTTAAAAAACAGCTTCTCTTTTCATTTATTTCCTGTGTTTCTCAATAATAATGTCCTGGGTTAATTTCCCCACCTGGGGAAATTAATCTTGGTTATTTTAAAGATAAACTAAACAATTCATTCATAGACATTTCTGATGGATGTTTTGAACTTTAAATTATATTTTTTCTTATATCTCCTGTCTTAACTAAGGTATACAGTTCATTTTCATTGCCTAAACCACTCAACCATAATCAATGGTGTATAGCTTATTTTGATTCCTATGAGAAGAATGTTTATACAAAATTCAGTTTAATTTTAAAAAATGCAAGTGTCAAATTTTGTGATTTTTTACGATAAAACCAAAACCATATCAAGTTTGTGCTCACTAGGATCGCTTAGTAATTTTTGGCTCTTTCAAACGAGCTGTAAATCAACAACTTTGGTTGAGTGGTTGAGGCTGTACCGCATTTGAAAGTTAATATTGGCCTTGTGGGAGGAGCAGGTCGAAAAACAATATTTTTGTGACCGGCGCCCCCTCTTGAATTTTCAAGACTAGCTATAAATACCATCTATAGCTTGCTGTATCGGAATGTTTTATAAACCTGAGCATGTTTAATCTTCAAACTCACTGCTAGTATTTAAGGAGGTATTTTTTAAATATTTGTACAGACTGTAGGAAAAATTTAATAAGCAACATATGGGCAGTGAGGTTTCAGCACTTTACACACTATTCTGCACTCACCTACAGCTTGTGTGTAAACATTTCTCTCAAGTGCAACAAAATGGTACTTTGCACACTTGTTGAATAAATAACAACTGTATAACTAATTAATGCACACAACTAATTAATGGATAGTTCTAAAGGTTAGACTGCTTTTATAGGAGGAGAAAGGGACCGCCAAGGAGTGAAACCCCTCAAGGAGTAAACTTAATTTGCTTGTTTGTTAGAAAATACCAAATTGTAATAAAAAAGTATTTTGACACCCCTCCAAAAATGTGGGGCCAATTTATTTCTTTATTTTAAAATTGCTTAAATTCACATTTAATTTGTCATCATCGTCATTTCACTCACTTTTTGATAATTTTAACACTTACCTCTTTTTTAACCATTCTACCCCTATTTCGACTTTTCGGCTACCTATGGAAGAAATATGACAAGAAACAGAATATCTTACTGCATATTTCTGCGAGTGCAGAGAAGACTTGAGATGTACAGATGCACAGTGTAAATCGCCGATCCACGTGTCACACAACTTGCAGTACCATGCGGTTGCCGAGATAAAGAACTGGAGCCCTGCAACAAACCCATATAGCATTAACAGTTGCATATTGTCTACACATAGCAACGTCCCCTACCAGCAAAACCCTTCTTACTTAGGACATATTGGTTTTAAATTCAAGTGTTAAAATTGGGAGCAGGAAATAAGGTGGGGGGGCAAAAAATCTAAACTCATCAAATAGTTTACACTATTGTTAAGTGTATGTTAAAAAGAAAAAAAAATGCCAGGTGACCTGTGAGATTGTCAGCTAAATCTGTGGGAGAAAATTGGAAAAATATTCTTTGCTCTTACTTTTATAGTTTAAAAATGTATGAGAAATGCACATATAATATGGTAATAATGTATGATAAAATCATACTATTGGGATCAAATAGATGATCCATGTGATTGGCCCCTGATACAACTGTTTTTACAACATTGGTCACAACATTAAAAATGCAAGTACATTAATGGAATTTGACAAATTTTTATTAGGCCTACAGTACTCTTGAAAACATAGACTAGCATGGCAGATAGCAAATCGCGAATTCCAAATTAGGATTTTCGACTGATTAGATCTTCATAGACACAGGATGATACTTAACTAACTCTGACACTCCTGCACCTTAATTAGATTTAAAGTACTTATTTATAGTATGTTTAATAACCCTCAATCAAATGGGCCTAGCAGTGGGCTGAAATTAATTATTAAATCAAAGGAGACAGGAGATTAAAATATTGTCAAGCTGTCTTGTCATCAGCTTGACAAGAAACGAACGGTGAACGAATATCAACATCGCATCCTAATCCCCTTTGCATCATTTTGCAGAAAAGAAATATCACTATTGTTAGCACGAACATCAAACTTTTTCTTTCAGTCTCAAGTCAAGCCATTTAAACAATACCAAAGCTTGATTGCTTGAATACTTCTACAGCCATAGTAAATTTGTATGTTAGGGAATAAAAATACATGTTCCCGATAAATGGTCCGTATTATCTGGAGTATGGACTTTCATGATCCAGCTTTATTAGTCTACTGTATTCAAGTAGGTTAACATTTTTATAGCTAACCAGCCAGTGGCTATCCAAACGGTTTTGCTTAGTAGGAGAAGGCATGCAAACATTCTAGCAAGTATTTTAAATTCAACCTCAGTGAGACTTTCCTTGCTTGAAAATTTGATATTTCTTACAATTTACCCCAAAAAATGCAGTCTATCCGATAGAGTCGGATATCTAGTCAATCTTACCGGATAGTTAAAAAACCCTCGGATCGGATTCGGATATCCGATCCGATCCGAATCCGATCTGAGTTTTCGGATATCCGCACACCTCTAGTACTATGCTTTTTATGTCATAAAAATGCACAATTCATTAGTTTTCTAGATAACAGGTTTTCCGGTTAAACCGATGTTCCCTATAACATGTTTAATAATAACACTAAGGCTTACTGTTTAGCCAATACTCTGATTAAGACTTTTGAGTACTGCTCTATAATCTTTCCCAGAAGAATCATCGATACAGTATTATTCATTTCCTACCCATCACTTCCGGTTAGACCGACCTGTTGATAAAATTTTTCCGAGTAATAATACGTCTCTTGTGGTGCGTAGTCCGTTTAAACCGATGCCTGATTAAATGATGTCCGGATAAAAGAGAGTCAACTATACTGTCAAGTTCTTTGGTAAAGAAAAGATTAAAACTAAAAAATGTCCAATGAAAACCTGAGAGCTTAGATACTTGACAAGTTGGCTTGGATACTTGTGACCTCTTAGAATTCATTGAGTAAAATAAATATTGTAGTTCCATTAATCACAAATTGATGAGACAGTTCAGTTTTCTTCTTCAACATACAAACACTTGAACTAACTTCACAAATTATTTAAGGAAATAACACACGACAAATAATCGTTCCGCTTTATTTTTCATCACACAAACTTTTATCCATTTTACAAAAATTGAAAATTTTTAAAAGTAGTCAACAAAAAATTTCATATTCTAAAACTTGTAATAATATTGTTCATAATAAATACACTGATGGGATTACAAAGACAAAATTAGATTTTATTTTAATAGGTAAAACATTTTCGATTTACAGCTTGTGACATGTAAGATTAAATCAAAGGTGATACATACATAAAGGCATTATTCAATTAGAACATTATTGTTTTGTACATTTTTTAATTAAATAAATATTGAGACACACATAACATTAGACACATAAGGATGATTTTGCTGTGCAAGATTGTAGCTGCGGTTTTTCTGCCAGCTGATAAAAATCTTCTCCAGGCGACACAATGAAACAGGTGGCCACAGAATTCGCTAAAATCTTATTTATTAGTTGCTGGATAAAATCATGTTTATTAAAAATATGTTGATAGTTGAACCATTGACTTTGAATCTGAAGCAGACCTTCCATCGCATCATATAAAGTACCAGGTTTTGAGTGACCCAGGATTACAAGAACTCTTATAGTGAATCACCATCAGAGTATACTGATGTCACCTATTAATTTAGGTATAAGGAGGAGGTAATATATCATTTTTTAGCACAGAAAATAATCAATAGTCAATTAATTATTGATTTATGAATAGTAGAGTAAACAAATTCAAAATAAATAATCAGGTTGTGAGAAGCACCCTCTGTTAGTAATTAATCATACTAGGCCTATGTCAAATTTAAATTCCGGGTCACCCAAAATTAGCTAAAGCTGGGCCGAAAGAATGGGAGGTCTATTAATTATTTATGGTCAAAGGTTAAACTGAAATCACAGCCTTAAATTGTACAAAGTATTTGTTCACATCAGGTGCTATTTGAAGACAATGTTATCTACAACAATGGTATATGGACGACAACTGATAGGCCGTGAGCCATATAGTATACTGATTACAATACCTTTGATGGGCACACGCTTTGTAGGAGCATCCTTGTAAGTAGGAATTTTTTCTTCCACTTGTTTATTGTGCCACGGCATGTCCACCAACTTCCGGTCCTATTAAAATATTAAGGTTTTAATTAAACAGTGCTGGTATTGCAGAATAATGGATTGCATGTTCAAAAATAAGTGACTCTTAAAATTAAATGCACTTCCGACTAAATAAATAATTTAAGCACTAAAACTACCATTTTTAATGGAGAAACATAGATACAATAGGACCTCGCTAGTCCGACCTCCGATAGTCTGACTCCTCGGTTAATCCGACCATGTCGCCGGGGAAATAGGCCTCCGCTAGTTCACCCTCAGCGGGGTTTTCTCATCGGTTGGTCCGACCACGCAATTGAAAATTGATGTTTGTTTACATTTCCAATGTATTCCTCCGTTCACATTGGCTCCTGTCGATGACGTATTTCTCATTGGGAGTGCGTATATCGTTCAGTAGAGCAATAACATTTGGTGCGGTTAGTTTTTTTTGGTCCTAATGTCGTTTTTTACAGTACAGTAGCTTGATAAACACTCTTAATACATTTTTTTCTGATCGAAATACGATTTTTTTTGGACGTTTTCATGTCAATAAAATGAGTTCATCCCATAATCCGACCTTTTTGCTGTTCCGACCATGCCCCCGGTCCCGTAGGTGACGGATTAGCGAGGTTCTACTGTACAGATATTTATTTGAGATTGACTGCTCAAGCTTGCAGCCTATCCCTAAATAATACCTTTATATTTATAAACACATTTGATGTAAGAAAGCAAATCCATATGATCAGAGAGAAGTTTCAAGTATAATGTTTTAACACTCTGAATAAATAAAACACCTTACTTGTCTGTTTCTATAGGCCAAAGCCCTGAACAGCAATTTGAGGACAACAGGATTTTTTTTTGCAGTATTTGCCACATTTTTTTAGAAGGGTAGTGGGAATCACATTATCAACTGAAAATTTCAGTCATTAAAACAGGCTCTATAAATAGTTTAGCCCCTAAGGCCTAAATATCAAAGGTATTTGCTGTCTTATTTTAAAATTTAACAAATGTTAAAGATCAAAACTTGAATGTAAACTTAAATGATTAGTGTGAAGTTTATAAACTAATCCCAAAGAAAAAGAATGTATTTAAAATACTGTTAAATGAAATGTTATCAAATACTTTCGAAGGAAAGTTAACTTCAAAGGTTCCTTATCTTAAGATGATTAATATTCCAAATTGACATTCCAAACTAAATGATAAGCGAACTAAACTGACAACATTTCAAGAAATTTAAAACAGAATGTCGATGTGTGTGTCATTCCTTAAGATCAGATGAGGTTATTAAGTTATCTAAAAAAAATCAAAGCTTTTGAGTTCAATCAAGTTTTTAATCAATCTTTGAATAAATTCTTGATTAGCATGATATATATAGTTCTATCAACTGGAAATAAGTAAAAAAAACCTTTTACAACAAATAAATTTCAGGCTTATAATCACAAATATAAGAGTTGTAAGACTTTTATGATCTTTGTAAAATAACTCATTTGTTTTATCTGTAAATATTTTCATCATCAAATAACTGTGACGGTACTTTAAGTGTTTCAAGATCTGTGAGAAAATTTCCTTAACTACATATGAGTTTAACTTAATTTTATCAAAAATAAGCTTAATCCTACAAAAACCCTAACAGGTGGAATTTTTTTTATAGTAAAGTAGTGACTAATAACTTACTGCAAGGTTCTGCTTATGCTCAGGGGCGTGCAAGTGGTTCAGAAATTCTTTAGCAGTCCTGGGGAACACGTTGCAAACCCTGCACCAATGGAGCTCAGGGTCAAAGTGGATAATGTTATACTTGATTTGCTCTTCAGTGGTCAGTTCAGGCTTCTTCTCCTCTCCAGCAGGAGTCTGTTGTACAGCCGGTGGCGGCGGAGGTGGAGGAGTCACAGTTTTGGAAACTTGTGGACTACTCACTTTAGGACTCGACATTTTTACCTCCTGAATAGGTATTCTCGGTTTCAAATTAATAGGTATTTCCAGTTTCGGCAGCTCTAATGGTGGGTTGAAAGCTGGCGGTTCAAATTTAGGAGGTTCAACCTTTGGTTCTATCTGAGGGATTACTGGCTTCACGGGCTCTTCTTTCGGTGTTGACTTCCTGAGTTCTCTCTCGGGCGTCGGCCGCTCCCAGTCCTGTCCCGGAGCCTGAGTGCGAGGCTCCTGAGCCTTCAGCCACCACGTGGGGATCTGCGGCATGGCTTCCTCCCCGGGCGGGGGCGGGGCTGGGTTACTGTCCTGGGGCTTCTGCCAGCCAGGCGGGGGCGAGTCCAGCGTTATCACCTGCAATCATTAAGTGACGTCAGACACAACAAATTATTCATAAGTACTTACTGATATGAAAATTGTATACTGTTAGAAAATTATAAAAAAGTAAACTTTAAATGCTAATAGTTAGTAGCAATTCAATGTGGAGTAAGCCTGAAAAAGTTCATTATAAGACTCAATTTGTAACAATTCTGAAATATTCTGAAATAGTCTAATTTTGTATTTGTCTCAAGTCAATAGATAGTTATGTGAGCAAATTTTTAAATGTAAGGAATAGTAGGGTAATTCGGTTAAACCTACAATTTTCTTTGAATGTACAGAAAACTTGAGATACCTTTACTTGACAGTTAAGGACAACGTGAAAGCCAGCAAGTCAAAGAGATTTTTCGGACATGACAAGATTACAATATTTCATGACCACAATACATCTACGATATTTATCTCCTGCAATACTATGTTTTTTACAACATAGATGCTGTCAATTATGACAATGGAGAAAACTGTTTTTATAATACGTTTAAACACAAATTTTTATTTCCTGAACAAAGGTTTTTATCTCAACTACTTCATATCCACTCTCTATTTTTCTTAGTTTGTGACGGTTTGCAATATTTATCAAATTTACAACAGGTAAAACCCACATGATATTTCTAAATAGCTTTTAAGTACTTGAATACAATTTTGTCATCTTTGTTGTTAGATAAATTTTAAAGTTATAAAAGTTATTTAGGCAGCTGAAAATTGTTTTTTTTATTTGGGGAAAAAAAATTAACACAAAGTGCAAAGAGTATGAGGGAAGAAGAGGAAAAATTGTGGGGAGGGGAAGAAGTTTGTGCACAATTAGCAGAATGTATAGCTTCGGTGCATTTACATGAACACTGCTAAGCCTGACCCTCATTTAGAATTAATAGGGGGGGAGAGGGGTAGAGGAATGTGTAGGTGACAGACTGGGAACTTAGTCTAGGGCTTTACAGGGTGTAAATTTGACATTAGTTTAATATTGATGAAGTGTTTTAAAACTAGGGCTAGATTTCATTCTAGTTTACTCATTCTTGGAGGAAGATAGATTAAAATTAGGCAGAATTATCCTTGACTTGTTTAGATTGACTAGCACATACATATTATTAATACCACATTAAATTATGGGAGCTGTCCAAACTCAGTTACCAGCAAAACTGGTTTTTACAAGTAAAGTTCAAGCCCCTTATTTTGATAAAAAAAATCAGACTAAATTAGTCTATCAATTAACAAAGAAATTGACTAATCATGATCATGTGAAAATTAACCCCAGTGGAATCTCAAAGAATCTAGGGTCTATAAACCATTTCTTGGGAAAACAATTACAAATGATTAATGTTAATATTCCTTGTAAAATTAAAAGGTGTGTATGATGGGGTTGAGGAAAAATAACATTTGTTATTTTTCAAACTGACTTTAGATATAATTTTTTTTCTCTCAATGACAAATTAAATTTGTAATCATTAAAACTGTTGAACTATGAGTGCAATTATTAATTCATGTGATTTTTTTCTTCTCAAAAAATCTTTGTCGCTTAACAAACCAATGAATTTTTTACCTTACCTTAAAACTGGTGTAACAAAACATAACTTACACAAGACACATTCTCAGTTTGCTGGAGGCCAATCTTATGCTTAACCTAAAATATATAATTTGTTATTTTTAAAAACTGACTGATGTTGTGAATTAAGTCTATAAGTTCCACTTAATCTAAAACACATTTTATATCAAACACAGCTATGTGTCTCTAAATATGTATTCAACTAATATACAAGTAATCACCAAATAATTTACTACCACTCATAAATTAAAATATGTATGTTGATAGCCTGAACACATCAGAAATAAGAAACTCTTCAGCAGTCTGGTATATTAATTTGAATATGGGACATCAGTCCAAATCCCATTTATCACTACTAAGCTTTCTCTACATAATAATGATGCAGCCCTGCAGACCAGGCCCAAATTTATGTTCCATAAATTCCTGGCCAGGATGGAAAAGAGAACACTAATAAAATACAACACAGCATCATTGAATGACATGTTGCTCTTTTAGAGTTGAAATGACTAGATATTCATTGCACAGCGTCCCGCATTCCAATTCTACTAATTTTATATCAAATAAAAGACTTAGAAGCCTAAATTTAACTGTAATACTGTAATGAAAACAGATTCACATGTAAAATATTTAAGATTCTTTGATGTTTTATAGTAGATAATTTAGTAGGTATCGCTACTCTCCAAATAAATAGCAGAAACTACATTAGATGTTTTTGTATCTTTTATGATCGATAATAAAACAAGGTTTGGGGTAAATTATACACATTTTAATGTTACTTTTAAACAAGCAGGATCTTTAAAAGAAAGTTAGTATCGATACAGTTAAAAAAATCCAATATTTAGATATAAAAAAGTCATTACAAAGGCAGTGTAGGCTTACTTATTTACTAACATTTGTCAAGCATTTTTTTCTAAAAAGGAATAAACTTCTGAGCACATGAGTCAAGGAATGAAATCTATCTGCAGTTCAAATAAAACACAACAGGCTGCTGACCTTTTCCTTAGCTGGGGGCTGCTTCTCCCTCACTGCGGGTTGAGGAGGGTGCGGGGCTGGCTCGACGTGCGGAGAAGGGTGCCTTTTAGGCGACGGAGTCGAGATATCTTCAATCACATCTTCGCCAATGATGCCCGACAACATGTCAATTACGTTGGCCACAGCTTTAAGCTTATTTTGGAGTTCCATCTATAAAATGATTTTACACATATAAATTTTAATATTTTTAACCATAGAATCTAATGCTTACAATCAGTATCATATTTAAATGATTTGTAATTAAAACCGGACTTCTGCTTTTAAATATTTTTATTATCGACTATTGATAGCTATGGTTTTTATTTATTATTAAATATAATTTAATCAGTCCCTCAAACAATATTTGCATTGCTGTAAGATTCAGGAATGCAGATTGGAAAGTGTAAATTTTCTGCTCAGATTCATAAGTTTTGAATGGTTTAAAGTATAAATTAAATACAGTAAACTCCCGATTATCCGCGGAATTGGGTGGCGCGACTACCGCGGATAACGAAAATCGCGGATAATCCGCAAGTGTTGAAAATGGGAGAGAATAAAAGAGAAAAACAATTTCAACATTAAAAATCTATTTATTTAATACAGTCAGGGGCGGATCCATATTTAATTTCGGGGAGGGGGGGGATATCCCATAACGTTGCGGTAAGCGAGTATCGCGTCACAATAGACGAATGTGGACGTCGCGGTAAACGAATATCGTCGTCGTGATAGACAAATATGATTTTCGCGGGAGACACATATTGTTGTCACGTCGCAGTAGACGAAAATCAAGGATATCGTTGTCACGGTAGACGAGTATCGTCGCCGCGGTAGACAAAATATCGTCGTCGGGTTATATGAATATGGACGTCGCGGTAGGCAAAGTTGACGAGTATCGTCGTAGTAGTCGCCGCGGTGGACAAATGTGGTCGTCGCTGTAGACAAATATCATTGTCACAATAAATAAATATTGTTGTCACATCGCAGTTGACAAAAATTGTCGTCGCGTCGCGGTAGACGATAATCGTCTTCTCGTCACGGTAGACAAACATCGTTTTCGCGTCGCGGTAAACGAAAATCGTCTTCGCATTACGGTAGATGGAGAAAGCTTGCGAGCATTTTGTATTAAAAAGACTTGTCAGTTTGGTCTAATCTATATATATAATTCCGTAAGTCAAATTTTTGTAAAGAAATTGTGAGTGACTGGATGGCCGTAGAAGGATGGGAGGGGTCTTATTTTAAAGGTCTTGACGTGAATTTTGAGGGAAAACTATTCATTTTTCTTATTTTTTTACCATAAATTCGCAACAGAATAAAACTTTTCCCATTAAAACAACATGGGGTTTAATTTGTTTACATCTTTTGAAATTAAAACAGCTGTGCCACAGAGTTGTATCTATATTATTAATTCTGTAAGCGATTTTTTCAATCAAAATTGTGAGAGTTTGACAGCCCGCAGGATGATGGGGGAGGGCTAAAATGAAAGGTCTTGGTCCCAGGGGGTCGGGAAAAATATCAGATTATGTCCAAATCTACCTGAAAATGAGAAATAACGAAAAATATCTTCCATTTAAAATGCATTGGGATTGAAAAACGTCTGATTTGTTTACATTAAACATGTGGTGCTAATGCTTGATTCAAAGCCATATGGTAGATGTTGACATGTGGGATTTGTTTCAAAATGCAGCTAACTATGCACGTTCAATGTACTATAACAAAAATATTTTAAATTTAAGATTTTCTATTTCATAATAAGTAAGGGTTTGAGTTTTTCATAATTTAAAATTATAGAAAGATAAGTACGTTTGTTTATTTTATGTTATAACAATGCAGATTTAATACCAAATGATCTATACATATATATATATATATATATATATATATAATTACGTAAGCGAAATTTTTGCGAAGAAATTGTGGGCGTTTGGAAGATCGCAGGATGATTGGGGGGGGGGGCTGAAACCGAAGGTCTCCATCTCAGGTACTCGGGGAAAATACTGAAATTGCTTTAAGCTTACCATAAAATGAGAAATAACGTAAAATAGCTGTCATTTAGAAACCATTAGGATATTAAAAGGTCTGATTTGTTTAATTAAAACCAAATGCTAGAAATAATCATAATTTTGTGGATCCAAAAACCTATTTTCTAAGAAAGTATTTTGAACTATGTTAAGAAGGATTATGTTTAGGGGCTATTAGCCCCTTCAAGCCTCTAGTTTTTTTATAAATACGTATTTTCTTCCTTTTTGTAGCACATGCAGATAATCCGCACCGCGGATAATCGGGAGTTTACTGTAACACAAAACTATCGGGCTGAACAAATTGAAATTCCCATGATATACAGTCAATCCTAGTTATAAAGCTCTTTGTGTTGACTGCTCTTGACCATCAAATTAAAGTTTTGATTTTGGGTCTCTAACAATAATAAAAAATCCTAAGAAAGCAATAAAAAATTAACACTTATCACATTATCATTAAGGCAACAGGAAAATCACACAAACTCACACATCCTCTTGAAGTTTTACTCACCAGCTAAACAGTGGTCATAAGTAGTTGCATTGTATTGTTAAGAACTGAACTATGCACAAGTTTGTTTTAGTTAACAATTTGGTTTTAACCATTTTTATTACTGAACTATGTTCTGCTTGAGTAAAAATATACTTATTGGAACACAATAGGTGCTTAATAATAAGACAGTTGACTTAATAAGAGTCCTAATGTAAAGTTTAATATAGTGCTTAGACCACAAAATTAAATTTGATTACTGTTTAAAACAGATTTAACAAATTATTTAAATATGTTTAAGATTTGTTTTGTAGTAAAAAGTCTTAGTAGTTTAGAAATACATAGTAGAACCCCTCATAAAAGACCAGCATGGGAATGAGCCTTGGCCAGATAACAATTTGGCTGGATAAACCAACCTATGATTTGATCAATAAATTTAAACCTAATTAGTATAGATTGAATAAAGTAGGTAATTTGTGTTCAGTTTTTTAGGTTGTTAAAAAATACACAAATTTGGAAAACAAATACATTTTAATTTTTGGTGCATTGACCAAACAAAACAATAATTGATAATCTCAATGAATGAAAATTGAACAACTGTTTAGAGGTCACTGGCTCAATTTTGAGTAGTGCACAAAGAACACCGTAATCAGAGATAGCCTAATAGAACATAACAACAGATAGATATTGCAAGAGAGTAAAACACCTGGAAGCAGTGGGAACTATATATTTTGACATAGTTTGTAAGAAGCAGATCGATAAACGGAGGACCTGTAAAACTGAGACTGGATATGAGGGGCTCTACTGTAATCTGTGATGATTTCCTTAAGAGGTGGCTCTAGTCACAAAAATATCACATTTCTACCTGCTTCTCCCATGACACCAATAATATTTTCAAATTTGCTGCCTTAGAGCATCAGTTGTTCAACCAAAATTGTTGATTTAGAGCTCATGCGAAAGAATTATATAATTATCTAGCAATTTTAGCAATAAAAATTTTACTATGACAACAAATAAAACCTTCATAAAAACTTTTTTATTTTTTAACAACCAATCTATGTCATATTGAAATTCTGCTCGATGAATAGCTAGCTAATAACTTGCTCTTTCAAACATAAATAAAATATTTTGTTTGAATGGTTGAGGCTGAGCTGAATTTGAAGGTTAACATTAGTCCTATAGGAGAAGTAGGTAGGGGGACTGGAGCCCCTCTCTTTAATACAGTTTAAAATTATAAACACCCTTTACAAATAGGCCTATTGAGAAAATTCTAGATTAGAGACAAAAAATAGCTTACCTTTTAGATAAATCCCGTAAGATGAAAACATTTGATCAACATCTCATAGAATGCTGAAAGATTATTTATGCACACCAAACTATTCTTAAAGGAAACTCAACTATGTTGTTAAAATAACAATTTTTTTTATTTGATTTTTTTAAAAGAAACTCTGCTTGGTTAGAGAAGGTAGACTGAATTTATTTTAATTTAATTAAAGTCAACTGAAAAAACAATATTTTGATTCTAAGGTAAAACTTGTTTGGTTACAAGTTTACCAGCCATGTATGGTTGTTAAAATGCTACCAATTTCAAATGCTACCAATAGGACTTTTCAAATCTAGTTAATCTGGAATTTAATTAACTAGTATTAGCGGTTACCGATTTATTCTAAAAAATACTGACAAATAACATAATTTCTAAAAATTGTTAACAAAAACTGAGTTCAATTTTATGAGTCTCAAATGTACATGAGAATTAAGGCTTAATTTACATGAAGATCATTGTCATAATGTGTCACATTTATTGGAAAAGTATCATCGTTTATTGAATAACACATATTACCAATTTAATTTACCTGTAATTGATTATTTTTCTTGATGATTGGTTCATTATCAGCCCGTTTCTCCGCTACGAGTTCCCGCTTCTGCTTGACCAGTTTCTCTAGATCTGCCTTGAGCACTTTCTGTTTCCCAATGTATTCTTTCCTTTGCTTCAACAAAGTCAGTTTCTGTTGCTTCATCTCGTTTTCCACAGCTATGAAACCACACAGCAGAAGCAAACACATTAACAATAAATGAATCTGTATCCACCCTTGAAATGATTAATTTAATTTAATTGATTTTATAGATAAGTAACCAGAACATCGTGTTATGACAATTGACTAATTTGTTAATATCTTAATATGATTAGATAGTGAGAATATTTTTTTTAGAGAAACAATTTGTTTAAATGGACAAGGGATATGGCCAACTTGAATTGGTCAAGTAGATCATAACTTCAAAACCAAATAGATTTAGAAATTTTAAAATTTAAAATTTAATTCTTAATAGATGATCTTGAGTCCAAACAAGTGTCTTTAATGATTACAGATAACAAAAAATTAGGACTGAAGATTCATTTATTAATTTAGTTTACCTCTTTTTTTAGCTTCTTCGGAATCCTCCTTTGAGGGCATAATTGGTGTTACATCTGGAAAATAAAATGCCTGAGTTAATTTGAAATACACTTGGGTAGAACAGCTATTAGTGCTTGATTTCAATGAGAGCTTTTTTCAAAAATAACTCTTAAAAGGCTTGTATTATATTATTAGTGGTTAGTTCATCAATCATCAGTTATTTTACGTATTGATTTTATAGGTATTCCATAATATTTAACTAATTGACCTGAAAAAAATAAAACCGTGTAACAATGAAAATACTCCTAAATGCAATACTCTAGAGAAAAATCAATAACAAAGTCAACATTGTGGTACAGTAATCTCAACGCTGATAGTGAGAATATCCCTGAACAACAATTTTAGATTGTCAGTAGTTTCAACCAAATCAAGTTCTACAAACTAATCTGCTATTCCTTAGGAAACATTTTTAAATCAAGGTGTAGAAAAAGGCTGTGGTTCAAAATTTTAATCCTTGTTAACTATATAACACATTTTAATAAGTGTTTCTCTTCTTATAAAGAACACTCGACTAAGGCATAATGTTTGTAACCAATAAATAATTATTGAATATAATTTAAAGACTTATTTAAAGTGTAATCAACAGTTTGTAACACAACTTATTGTAACAGTAGTTCTATATTTTGTAGAGAAATTTGTCAGTGAAATCTATTCAGCCTATATCTATATAACTGTATCTATATCTGTATCTGTATCTGTATATCTATATCTATCTATCTATATAACTGTTTCATTATCAAGTAGGAAATTAACATTTTTTCTAATATACTCACTACGATGACTCGGGGGTGGTGCGTGCATAGACATGTTCTCCGTGTATCCTGGGGGCGCTTCACTCCAAGACGATGTAGGAACATTCTCTGGTCGACTCTGCGATGACAACCACTTCTTAGTCAAGATTTAATGATGCGTTATAGGAGAAACTGCATATTACCTTTTTTTGTGTTTATAAGGCAAGTTGGAGTTCACTTATGATGACATAAGAGGCATAATTACTATTAGGCTGAATCCTAACATATCTTGTTACAGCTGATATTCAATAAAATAGCTATGAACTCTTGTAAAATATCAAAAAGGACATAACTTAAGGGTGGTTCTATAATCATCTTAATGCTAAATAAAAAATCAGCTGGCCAGTTTCCGAACCTTGGCCTTGGTCCGCTGATTCTATTTAATATTGTAAGGATCAAGGAAAGTCACTACAGTAGAACCCCTCATACCCGGCCTCCACGGGACCGAGCCCAGGCCGGATAACGATTTGGCCAGATAATCCAACCTATTATGAAAACGATCATTTATACCTAAGTAATAATAAGTAGCTAGTGAATTAAGATGAAAGTTTCAAGTCACCCTTTTGGATGATTTAAAAAATATTTTTGTGAGTAAAACCAAATTTACACATTGCTTGGAACACTAATTAATTGATCCCATGCTTTTGAATTAATTAAATCATTTCCCTGTTCAGTAGTATTTGCTACCGTCATAGCTTTTATCTGTATGCTTGCCATAGACGTACAATGAGACTTGACAAAACAAAACGATTAATAACCGCACTGGACACACATTAAACAATAGTTTATTTTTGGTTCAAGTTCATTATTGCCGAATTTGGGTGGATCCTACTTGCCAAACCATTCGGCGAGCAATTCGCCGCGTGTGGTCTTATGAGAGTGACGTAAACGAGGCTTACTGAACGTACCAGTACACGTTCGCATTAGCCTAGATCATTCTGATTGTAGATAGTAAACTGGAGCCATAAATAAATAGAGAGTTTATCAAAGTAAACAAACAGAGAGATATCTAAGAAATAATCATAGGGAATATGCGTCTGTAAGTGTGAGAAATTAAATATGATTTTATTGTAGGGTTCTGAGAAGCGGCTGGATAAACCGAGGACCGGTAAAACCGAGGCCGGATATGAGGGGCTCTACTGTACAATAAGTTTACCTGACATGAAAAATTAAGATGTTCAGCAGATGGGAGGTTAACCTTCCGTAGCGGTAGCTCCCCACGCGCGTGGGAGGTTAACCGCCCATCGTGCAGCTATGTGGTTAAGAGCTTACTGTGCCTACCACAGTTTGGGATGTATATAGCTTGTACAGGGTGTTTTTTTTTTAAACGCAACCCATTTTTCAGATTGAATATTTCACATATAAATATGAATTAAGTATTGTTTTATGGTTCTTTACATTTTATACAATATATTATTTAAGTTTGATCACATTTAGTTCACCTTATGTGCTCAAAAAATCCGCCAGAGACATTTGTATGAAGTTATACCCTTTCCATCAAATTCCCGAACACGTGTTGCTAGGTACCTGTTTGAATTTCCAACAATACATTTGTTTTGTTTGTTTTGAGGTACTGAATATTCTGTGTCTTGATTTTTTAGGCCTTACTTTGTATGTACAGATGTTCCAAAGAACATAATAATATAGTGGGGTCAAATCCAGGGATCTTGGGGGGAAATAATCCTTCACCGATAAAATAAAGTCTTGGGTTGCGTTTTTAATGTGTGTGTCTTTAAGCATGATAACTCGCGTAAAAATGGTCAGATCTGAATGAAATTTGCCACAGACATGTAAAGATGTAATTATTCTACGAAAACAATTCAAAAGCTATTCAGCACCTCAAAACAAACATAATAAATTTAATGCAAGTAATTTAAAGAGGCACCTTGCAACACGTGATCGGGAATTTGATTGAAAGAGCATATCTTTATACAAATGCCAATGGCGGACTGTTTGACCTCATAATGTAAATTAAATATGATAAAACTTAAATAATTGGTTGTATAAAATGTAAAGATCAATAAAACAATACTCATTACACATTCATATGTGCATTATTCAATCTTAAAAATGGGTTGCGTTTAAAAAAAACACCCTGTATTTTTAGCAGTCAATGTGTTAAAAATTTGTATTTTGCAGCATTTAAGCTCAATACATAGAAAACTTAATATAGTAACTAACCTAGTAATATAGCAACTTCTTGGGGCAAACTACTTTAATATCCTTTATTTCTTCATAATAAGTTAACATCTCAACTCCCTGTATAAATCCAATTTTACAAAACAATTGACGTTTCCTAAAGATTACACAGTGGAATCAAATGAGTTTTAAAAAATGCTAAAAACTTCCTTATATACAAATCTTACTATTCATTGGAAGAACTTTCCACCTCCCTATAAATTCAAATATGTTCTAGGTTTAGGTTTTATGTAGTTATTATATGTCAATGACTGTGACGCTATTTATTGTACTACATGTGCAAAAATAAATAAAGAGTTATGACTATGACTATGACTGTTTGTATCATTAGGTTATACAGTAATGTTATGAAAAATCGGCACTCCAAAACTTAGTGACCGTGATGGGAAAGTAATTTGTGTAGAACAGCAATTAGCATAATAACTTTCACAAATTAGAGCGCAGTATTGGTCATATTTTAATTTGCCAAGTTTCTTGTAGGATTTTCCTAAGTTGTTTTTAAAAATGGAAATACCTACATTTTGGCATACTCCTGATTCACTTTATTACATTCACAATATACAGGGTGTTGATAAAAAAACCCTTCAGGACTTCGGCATATGGTTACTTACATCAAAACTAAGAAAAAGGTTCCTGTAAACATGGGTCCTAAAATGCTCGGTTATCCGTCTGTCGGTCTGTATGTGTTTTTAACATGATTTTGCATAACTTTGGAACTACTAAAAATATCAACTTCAAACTTCGTATGTACATGCTGATTATTAGGACCTATTTTTGTGCGGAGTATCACGTTTCTACTTTGTACCGTTTCAAAATGGCGGCCATTTTTATATTTTAAAACTTAATATCTTAAAAACCGTAAATTTTACAAAAATCTTACAAGAGACAAAAAAGCTACGCAATTTTATTTCCTACAAAATCATATAAAGATTATTAAGATCGAACAACAATTAACGGAGCTATTGCAATTTATTCAACAGAATACATGCTTGTTTATGGCAGTTATAGCAAATTTGCTTCAATTCTGATGGAAAAATTGCAATAACTCCGTTAATTGTCGTTCAATCTTAATAATCTTTACATTATTTTGTAGGAAATAAAATTGCGCAACTTTTGAGTTTCTTGTAAGATTTTTGTAAAATTTACAGTTTTTAAGATATTAAGTTTTAAAATATAAAAATGGCCGCCATTTTGAAATGGTACAAAGTAGAAACTTGATACTCCGCACCAAAATAGGTCCTACTAGTCAGCATATACGTACCAGGTTTTAAGTTGATATCTTTATTAGTTCCAAAGTTAAGCAAAATCATGTTAAAAACACATACAGACGGCTAACCGAGCATTTTAGGACCCATATTTATAGGAACTTTTTTCTTAGTTTTGATGTAAGTAACCATATCCCAAAGTCCTGAAGGGTTTTTTACCAACACCCTGTATATTAAGTGATAACACAAATTTATTGGACAACTTATCTGGGGTAAGCAATAGCAACTAGCAAATTTGTTATTTTCCATGCAGCAAAATAAAAAATTAGGGGGGAAATTAAATAAAAATCAGTTAAAGTCGGTTAGTATTATACATAAAAATAAAAGATGAAATATATTAATGTTTGCAAATCACCCTTGAACAAAATACTTACATGCAGGAGTGAAGGTGTGTAGGGATCAACAAGAGGTATCTGCAAGTGATATTTTACTTTTTTATAAAAGAAAAAGAAAATACAGATAAGAGAAGAAAATACTGATACAAACCAACTAAAATAAGAAAAGTTTTTAGGATCAAGAGCATCGGAAGCATTAGCTTTCATCTCAATTGGTCACCTCCAAACTGGTCTCTTCTTATACTTGGTGGCTCTATAGGTCCTAACCAGCGACCACATAGTAGAAATAGACGGACATGAAATAAGCAAGTGAGCATGAACATGGCCGCAATCTTGTCTAGGTATAGAAACACAAAATGGTGTTAAAACAGCATAATCTGACAGTGTTCACGTTTCAAATAACTCGTAGTTTATACCATTTAGCATTGTGGCTTAAGGTTGAAATTTTGCATGTGAAGAGTCCTTTAGTTTGGAACAGAAATAGTATCAATCATTTCAAAAATATTTTTTCCTATTTAAAAAAATTTAAAAAGTCCTAAGTTTTTTATGGATCTTTTCCGTTATACGTATACCACTGTTTCGGGTTTGTTTTTCAATCTTGATTTTGGTAAAATAGGTTAGGATAGGTAACCTAACCTAACCTAACCTAACGTAACCAACTGGAAGTGGGACTGCTAGACGGCCAGACGCTGGCTTATCGCGTCTAGACAGAGATAACGGTAGATAAAATATTCTTACAAGGAATTTCCACTTTAAAACGATTAATAACAATTATTTGACCTAGTTTATGGTGCTTGGTCAAAAATCAAGTTTGAAGGGTAAATTTGGAATGGTGGTATATGTATAACGGAAAAGATCCGTTTTTATTCAACTTCAAAACATGACATGAAATAAGTAGTCGGCAACTACTTTTTTATTTTTTGGTCAGGTAAAATAAAAAACGGTGGAAATTGTTGCTAGAGTTGAACTTTTTAATCATATATTTTTTTTAATTAGCTGCCGCAGTTTGGTCGATAACTCAGTTTTTGTGGGAGAGTTTATCCGTGTGGCGCCTGCATTAAAACAAAATCAATCCTAAACTGCTGTTTACAAAAATATAGTCGACTACAAAAATACAAATGTGGTATCAAATTAAAGGTCTGAATCTCACAAATACTATGGTACAGATGTGTTCAGCCAAGAAGTCTTGTAGGGGTGGAAGTGCGAGAGAGACGGAGAATACCCCCACCACTGTTTTTTCTTCATTGGTTAAAAGCTATTGATTGTTTAAATCCATTAGATATTACGTTATTCATGATTCTCTAATCGACATAATATTTATTTGTTGCTGGAATTTGTTTTGTGTTAAAGAGTTACACCTTAAGTTGTAGATGAGACTCAAGACTCGTTCTGGTGTTAAATTAAACAGTATTTTATAGGCGTTATTTATAGCAATTGATCATTAAAATCGGATGAGTTTAAGATGAGCTACAATACCCTGTTCAATACAATTAATTGTCATTTCTGAAATTTAGGTAAAGTTTTAATCTCATAAATCGCTCCAAACCCACCCAATTCAGACTATCAATAGCTCCAAAGGAGGCCAATGATTCGAGTCATTTAAGACCAGAATGAACGTTGTGTCTTATTTAGAACTTGAGATAAATCTTTAACAAAAATAGAATCTTTAAAGAAATGGACTATACGTTGAATAGAACAATAAAATTCGTCTCTTAGTCATCCGAATTTAATGAGCAATAGCTCAAATTTAAGCTCGTATAGTACTGATTATTTTAAGACCAAAATGAATTGCATACCTCAATAAGAACAGGAGATATAAGAAAAATAATAAAAATTATATTCAAAGTGCGATAAGTACATAGGGATGAATTTAATTTGAGTTTATCTTTCAAACGAATCAAGATTTTCAAAAACGGATTACGGCGTTGTAATCAGCGTAAAAATTTACTTTGAAATGATGAGTCACAATACAATCTTTACATTAGAAAAAATTAACTTATATCCAGTATGGCGGATCCAAGATGGCGGCCAAAAATTTACGATTGGTCAAATGAAGTATTTACCACCCAAAAATTATCGGAGGTGGCCCCAAGACATTATATTGATAAAAGGTGGTAAAAAATGAATAGAGGAAGCTTTTTCTCCAAATTTATCCCATTATAAAAAATCGCCATTTCGAAACATGATTTTATAGGTGTAAACCAACTTTATTTTTTGGGGACTCATCGGATCTTTAATTATAGAGCTCAAAAGAAGCTCTGATCAAATTTTTGTGAACGGATATCAGTTGCCCATCTAAAACCCCAATTTGACTGTACTAAATATTTAGATGCAAAACGCGAGACGTAAATGATTTTCATACAATAATTATACTGGTTTCCTTTTTTAAAATATATATTTATTCATCCTCTCACACTAAAAATTGATCCGGCAAGGTTTAGTTTAGACTTTGATTTCAGATGGGTTTTTTTCAGTGTAGGAAGCAGGGCCGTATATGCCTCACAGCGTACACAGCGGCCGCCGGGAGTAAAAGGGAGCCTCAGGGGGCGTAAAAGGGGAGCCCAGGACGAAAACAGAGAACGAAAAACGGCGGCGGGCGGGAAAGCCCCGTACCGCGTAGGCCTGTTATAAGGGATTTGAAGCCGATGCCCCAAAAAAGGTCACCACTTTTGGTGAGGGCGATGAGGCCTCATTTTGAGAACTCCGCTCGGGGCCCTAAATGCGGCCCTGGTAGGAGGGCACTTCTTAGGTACACGAAAGTTATTGATAGTCTTTTCCACTCCTTTGTCAAAATCATCAAGGTTAGTCACTTTGTTCTCAATTTCTCTTTTCTTTTTATAACTTTGATGCCAACATTTGGATCGTCTAGCCTTCTCTTTTGACACATTAACCGAGATACTGATTTAATTGAGATCCCACCTGTTCTTGTACCTTTTCAGGCTAATATGATGAATTTTGGCACATCACCTTCTCTCTTCATAAAACTAAACACTTTGGCAATAACCTCACGAGTTTGCTCGTTCATTTTTCCTTTGATGCCAACTTTCATTTATGGTCGTTTTGAACTGTCTATCTTGAGGAAAACGAACTAATATAAGTAATAAAACAATAATAACAATGTTTAATAAAAATATTCATATTGGACGGCGAAATTATCTCACTTTAACTTCGAATTTCAAAAACATGTTAAATTATTCAGTAAAAGTAGAAGTAAACAAATACTGATGTAAACAAAGAATCATATGTTTTGACAGAAGAGTTATTTCGAAAGTTGACTCTACTGAGACTCGCAGTAGGGGAAATCTTCACTGCGCATGCGCATCCCACCAGACTTCTGGGCTGAACAGATCTGTACCAATTATAAATCATTTAGAAGCAGTTTACACATCATAGAAACGTTACAGGTGCATTCCGTGGCGGCAGCCTTCTCTCAAAAAATGTCAGCACAAGCTTCTACATTATCAGTGTTTACAATGTGTAAACTACCTGTGAACCAATTATATTTGGTACTATAGTGATTCTGAGATTCAGACCTTTAATTTGATACCAAATTTGTAATGTTTTACGTACTTTGCTTTTTACATGCAAAGGGACTAGATGCAAATTTAGGCTTCAATTCGCGGTTTGTGTGCTTCGTCTATTTCTACAATGTGGTCGGTGGTCTTGTCCTAACCAACCTTTTTTGATAGGTCTACAGATTTCTTTAGCTCCAACTATAATATGTTTCAAACTAATAACTTTGGACTCAGCGTTCTACATGAAAGATCACAGTGCATACCACTAAATGTGATCAGTACTTTTCAACAGACACTAATTACCATAGCTTCTATACCAGGTCAGATCTGCAAACCTCTGAAAAACCTCTGCCCTCTGACATAAAACAACAATTGGCATAAAATCTCTGACATCTGCATATACGAAAGACATGCGTTAAAAGGAGAAAATCAAAAATGTAATTCATGAGAAGTTTCATACAAACTGTAAAACCTATAAAGTATTTTTGGCTTTATGCCTTCTTTTTGGTTATTGTAGTTCCACCTTTTTTACTTGCAGTTATAGACTGAACACTGAAGGGCTCTAAGTTTCATTTCCTATGAAGTTGACCATCTGAGATACAAGCAACTACCAGAAAAAGAGCTATATTTTACACTGTACTGACAGGCATGCTTAGGTTAGTTATATTTCGCTGAATTAGTCTACATTGGAGAAAACCTTTTGGCTTACTTACCACATTAGACATGGGGACAGCAGCAGGCAAGGGATGACTCGGAGGAACTTGTGCTGGGACCGGGTTATGTATAATCGGGACAGCACCAGGTGCAGGAGGCCCATGCACACAGGGCGGGTGCATGGGTGGGGGGAACGGGGGTCGGGAATATTGAGAATGCATGGCACCGGGATAAGGAGGGTAGCCTGGAGGGGGCTGAGTGGTGGAGGGCTGTTCGAATGTCGAAGGGGCCGGTTTATATGTAACTGGGACCGCTTCATAGCTGGGGGGCACTGATTCAACAGGGGGGACAGTCGGTGCTATCCCTGGGATATTGTAGCTCTTCTGTGGAAAAAGCAATGCATTCAAAAACTGATGGGACCAAATAAAATTGTTTACATAAAGTTTGTTATGACAAAAATGTTTAATTTCTAAAACAACCTTAGATAGGCCTATTTCTTTTCATACTGTCATGAGAAAAAAAATGAATGATTGCAAATCCTTAAAACAATTGAAATGAAAACAAATGAAAAATAGCTTATTTCCAAATAAAATACATATCTCATTTCATATATTACAACACAATTGCACATTATAAAACAGTTTATTTTTATAATTTAAATTATTGAGTCAAGGATAAATACATTAATTGAATTAGGTTGTAATGTTTTTTTTTAAAGAAAGGAAAAACTCTAGATGGGCGGTTAGCCTGTGCGTTGAGCTGTTTATATATTCATGAGTCTATTACATTATGTTTATAAAGTGAAATTTCAAGCTCTAGCGTGCTAAAGCAGTATCCTATGTAGGTTTACTCTGTGACAATGAAGAGTTTGTACTAACTTAAACTCAGAATAATGAATCTTGACAAAGCAACAAATGTAAGTAAAATAATTAAGACTTACTTCAGCATACACGTCAGATGTGTCTCCGCCCGGGGGAGCAGGTTGTGCCAATGGGTCAACCATAGGTTGTTGGCGATTGAACCACTCTCGATCACCCGACTTCTGCCAATCTTCTGGCCTGCGACCCGGTGACGGAGACAGTGAAATGGGAGACGGGGATCTACCTTTTCTTTTGCCGTAGCCTCTGTGAGGCGATCCGTACCTTCTGTGAGGCGATCGACTAGAGGACCTTCTTCTGAAGCCCCTTCGAGGTGAGCGACTCCTGCTGCGACTCCTACTTCTCCTCCGCTTATAGTATCTGTCGGACTCATACCTCCTATGAGGCGATCGGGAGCCGGACCTTCGTCTTCGGCGATGTGGTGAAGAGGAGTCATGCCTCCGACGGGAATAGGGTGAGGGAGACCTTCGTCTGGGCGAGGGAGATCTTCTTCTAGGTGACGGCGACCTTTTTTTGGGTGAAGGTGATCTACCCCTTTTAGAAGGAGAGCCGGGTCTCCTTCTATCAGACGGAGGGGACTCCCTTTTCTGACTTGGTGAAGAGTCCTTTCTAGGAGAACGATCTCGTTTTTCTTCTCTCCTTGGAGATGAACTTTCTCTTTTGTGCTCACCTTTATAAGATACTTTCCTCATAGGCGAGGGGTCGTCTTTGGATGTATCTTTTTTGTCAAACACGTTCTCCACAACTTTTTTCTCAACTTGGGTCTTTTTTTTAACCTCCTCATTTGTTTCACCGAACTTGGTATTGCTTTTGAGAAGCTTTGATGATTTTGCGATCGAAAAACTCAGTCTTCGTTCGAGTGTTTCAGGTTTGGATAAAGATGGTGGTTTGGATTCTTCTTCAGTTTTCTTCTTGGTAGCTACGGGAGTTGCACTTTTTGGTTCATTTAGTTTCTCCAGTTTCTTTAAGGTTTCTGAAAGAATGTCAATTCCTGGAATGTCTGACCCTGCAGATGACAGTTTGGCTTGAAGTTCTTGAAAAATACTCATAACATCAGATGGTTTATCTACTGAGGATGTACTTGTCCTGTCTTTACCACTCGATGAAGATACTGAAGGCTTTTCATTACCTGAGACTGATTTCTTTTCAGCACTCTCCCCTGGGAAGTAAAACATGTCTTTCTCCTCTTGCCCACTTCCCTCTTCTCTTGATCCTTTACGGTTCTCCTCTCTGGACTTTTCCTCTCTCGTTGAAGATGAGGAAACATAACGAGACCAATCCTCCTCATCGTCATTATAAAGGTCAGATTTAGAAGAAGAATGGCCCTTTTGGGCTCTTATTGCTGCAATGTAACCTCCTCTAAAGGGCCTACGGATACCTCGACCTCTACCTCTTATGTACCCTCGACCTCTTCCACGTGGATGAAATGTAACCCTACCCCTCTTGGGATCAGGTTTCCTTAGCTTACTATCTTTATCTCTTTTGCTGCCTCCACCTTCCATCTCAATATCAAAGAAATCTGCATCAAGTTTGCCGAAATCCCCATAAACTTCATCTTCTAATAACAGTTCATCATTCATTTCCTTGAGTTGTTTTTCTAATTGATTAATTTCTGCATGAATTTCTTCTTTTTTTAACTTCTTAGGTTTAGGCATTTTTTAATCAACCTGAAAAATAAATCAGAATAAATTGGGCATAAACTGCAGGATTGGCCTCAAGGGGAAAAGTACCACCAGCCTTCACCTGCCCCAACCATACTTTGTGTCCCAACAAGAATTTTGTCCTCCCCCCGAGTAACTCTTACAAACTGACTTCTAGGTAAGTAATAATGTATATGTTGGAATCAAAGCCTAGGCTAGGCCTACTCATCAAAATTGTTTAGAAAAGAAATGGTTTTTTATTAACAATTTGTTGCATTTTGTACTGTAGGTATTTTTTTCCAAAACAGTACCGAGGTACTTGTGTTTTAGTGCCAGTCAACATCCCACAGTGTTTAAAACTGACTACAGTAGGCTATTAAGCCTAAATAAAAAAAATTTAGAGAATTTATTTTTCATTGTTAGTATTTTTCAAAGTATTGAATGTTTCAAAAATTTGTTTATAAATAACCGAGATTAATATTAGCCAGATGTCCACTAACACCACTCGATGTAGGCTTTATCTGATATTCAATGGCAAGGTTCTAATCCCAATCTCATATTACACAAACTATTCAAACTGAACCAAAATGGACATAATGTAACATATAACATCAAAACCTATCCTTAAACAAGGTAGGATATATGAAAGTACGAGTATTTTTCTCCCTTTTTCTCATGCTTTTCCAAAAATTTTACAAATAATTTTCAACGGATCTTAAAAATTCTTGTATAACCTACCGTCATTTTTTCAGCTTGCTCTCCTTATTAATTTGAGTTCAGTATTAAGACCTATTATTTTTCTATTTTCAGACTTCCTGGGGTTTTTCTCAAGTATTCAACAGAAAAAACCATCATTTCCATCATATGGGCGACATTTTCTGCATTAAAAAATTAGAGTGGTAGGACTGATGGAAATTGAAACCAGGTATAAGGCCGGCCACACTCAGTATTTAATATGATAAGACATTTGTCTGATAGCGGCTTCAATGAAGCTAAGGGCATGAGTGGTTAAGGGTTGGTCCCACACTATCGAACTAGACAAATATACATTATGAGACACCTTCAGGCAATTATTCCTTGTCTGTCACTGTCTGCTCAAAAGATGTTTTTGGCAAAACACTATCGGAAAGATAACCATCTTCGCATAGCCTACAAATATTCTGGCTTTGGTTAGTTGCAGGAGTAACTGTTATAAAAGGACTATTTAATTCCCGCATCTCGTTCATATACAGTCACCATGTATTTTAATGGTTGCCAACACAGGGACTGGTTTTAAAAGGTGAATTAGCATACAACCTTTCTTACTACAGTGTAAGATTTCAAGTCTTGTTGATAAATTAATTTATAAATGAATATGCATTATTTGATATTTAAATTGGTGATTTATTTTTACTACTCTAGGATTAGAGGCTACCTACGGGGGCGCAACCAGGAATCATCCTTGGGAGGGAGCCGCAATGACCAGGCGGCCCATGGGATACCCCCCAACAGGAGGGGGGGCCGGGGTCCTGAAGATTTTTGAAAATTAGATCTTTAAACTCGTGTTTTCAGGCATCCCAGAGACATAAAAACATACTGTGTAACTTAGGAAATCTGAACTAGTTAAGGTTGGTCAGGTACTGGAAAATTCCCCATTAGTAGTACCATTAAAATGCCAGTTACGTAATAAAAGAAGCAGGATATATATTTTTCACTAAGTTACTTGTCCTCTAACCGCCATCGGAAAATAGACTTAGGCTACTAGTAATTATTTTTACTGCCATCCACTTCTTTTAACCGTCAAATATTACCTGTCTTTTTGCCTTTCAAGTAGTTTACCATTGGTTACCCGGGGTATTTTGCAATTCCCTCCGTTGACATAGATTACCCGTAGTCAGTAAATATGCGTAGCTTCATTGTACCACTTTAATATAAAAAAGTTATCAGTGTGAAATAAAAACTACTACTTTATTAACGTCAATTACCCATAGTCAGTAAATATGCGTAGCTTCATTGTACCACTTTAATATAAAAAAGTTATCAGTGTGAAATAAAAACTACTACTTTATTAACGTCAATTAATTTCAAACATTATGAAACCGAGAGCAAATTAATGAATGAAATGTTTTAACGTTTCAGAAAGTTAATGGGAAGTGGTTATGATTTTTCATTACATATATTTTTAAAAGCAGTTTTAATTATTAGCCAAAACTAAATTTGAAACGCTACCAATACTGCGTTAGTGAAGAAACAATACAGCCTATCTGACAAATAACAAACTTTACAGGAGAGATTAAATACTGTTTTGGTAATACCGCCTAACTGCATTAGTCAAATCCGACTAATGCAGATAGGCAGTATATGGGAGATAGGCAGTATTCCCATTAAAAATCACTTGGGGACAAATTATTCAAATTGGAACATTGCCTACACTAACGCTATCCCTCAGATTTTTTGTGAACTACGTCCGCCATTACGTGCGGACAAACTTTACGGTTGCTAGGATACCAAAAACTCAATTTCTCAAGATTTGTCAGATAGGCGATATTGTTTCTTCACCGACGACTTTACCCTACAGTCAATATGGTACCAACAGTTAAAATGAACAATATTACAGCTGTAAAGACAGTTTTGAGACTTACAGGTTTTATATAAGAGTCACAATCTAGCAAGAGATAAAAACACTTCAAGACCAATAAAAAACAACTAAAGCCTAATTATTATCCAATAGGAAACCAGACAGATACAAAAAACCAAAACATTGCTGCTGCCAATGACGTCCGCATTTAGGATCGTCTATCTCTATTTCACCTGAAACATTCATAATCCATCTCTCTCGCACAATATTTTTTTTAAGTGGACAAAATTTTTGTGCTCGAACTATATAATAAGTTTTCTATTATTTACAAATCTTTTGAATGTTCTACCAACACTTCCAATTCAACAAAAAATAACACAAATTCCAGAGTTGGGGAAGCTACATTAGAACCTCGATTAACCGTCACTCTTTTATCCGTCACTCTCTGTTATCCATCACTACTTCCAGGCTTGCAATATGCTGTAGATTGGCGTCGCACAAAGCACGGAGGAAAGTGCAAGCGCCATTGCGATTGCAAATGTCCGCAGCTAATGACCTTGAGTTTACACCGAAAATCCCCACTCCCACGCAAGGAGTGGTATGGGGGTGAGCAAATTATTTATTACTCATTGGCATGTTGATTTTTTGGTTATACGGCACACCTCGTAGTTCAGCGTTACATAGTGTTTGCTGTTACATAGAGTGTAGTAGTTATTTATTTGCTGTGTGGTACGCAGTGCATATGCACTGTTAATTAACTGCAGTTCAGTAACTAACTGTTGATTGTTAACGATGGCTAAAAAACGAAAACGAGTCATACTAGGGATTAACTAAAAGATCAAAATTATTAAACATTTGAGGGACGGCAAACAGCTATAAGTACCGCACTGATTTATGGTGTTGGCGGACTCATTTAAAATATGACAGACTATCTTGTAATGTGAGGTTATGTAATTCACTTATGATCATTGAATGAGCATAAAATACAGTTTAGAAGGTCTGTAATTACCATTTTATGAATGTAGCCTAATTTAAATATAAATATGTATTATCCACTTATACCGGGTTTAATTTATTCCAAAATATTTTAAATCTACGTATTGAACAGGTTTATAGCTAAATTTCTGTTATCCGTCTATTCTCTTAACCGTCACACTCCTGGTCCCGAGAGTGACGGTTCATCGAGGTTCTACTGTACTTTTAAAATGTAGCTATCTACAGCTACCAGCTACAGGTTGTAAAAAGTATCTTTGTTACAGCTACAGCTACAGGTTTTAACCCTGCAGTGGTGACGCACGGTCTCTCAGACCGATCTGATTTTCAGTCGTAGTTCACGAGTTTACCGATAGGTTGTGTTCGCTGCCGCTTGAGTTATGTAATACGCACACTTCAGTGTGCCTCCACTTGCCGGGGCGTAATTTTAAGGTTAGGTGGTGGTGCGCAGCAGTGTTCAACGGTCCACTGCACCGGCGTCACTGAAAGTGTAAGTGGTCTGGTGCACCGACGTCACCACACAAGTTGTGAATATTGTAATTTTCGGTGTGTTGCACCGACGTCACCATACTCTGGTTCTAGGTTTTATAGGTTTGATTTATCTTTTAGAGAAATTACACCTAATTTCATTGATATATTATAGATTAGGTTTAAGAAAACATTTTTTAATTGTATAAAATTATTATCTTACTAATTTTACGAGCATTTAATAGTATATAATCCCACAGACCGACGTCACCGAAATTAATATATATGGTTCCTCAGACCGACGTCACCAAAATAGGGACTTCGCATATTCACGAATAAACCCTTTTTTGTTAATTTTCAAAACACGTTTTTCAAAAAACAATTGGATAAATTTTGCATCTTCATAATTTAATCACAAGATTAATCCTTTATAATTACAAAAAATTAATAAATATTAGGTTTTAGCGAATTTCTCCTATAGGGAAGAAGCTATTACCGTAGGTCTCATGGTAAGACCTAAGCTCGGGACCACTATAACTTTTCGTTTTGGGGCCCCCAGAAGCAAAAAACACTATTCGTTCGAATTTTTATATATATATATATCTATATATATATATATATCTATATATATATATATATGTGTCTGTTACCTATATATATATAGGTATATATATATATCTATATATATATATCTATATATATATATATATATGTGTCTGTTAGCGGCCGCAAAAATGGTCCGATCTTTATGAAATTTGGTACGGACATGTAAAGTGGTAATCAATTGGACGAGTTCGTGAACCAGCCCGATCGGACCACCGGAAGGGGGGGTAAAGGGGGATAAACCCCCCAAAAATGGGTTTTTTGTTTTTTACATAGAAAAATAAAATTTATCAAATTTTTGTGGGCACCATTGAATTCAGCTCAAAAAAACAAATAATTTAGTATTTTGAATCACTGCTCTATGCCCATTGGTTACCGAGATATTGAAAGTGGTAAACACAGTACGTTGTCCCAATGTTAACCTTATAGGAAATAAGTAAAATTCTATATCTCGCTTATTTCTCAACATATCTTGATAAAACTTGGTAAATGGCTTCTTCTAGTTCAGATCAACTAAATATTGAATTAAAACCATTTGGTTTTAATATACCTGTAGCAGCAAACCTGCATACTCATTTCCCATGTTATTCTTATGGAGCTTAACAAAACATGTCAAATCTTGCTATGTTTGCTTGAAATACGTTGTTTTGCATTTGAAATTCGCTGAGTATGCAGGTCTGCTGCAACGGGGGTATTTATATTTAGTTTAATATTGCTGAATTTTTTTCTGTGTCAAGAATTGAATAAAACATGTAATGCAATAAACTTTTTTTTCTCCACTTCAAAACGTGATTTCTTTATAATAACCCTGTTTAAATCTTCCCAACAATACTATAAAGTTATTACACAATTTTTATCAAAAACAAGTTCCAATATTTAGTAAGTGAAAAAAAGAAATATATAAAAGTTGGTCTCATAGACCTACGTCACCAGTTGAAGCCGCAAAATCACGTCAAATAGTAGCTAGCTACAGCTACAAAAATCCTGCTACAGCTACAGCTACTTTTTTAGCAACTTTAATGAAATAATTCCCACTTTCCCTGTCTTTCGCAGTAAATCACAGTGGTGTATTGACTGAACTGAACACCCATCTGGCTTTTAGACATACTATTACACCAAGTGTAGTTCAAGTAAATAAATAAATAAAAATCAATGAACTTACAAGTTTTTAAAAGTATTTGTCATTGTAGGCCTGTTTAAAATATATTGTCTAAGTTTTGAATGAAATGATAGGCATCTAAGTAGGCTACCGTAATAAACACTAACTTAACATCAAGAATCAAGAATCAAGAATCAAGAATTTATTTGCCATTAAGTATAATGTACAGTCAAAATACATTAATATACAATAGGCTTCGTCAGGTTATCATACTAAGTTCATTCTATATTATACAATTTAAATATTCATCAATACTATAAAATGCTTGCTGCTTAAGCCAGTTGGATACAAGTTCTTTGAATTTCTTAATAGGTACATTTCTTATAGCTAGCGGCAACTTATTGAATAGAAGAAACTGTTGGTAACTATGGCTTTTAAAAGACTTATGAAGGCGAATGTAAGGTGTTACAAGATTTTGCTTATTTCTGGTGTTATAGTCATGGTGTTGATACTGTTTCCTAAAATTTACAAGATTTTCTTTGACATGGACTAAATTACAATAAATGTACAGACAAGGTAATGTCATAATCTTAAGATCTATAAAACTATTTTTACAAGATTCTTTATTTTTTAGTCCAGCAATACATCGAACAACTTTTTTTTGCCAAACAAAAACTCTATTTACTTCGGTACTATTTCCCCATAGGCGTAGGCCATAGCACAATTGTGAGTTGAAGAGACCATAATAGGCTAATAACAATACTTCAGGGCTGACACAGTTTTTTAATTTCCTAATTAAATATGTAACTCTTGCAAGTTTCTTACATATATAATCAATATGAGAGCTCCAGCTTAGCTTACTATCTAATACCATGCCCAATAGTTTGACAGGATTTAAGAATTTTTCATGTTCGATACTTAAATTACTTCTTAGTGTAAACAGAATGCGTTCTGTTTTATTTTCATTAAGGGCCAAATAATTTGCATTATACCACTCTTTACAACGCTCCATTGAAACGTCAAGCTTATTCAACAAATTATCAATATTTACATCAGTATCAAGAATAGTAGTGTCGTCTGCGTACAAGACAGAAAAACATGGAATATTTACATTAAAATCATTCACAAAAACTAAAAATAAGAATGGTCCAAGGACCGAGCCTTGGGGGACGCCTGCTAATACTTCTTTAGGTTCAGAGAGATCATTATTTACTTTCACTATTTGAGATCTATTGCTAAGGTAACTTTCGATGAGACCCAATTCCTTATCTTTAATACCATAGTGTTCTAGTTTTTTACACAGAATGACATGAGAAACCGTGTCAAACGCTTTACTTAGGTCTAACATACATCCACCAACAACTAATTTATTTTCATACCCGTTAAGAATATAATCCACAATTTTTTCAACAGCCATGGTGGTCGAACAATGAGGCCTAAACCCAAATTGGTTAACATTGAGTAGCTGATTAAATGTGAAATATTCATACATTTGCTTGAATAGACAGGTTTCAATGATCTTGCTCACAATTGGAACAATAGCTATCGGCCTAAAATTTAACTATCGGCCTAAAATTTTGTGTTTCATCATATTTGTATCTTAATATGGATTACTACCTATACAAATATCTGTTAGGCCTTGATATTGAAACAAAATGTAAGCCTATAGCTAGAATAATAGGTATTAGGTCTATTTTAGATCACGCCCGTGTACCAAGACCCTTAGGCTAAATCCTTTTTCACACTTTATTGTATAGGCTAGAGCTATTTGAGGCTAAACATGGCTGAAGACCTAGACCTGCAGTTCACGCATTATATCTCTGGTCTCCGGCTATGGCAGAGTCAGCTGGTGGCAAGGCGCGGGGGGAGGGAAAGAGGGTACTTTTCTTAGAACATTGTTCTACTGTACCGCTGTTTGTCAAACGCTGTGTGTTTACCAAATTCATATGTTTAAAATATCATATGATGCGGTTATTAGGTGGTAGCCATAGCCGGAGATTATGCGCAAACTGCACTAGGCCCTACTTCTTATATTATTTAAATACCTTCCTATAATGTTATAAGATGGTTTGACTAATAATTAATTGTTTATTGAATGTCCATTAATGACTAGGGCCTACCGATGCTTAGCTTTTGGAAATTACACTCTGAGTTTGGCCCCTAACTTATTCAGAAAACAATATCATTAGGCTATGAACATGTTCCTAAAAACAAAACGTGTTACTATACAGGAAATGTGAATACCGACAAAACAGTTGATTTATGTATAGTTGAAGCAAAAAATGGGCTTTGATACTCACTTTGACCTGGAAGGAATAAAGTAGAATTACACTAGGTTATGATAAACCATTCTGCCTACTGCACTTGAAAGGAGAGATCAAGTGTGCTAGTAACCACTGTGAGTTTGTTTAGAATATATTATAAATATCGAGAGCAACCTCAAAATGACGTTTAAAATATGACACGGAATTACCAAATAAAATAATTCTTCTCATGACGCTAAAAGTACAGACATAGTGTCGACATCTTGACGGCCATAGCTTTGCTTTTATTTTTTTACGCTTGTCGGCTTAGTCGGCTGTCGGGTGTCGGCTTTTTCATCCTTTTTTCGGTATAGAATTCAGTGTTGCCACACACTGGAAGAAAACTTTTTTCATCATACTAACATAGAAACATCTGTTTTCAGTTCCTTTTTGTTGGCTTGAAAGTTACCCATTGCCGGCCTAGGGCGGATAAATTCTTATCCGGCCTAGGTCAGAAAGAGCGGAAGTAAACAATCAGCTGATTTGTTGCAAACTGACGTTTAATGCTTGTTTATTGGTGGTTTATTGGTTTCTTTTTAGAGGAATGTAGTGGCAGCACTGCATCCGTAGTAAATGTTTTTTCTGCTTAGTGCTTATTAAAGGATAGGTTTGAACATAGATAAAATACACCCAGCAGGGTATATTTTATCTATGGTTTGAAGTTTGAAGGTTTGAGAAATGTATGTTTAATGTTTATGCAAGGACTACGTTATGATTGAAGGTATTAGTATGTTTCTGTTATGCTTAGTATGATGAAAAATATCGTACGTTACACGGCCTCGCGTGTAACGTATGATATCCCTCGCGTATCGCATGAAAATCCCGCACTCGCTTTCGCTCGCGCGGGAACTATCATGCTCGTCCAGCAAAACAGTAAGTACTTCCCGGCCTAGTAACTTAATCAACTATTGCATAAGGAATAAGGGTGCTATGGGGCCGTCCATAAACTACGTCATCGCTTTTTGGCCATTTTTGGACCCCCCCCGTC